>JAFBJW010000392.1:834011-980473 GCA_016785235.1 Pseudorhombus dupliciocellatus
GGGGGGGGGGGGGGGGGGGGGGGGGGGGGGGGGGGGGGGGGGGGGGGCTCGGGTGTTTCCGTCGCGTCTCGGCACTGAACCTCGGTGAATGAGGGAATGCGGCTCGGCGGACGTCGCGAGACACTCGGCGGAGATGTGCGCACGGAGAGGGGAGCGCCCGGCGGCCGGCTGCGGTCCGAGTTAACCGGCTGTCTGTGGGGATGACGGAGGGAGGGAGCCCCGGTCGCTCGCAGCAGGGTTAGCGGGCTGTTTTGTTCTTTACCTCCCCAGGATTTTCTGCCTCTTGTCGGGGAGACGGAATGCGAGAGGAGCCGAGGAGGAGTCCCCCGCTCCACGGAGCCACGCATTGCAGGCAGCGTGAGTATGAGCGGAGCCCGGGGGGGGACAGACCCCGAGGGGGGACAAGCCCCTGGGGTGGGGGACGCCCGGGGCTGGATATCACACCTCAACTTTTCAGGGACCTATTTCATGTCACCGTTCATTAAGGACAGACTGAGACGAACCTCGTGGTTGTTTTGTGTTGTCCAGCGGAGGACTCACATTCCGCCTGATTGATCATGGGTCGTGATGAGTCCCAATCACCTGAGGCACCTGCGGTCCCGCACAGGCCGAGCCCCGCAGCTTCTCACGCGGCGCCTTGCGACTCCTCAGCGGATTAATTCCTGAGGATTTCTTCCTGCCTTTTGTTGCCACGGCGGTTGCCACTGACGACCAGTGAGGGCAAAGTCGTAAACAGACATTCTGACGCAAAACACGGCGCAGAACCGCAGCGCTCACAAGTTGCGTCTGATTTTCATATTTTGCGCCTTCGCGCGGTTTGCTCGCGCAGGGTTCGAATATGACCTTCCCTCGGGCAAGGCAAGGGCAGACAGGAAGTGAAGAAGCTGCTTTAGAAGTTGGTTAGTGTGTGTGACACGGTTGCCAAATGCAACACAACCCCAGTAGGACGCACAAACACACACGGTACCAATGCAACACTCAGGCCCTCGGTGTGTTTCTTTGTGTGGAGCTGCAGGAGGGGTTTGTTGGTCCCAGGATTGAGTTAACTGTGGCCAAGTGGCCAGATTACTGCGGATTAGCAGGCATTTAAAATAGTCACGTTATCCCACCAGTGCCTGCACAGTCAGCGAGAACAACACCTTTTCAGGCCCAGCTCCAAATGTTTGCTGAGGAGAAATCATTTATTAATGTGTGTGGAGCGGCCGCGCGAGGTGTTGCTTTCACCGTGGCTGTGAAACGTCCACACTTGAGTTGCCGGTGTCAACCGGCGTTAAAGTCTCCATCGGTCAAAGGAGTTCACCTGAAGCAAAGATTGAGGCGTGACTCACCTCCTGCAGGGACACGGTGAGGAGGTGGACATGCACGAGCTGCACTCAGGCGGAGGAAGAGCTCGTCCCTCCCAACAATTATTCACTAGTTTTACATTTACTAACATCAGCTGGTGGCAGGTATTAATTAGTGCAGTAGAACATACAAGGGATAGTGCCCGTCTTAAAATACATAGAGGCGATGACGTCCGATCCTCTGAGGGGTTTCATGGTTCTGCCAAACAAACCTTTAGCCTCAGTGCGCCCTCAACTTCGGCCTCATGAGGGTAAATCACTTGTTATGTCTGTAACATCTGTGAAGGGAGATCCACCATCTCGTCCTAAATTCTCAAATACAAAAAGAGCAGAATGGATAATGTAAGAAGGAAATGTGAAAGTACAGAAAATATTTGTGGGCCGATCACAATGATTGAACAGTCAAATATCTGCTGATGTCAAAAGTTTCAAAGGTGAAATTTTACTGCTTCTCCTCCTCTGAAGTGTGACTCACCTGCTGCAGGGACACTGGCTGGAAACAGGTGTGTGGAGGGAGAGATGCTCGACTTGTCTGGAGAGAGAGGAAGAGTTTATACCTCTGACATCCACCACTTTCTGCCAAGTTCTATATTCAGTTTCACCAAAAGACACAGAGGAGGAACATGCGTGTAGAAAACTGACACATGATAAAACTAAAAAAACATTACTGGTGAATCGATTAAATGTCAGGAAGATAGGGCAACAGTTTCAATCCACACCGTCTGTGAAGTGACAATTGAAGCGTGACTCACCTCCTGCAGGGACACTGACTGGAAACAGAGCTGTTTATGGAGGGAGAAATGCGTGACCTGGATACAAGCAGAGAAAGAGTTTATCACCAGCATATATTCCTTTTTACAAGGGAACCAGTGAGAGAAGAATGTAGAGAAACAGACAAATGAAAGATGATACAGCAAAGTGGAAAAATCTCACCTGAAGTCGTGCATCGTTCAAAAATGTGCTGATTTCCACCTCTCAGACATAATATTCATCTTAGTCTCTGCTCGATATCATTAAGGATGTTCATTTTTGAATCCTATAAACACAAATGAAAATGTTTCCCATGCAGGTAATTCATTTTTCAATTACTTGACATATTGAACCAAAAAAAAAAAAAACACATCACAGGATTTAATTGTTAGAAATGAAAAACAGAAATCTAAGGTGATGGAAGAATAGATGTTCTAAAACAAGGACATTATTTTGATATTAGCAATTTTACAAGCACAATGAACCATTCTTTTTTTACTTTTGCAAATTGCACATCTGAAGTTGGTTCCAACAAACCCAGGTCAGAAAACAATTTTTTCAGGCAGTACGATGTTGATGTGCAGTTTGGACTCTGGCGTGGAAACAGCTTAGCTCAGTCAAGAAGTCATTACAAAGCTGAAAGCCACTGCAGAACTATATGAGTCCCAGAGGTTCCCTCAGCCATCCAGAACTCAACCAGGGGAAACTTCAGTGTCATTAATCTCCTCTCTCTTTTCCCCCCCTCCAGTGTGAGAGGTGATGGTGAAATGAAAAGCAGAGCGTGTGACACTCAACTCTCAACCTTTACCTGGTGCTGCTGCAGATAGACGTGGCGATACGTGACTGCCTCAAGGTACTTTCCAGAAACACGGACAGTACGAGCTGTCTGTTGTGACCCACGTGTCTGTGAGGTTTATGCTTAACATAAAATGGAAGATGTAATGGGCCATGCTGGTACATGTGGGTGTTTAACTGCTGTAAATGTTGAATCCTGCTCAGTGGTTTGAAGTAAAGCTTTTAAAATGTGTTTTCTTTCTCATCAGCTGTAGAGTGTGTGGAACCAACAGCAGCATCATGTTCTACGGTTCCTCCTCTGGGGCGAGCATGTCCCTGCCGTCCAAGAGTCGCCTGAAACGCCAGAGCAGGACCTTCACACAGGTACACACACACACACACACACACACACACACACACACAGTGTCAGTCTCAAGAGAAGACCCCGGTAAATTGAGGTCAAAACAAAGAGAGAGTTGTTGTTTGACATATATACATAGGTCACTTTGCAGAAAATAATAAAAAAACGTATTATTTTATGCCATGAAATGAATCCATTTAGTTGAATGTATTTGCTTTTGGTTTCATTTTAGGAGTTAGAGTTGAAGTTTGTGCAGAACGATTGGATGGACTGCCATGAAATGTGGCTGAGACTCGCAGAGCTGCTGCCATGTCTATAGATTCTTTGTCTTGGTAGTAGTTTTTAAGCCCTGTGAAACTACAGAATAGTATTAATCTCCGGTCTATTGAAGCACAGATACCTCATGGTTGTTCACCTAATTGTTTTTCAATTTGCGTGGCCCTTAATTATACATGAAAAATGTCCTGGACCCAGAGTCTGTGTCCATCTGGTCCTGCAGGACTTCTATTGTCGTCCGTCTTTTCTCCAGGTCCTTTATCGTACTCTGAGCTACAGAGACCGTGTTCCAGCAGAAACTGGGACCAACACGCGAGGGGACCGACGCTCGACAACTGAACCCCCAGAGCGGCCGGCGGACGACCCGGCAGAGCTCTCCACGCAGAGCTCGGCCCCTGGGGTGCTGAAGATTTTTGGAGATGAAATTTGTGCTGGTGCCAACTACAAGAGCGTCCTGGCCACGCCGCGCTCCAGCGCGCAGGAACTGGTCAAAGAGGCACTCGAGCGCTACTCCCTCAACAAGGACGCTGCCCACTCTTACGTCCTGTGCGATGTGATCGGACATTTGGAGGGGGGAAGTGGGATGGGGGGCAGCGTGATGGGGGGAGGCGGGATAGGAGGAGGAGGCGGGTGGCGGACTGAGTGCTTGCGTGCGCTGGGAGACAATGAAAAGCCGCTGTTGCTCCAAGAGCTGTGGAAGCCCCGAGAAGGACACGCTCGCAGATTCGAGCTGCGCCGGAGAGCAGAGGTGGAGGAGCTCAACGCCAAGGAGAAGGACACCATCACTGCTGGTGAGGACACACACAAACAAGCCAAGTCACGTAAACACAAACAGGCACACACGCTCGTCAGATGGACAGGGACACACACACAGCAGCTGGTCTAACTCCCTTCCTTTCTTAACATGTCAAACTCAGCAGAAAAGCACAGCTCGTTAGCTCCTCTCCAGAGTGTGTGTGTGTGTGTGAGATGCAGTATAACACTTTTTGTCACTTATAACCCTGCAGATAATATTTCAAAAGCTTACCAGTGTTTGTTTTACATTGAGGTGCTATCCTGTAAAGACATCGTCTTATCTCAGATAAGATACCCCCCCCACACACACACACACACACACACACAGGCAGTGAAGTAGAACTGAGCAGACAGCTGGTTGATTGATTGAGTGAAAGCTGATTCCTTTGCCACTGGAGATGTGGATTATTTGTGTTTTGTGAATGACACTTTTCTACTACACTGGGTCGAGGTCACTTCTGTAATAATGCACCTGCACGACTCCAGGCTCAGACCTGAACTGTGAATCTGACTCCATCTAATATGAATTTAAATAGATAAACAAATCAAATTCACACTCAGGAAAACAGCTGTTGTGACTAAACATCTGCATTGCAGTATTTATATGCCTCTATGTCTGTCATGCAGTGACCTTTATGTGAAATTGGTTAACTGATTAATGCTCTACACACACACACACACACGGACACACATGCATCCCTGTGCATGCTGCCCAGGAAAGTCTCAAGCACGCAGTTAGAGAGCAGCAGTGTTCAGAGAGAAAGTATTTCCAGCCTCGCCGTCAGAGATAGCACTTTGCAGCAGCACATAATGTCTCATGATTCATGCCAGGGTTTACTGGTTGCTATGTCAACTTCTGTGGAAGCCAGAGTCAGTCAGCAGTCTCCCTCGCTGTTCCTCATTGTTGTGCGGTCCAGCTGTATTTTCAGACGGCAGAGAAGACGAGTGTGAAACCCTGAGAGGATACGGCCGGTGATTGTTTTTCCAGTGGTCAACCAATCCCAGGAAACCTGTGACGCAGGATTAGATGTGTTTTAATTGGATTTAATCGAAAAAGACACCAAATTGTATGAGGAAAAGAGAAGAAATTAGGAGATGTTTATTCATCCCTCAAGACCAAAGCATCTTCCGGATCCTTCCCTCTATCTGATTGGAAAATGTAAAATTCTTATTTTTAATGTTTGTTCTTCTTCCTCCTGCAGTTTTCAGCAAACTATACAACAGCAGTAGATTCTAAAATTATTTGGAGGCAGGCTGGTGCAGCAGAAATATTTAGGGCAGGATGGTGAATGTGGGATCGACTCAAAATAAACTGCAGTTTTCATTGTAGTGAAGGAACACAACAGCCAGATTAACACTGTGACTCTGAGGTATTTTAACACACTCACACACGTTTCAAAAACATTCTCTCACGTTTACTGTGCTTGGACTTTGAGCGATTATTTATGCAGCTTATTCTGTTTTTTTTTTTTTTTTTGTTTTACCATTTGAAAGTATTGGCTAAATATTCTGGGATAAACCGCTTTAACTAATACACATATCATTTTCACACTAACTCTTCCTGTCTGGTGCTGAAGTTTTAAAAACCTCACACACCTTGAGATTCCTTTTGTTTCCCTCTTTTACTTCTTTTATATCTCCAGCTCTTCTGTCTCTTTTTCCCTCCGGGGTTTGTGTGAGCGTGCATGTGCATGTGGGAATCGTGTTCTTTCTACTTTTTATAATGAGATGCCACTTTTAAAGGTCTACAGGATTTTTCAGTGACTACATGGACTAAAACTATTTAATTGACTCAAACACAAACACCCAGGAGAAATATGAATATGTTGACTTGACGGTAAATCCTGTTCTTGACACCTTTAACTGTGGATCTCTTCTTCTAACCGGTGATGTGGCTCACCAGAAACACCACAGACCTCTCTGGCTCCACGGTGCACACCCGCCTTGAGGTGTGCGGATGTTGTGTGTGTGTTTTTATCGGGGTTATTCTCTGCTTTGCTTGGTGTTTTGGAGAGGAGGGTGTTTTCTCAGCCTCCTAACCCCTCCCACCCTGCTGTAGGGCCCAAAACCCCCCAATTCCTGGCGGCTCTAATGGGTCGGTCCGGATTTGGCAAACACAGGAGCTCCCCCCTACGGTGTGGTCGAGTGGTACAATCCAGCTCTAAAGGTGGGGACTGGTCTCAGGTAGGGTGGCTGTCAGTCATTCCCATGGAGACCACCTTTACCTGCGTTGTCACCAGCTCCACTCCCATTACCAGCGATTCAACCAGTCTGACTGTGTTTGTGTGTGTGTGTCTGTGCGCGTGAGACACATTGCATGGCCTCAAAGTCCTCCAGTTAAAACCAGGAGGAGCTGCTGTGTCTCATCAGGGTCACTCTCTTCAGGGCTGCACCATCCATTCTATTCCTCTGACTGGTTTCACTCAGTGTCTACTTTGTCCACACATGACTGTCCCTGACCAGTTTGTCCAGACGTCACTCATGAGTCAAACATGCCAACACGTGTGTCATGTTCCTTTCTTCTGCGTCCTAAACATCATTCTGCTTTGTATTATTTTCCACCTGTTCCCCCTTTTGCCTCCCTCTCTCTATTTCCCTCCTTCTCTTCTATCCCCCCCCCCTCCCTGTAGACATCAACGCTCAGGCTCGTAAGCTCCAGAGGAACAGGGCCAAGGGGACGCTGACACTGCCCCGATCCAGCAACTCGTCCCTCTGCCGCAGCCTCAGTGAAACCAGCCTCAACCAGGTGGGGACTCCCACAGAAGCTCAGTTGGGATGATTGATGGTTATTATTAATGGGACTGTTATCATCTTATCCCCTTGTTTGTTCCTGTGTTTCCAGCTGGGAGTCGGAGACGAGCCCAAACGCTATTACTCAACTCTGCCTGGGCCCTTAAGAGCCCGAGAACGTGAGGTGGCCAGTGGCCGGAGGAAAGAGGAGGGGAGTCAGGGGGGAGGAGGGGTGAGGCACTCGCTCTACCAGTCTCCACATCTCCTCCTGCTGCAGGGATACAATCGCCAGGTGAAGACGGTGAACTGTGTTCTGTCTCGCGCGTCCGATCGTGTTGTGGCATCACGTGTGCCGTGTGTTGCAGGACTGTCTGGTGTACCTGCTGAACAGAGAGCAGCACACCGTCGGCCAGGAGACCCCGTCAGCTCGCCCCAACATCTGCCTGTTCTCTCCTGACATCCTGCCTCTCCACTGCCGCTTGCGCAGAGTCCCTGCACCCCGTCGCCATGCCAACAACAACAAGGGTGATGAGTTGGCAGAGAGCCAGCGCTCCTGCGTTGCCGTTGAGCCCGTCCTCCACGCTACCGTTCTGGTGAACTTTTCCCGCTGCGAGCGTTCCACCACGCTGCGACACGGTGACCTCCTCTCATTTGGATCGCATTACATCTTCCTGTACAAGGACCCTACGGGCGCTAAGCCTCTGCCTGCTCAGACCTTGGCACGCCTTCGCACCCTGGGACAGCTTTACGATGCCGGCATGGAGGAAGGAGAGGGCGGGGCCCAGACGTGTAAGATGTGTGGGTCTGTGCTGAAGGACAGGGCAGCGAATGTGTCGAGCGCTCCGGCAGTTAGACGCAGCTTCAAACCTCACCTGGTGAAACCCCGCAGCGTGGGGACAACAGCAGGAGGACCCCCCCTTAGTTTGTCCAGCGTGGAAGGAGGCGGAGGAGGAGGAGGAGGGAGAGGTCAGAAAAGGAGGCTACAACTGGAGTTTGACCAGGCTCACGAAGACCAGCTGTTGAGCAGAATTGTGTCTCTCATCGAACCCGGAGGTGAGAGAGAATATGGAAAATGAAAAAATAAATGTTCTCACCTCGTGTAGAGGTTTAGTTTTCTCACATTTTAACATCATTCCAGCTACAGCAACAATTAAGAGGAGGTGCATTGTTCATCTCAGATAAGAAAGTTACATTGTCTGTGTGCTGTTCTAATGGTATTGTGGCAATTTGGACTGAATTTTATTTGACGTACTTTTATCCTTAAATGTTGACTTTATTACTTGTGTGACAGAACAGAGCAATTGTTAGTAGAGCGGTGGTATTGGATAACAAACACTGACAGGCTGAGGCAGAGATGAGGGCTGGAATGAGGACATCGGGGTTTTAAAAAGTTAGAGGGAGACGAGGAAAAATGGTTTAAGTCAAAGTCATGAATCAATGTCTATTTCCTGAGAGCAAGATTTCATTTCATTTATCAATTTTAGCTCACAAGGTAAAGATGTTAAACAGCGAATATAGAATCGATCCATTTAAAAATTACATTCAGAAACGTCCGAGCATCAGTGTGTTGTCACAGCCCTTAACATCAACGGAGGGTTTAGTGTCAGTGAAACCTGCATTTTTAGAACACTGAGATGCTGGAAGACAAGACACAAGCCACTAAAGGTCCTTCACTGGGACCAACTGAGTTTCCAAACTTTCTCTCAGGCGATGACCACAAGCTGACGCCAGCCTACCTGCTGTGTCTGTGCATACAACACTCTGCCTCGACCTTCCCTCCCGGGAGTTTTGGAAAACTGCTGCTCAAGATCGTCCGGCGAATCCAGACCATCGCGTGGGTCAGTAGTAGTGGTCACTTGATTTCGCCCGTTTGTGCTGTCAGACATGGCTTAAAACACCAACTATAGCTTGTCTACCTTGTCAAGGTCAAGTGATTTATAGCTGTTAAAAATATGCTTTGGGGGCTTGTATTGTTTTATAATTAAGGCCATTATATTCTGGGTCTATAGGGCACATGGTAATTATCAGGGTGTGTTGTATGTCTCTGTGAGCATACAAGGTTTGTAAATATGATAGTGGTACTGTATTCCTCTCTGCAGCTAAGGTTGTCCTACGCATGTCTTAAAAGTTTAATGAACACTTAATTGCTCTCTCTTTCTGTGCGTGCTTGCATGTGTGTGTGTTTTCACCTTTCAGGAGAAGACAAAGGAGCTGGCTCAGAAGCAAGCTCAGCAGTGAGTAATGCTTCCCAGCACAGAAAGAAAGCTTTACCAGCTTTGCAATTTGCATGTCGATGTCTTACTCAACTACCTGTCCTTGTGTGTGTGTGTGTGTGTGTGTGTGTGTGTGTGTGTGTGTGTGTGTGTGTGTGTGTGTGTGTGTGTGTGTGTGTGTGTGTGTGTGTGTGTGTGTGTGTCCGTGTCCGTGTAGCCAGGACCCGTCCTCCCTGTCTCTGCTCAGTATCTCAGACCTGATCCCAGACCTGCAGATCATTTTCTTCTGGATGTCCAACTCTATTGAGATCCTCTACTTTATACAGCAGAGAGCTCCAGCATACACACACAGCATAGAGACCCTGCAAGGTAAACACACACACACACACTCAGTCACACACTCTGAATGATGAGCCTGGAAACAACTTGGCTGAAGAGTCATTACTCACACTGACATACTCTCGACACTGATACAGCTACGACACTCCCTCTCTCACGGTGCGCATCTCTGTCATCTGTGTCCAGGGTCAAAGGAGTCCCTGCTCTCTGCGACGATATCAGCCAACGAGGAGGCAATGACCATCTTGGAGGAAGTGATCATGTACACTTTCCAGCAATGTGTCTACTATATCACCAAGGTAATCCGTCACCATGACAACACTGTCATCCTCTAAATCAGCGAGATGTTTATTAAAGCCAAGTTACAGGAATAATAATCCGAGCAGTGGACCTGATTGAGCTGTTACACACACACACACTCAATTTATGAAAAGATGAGGGAAGGATGTGATTAAATTTGAAGCTACTCCGCAATTTCAGGTCGCTTCCATCACCAAAACGTAACATGTAATTTGTGTGTGTGTGTCTCCAGGCTCTTTATGTAGTGTTGCCAGGTTTGTTAGACTGTAATCCATTCCCGGTCGACAGCTCCGAGCCGTGCTGGAAAGGAGGTGTAGGGTTTCCTGAACCTATCCGCAGGGTCTTGCAGGTAAGGACACGTATTGTTTTCTCCTGTAATATCGGGGCAGCTGCTATTCATCACTTAATCAGTACACAGACTGAATTTAATTAATCTGCTCTTGATTATTGTATTTATTTTTTGACTTTATTCAGTTAAATAAATTGTTAAGAAAATATCTGGTTTATACTTTTACACAATTTCAAAAGCCACACGACAGAGACACAACCACAGAGAGAGAGAGAGAGAGAGAGAGAGAGAGAGAGAGTAAGAGGCCGTGGATGTTGACAATGTAATGCGCTGAGTTGCTGATGCAGTTGTTTTCCATCGATGTGCCTGTGTGAGACGTCTTGGCCAATGAAGAAATGGAACAAGCTGAACAAACAATATACGACAAAAGCCTGACTGTAACATTGACACATGACTGTGCTCTGTTTGTCACTGTATTCTCACGAGTGCTTCTACCCTCGTGCCTGCAGGTGTTTCAGAATGCCCAGGAGCTTCTGTACAGTTATGAGGTCCACCCAGAGATCCAGGCTCAGATGTTTGCTTACCTCTTCTTCTTCTCCAACGTGTCTCTGTTCAACCAGCTGATGGACAAAGGTACGGGGCCAGTGAAAAGCACACACACTCACTCTAGCTTCCATTTGACCTCCCTGAGGATTTGTGCAGTTGTTCGTGTGTGTGACAGAGAACCCATGTGTCCATGTGTCCTTGTCAGCATTTTGACAGAGGCTAACCCAGATTTGTCCTCAATGCCCTTCGCCTATCTGCATTCTACCCCCCCCCACTCCCCTCCTCCTCCTCCACTTCCTCCACCTCCTCGCCTTCTTTCCTTCCATCTGGCCATCGGGGTGAGGCGAGGAAGAGTAGATGTAGGATTGGATAGAGGAGTGAGAGAAGGGGAGGGGCAGAAAAGGGCAGAGTGAAGGGCAAAGGGCTGGAAGACCATTCAGCTGTTGTGATGACCTTGATACTAAAAAACTACTGTCTGATACAGAAAATGGTCATTTAAGGATATATGGACAAAGGTAGCCTTAAATGACCATTTTCTCTCTCTATATCAACGTGTCTGACCTCCTTTATAACTTCACCTCCACACGCTCATACAGAAGCACGCACACACACACACACACACACACACACACACACTCACTCACACAGAAGCATACACATACCATATGTCTTCATTAGCCAGGGCAGACAGGAGAGATCACATGTCTGGTGAAGAGAGGAGAAATACCTCTATGTTCATGCAGAGGCTGCCCCCCCCCATCTCTACCTCCCTCTGTCCTCCCCTCTTTCTTTGTCTGGCTTTTTAATTCTCGCTCTCTTTTTTGTCGCTCGTTGATATGTCTCTGCTGATGGTGTCCATGGTAACAGTGAAGTCAGGTTGTAGACGGTAACGCTGATATTTTGCATCAGGCCCCGTTTAGAAAAAGTAAAATCAGAGTAGGAGGGAAAATACATTTGATTCACTGTGAATCTCAATACCAGGTGAAGAACACAAAGGTCCTGAGTCAGAGCTCCTCGGTGATCTGATCACAAATGGAAAGCTCCAAGGTCAAGAAAGAATGATCCTGAGATGCTGAGGAGGCATTTGACTGTAGCCTGGGACGCACGTGGACACCAGCAGCGTGAACCTCACGTCCTCCGAGCAGCTACACCTTTCATAATGACCTGAAATGATTCTTACACTTTTCAGTGCTTCCCTTTTACTGATTTACTTGTGCCCTCCAGAGTATCAACACTGACGGCCACCTATTGATTTTCATTTTGTTTAGCGTCGCAATCGAGTAAAATCTTATTTCATTTTGGAGATGTGTGCAGTAAACTGATTGTCTCAGCATCTTCTTGCCTCACTCTCTCCCTCTGGCATGCTCCGCCTCAGAACCACACACACTAACCATGGGCCTGTACCCATCTGTCGGTCTGACTCGCAAAGACTAATATTCTATTATTTCATTAGCGATGACCATCAGAAAATGTCACAATATCTTTTACTCTCTCGTGAAACAAACAGTTGTTAGTGGAGACCAGCCCGTTGTTGTCGGTCTGTTGGTTTTGAGTCTATGTTGGCTGTTCTGTGTTTAAAGGTGAGTGTGTTTTGTAAACCAGCTGCTATGAAGCATTATGACACCTTTGCTAAGGGGTTAAGTGATGTCTCGTCTGTTTGAGATGCCTCACACGCAGATTACTGTATGCCTAGACATAAGCCTATTACAGAGGGGGCGTGTGTGTGTGTGTGCATCCAAAACATATGGCAGAATATTTGAATGGTTAAAATGATGGTGCCAGTGTCTTAAAACCTGGATGTTAAACCACAATGTGTCTATAGCATCAGATAAACTGTTTCATGATTTGATGGTACAATGAGGTAAAACAGTACAACAATGCTGCTTAGTCGATGCATGAAACCTGCATTCTGATTGGCTAACACCTGGCTTCTCCATCGCTTTGTCGCTGTGTGAGCATCAGCAAGAGTCCAGGACAGTTATAGTCCTTTAAACAATCAGAGATTGTGAGACTCCTCTCTGAGAAGATAAAAATGGTCCAGTTGTCAATGGTCATTGTTTGCACCAAAGCCCATCAGAGGCCTGGGCTGGGGGGTGGGGCAGGGGGGTCATTTCACAAAGCTTCAAAAGGCATTATAGCACAGTGAGGTAATGACAGCATGACAGATGCTAGATTTAGAGTAACCGTCCACTTAACCTGCCACAAAACGTCTCTGAGCTCAGGATGAGGAGGATGTGTGTCGGTTTGTTCTCCACCAGAACACAAAACCAGCGAGCTGAGCTCCTCTGCACCACTAGTACCATTAGCATTCTGGGAGGAGAAGCAGCTGGTGGCCGTCGCTGTTGTTCCTTTGAATATAAACTTAATAAAAAATGAATGCGTCCATTACAGTGCTGTGTAAATAGTCATGCTATGAAATTTGATTTCATTAACATTCATTCAACAGTCACAAGCTCTTTTTAAGATTCAACTAAATTTGTGTGTGTGTGTGTGTGTAGGTCCATCTCGGGGTTGGTTCCAGCGCTCCAAGGTGCTGCAGATTCAGGCGTGTTTGCGAATGGTCATGGAGTGGGCGAGCAGATCCAGTCTGGGACACCTGGCGGACAAATTCTTCACGAAACTCAACAGCACAGTGTCCATACTGGCCACATCCCCGCAGCAGCTCAAACAGGTAAGACACACACACACACACACACAAATAAGTAGAGAACGGTAAATCTTTGTTCAGCCGTTCACAGACACAATGTTTCGTTATGACACTGGACATCTCCTGGTGGTTATTGTAAAGTACCACTCACCCAGTAACAACACGTGTAAAACTAAAGTATTCATAATTAAATACATTTTTCTTTCCTCTCCCTTTGCAGATGAGTTGGAGAGCGTTGTCCAGTGAGCATCCATCTCTGAAACCAGTGCAGCTGCACAGGATTCTCACTCAGTACCAGCTCACAGCAGAGATCGGCCCAGTCCCAATATGGCAGCCCAGCAGTGAGGATGAGGCGTACATTTACAGAACAGGTGTGTGTGTGTGTGTAGGCTGCAAAACAGAGTGAGAGGCTGGTGGAGCAGGTGAAGCAATCCTGGATCAGGCTTTTACTGATGTGTGCACATTAATGTGTGTGTGTGTGTGTGTGTTCAGTGGACCTCCTGGAGAGCTTTGAGAACCACCCACCCATCGTGTTGCCCAGCGCCGGGTTCAGAGTGGACTTGGACAGCGAGTGTGTGGAGGACAGCATCTACAGACAGCTGCTCTACGTCCGCCACTACCTGTGGGGGCTGCGCACCAAGACGCAGCCACACGTCAACACCCCAAGCGTGCACACGCATTCTAACGGAACCAACACGGCCGACTGGCCGGACGTTCAGGTCACAAGACTCATGCGCACGCATTCATGCAGCACACACCTAGCTGTACCAGGCCAGCTGCTGAGGAGTTCCTCATAATCCCGTAAATGAAAGACTAAAAACCCTCTTCTCCAGCGAACACACTCGCAGAAACCTAGACATGGTTAAATCATGGTTAATCTGATTAGTCTTTAGGCTGTCTAATTAGTGGGGACGGCTGACTAGACCATAATCCCGAGGGTTACTGCACCCTCATATGTGCACATACACACAGAAACACATTCACAATTATTGCTCAGGTCTAAAGATGATTGTGATGGTGAATCTGTAAAACCCAAACTGCTCCTCCATCCATTGATGGGATCTTTTTCTGTTGTTTTTCCGTCTTTGCATCTGTGGAACTTTAAAACGTCACGCTGGCTTCTGACGTCTTTGCGTTCCTTCCTGACACAGAGGGAGCTGTTGACTTCGAGCCACAACAGTCCCCGCTCTGCGGGTCCAGGGGACGAGGTGGTGGCAGATACAGGAGAGGAGCGAGGACGGGACAGACCCTCAGGCCAAACACACACACACAGCCTCAGAAGGAACGGGACTATCCACCATCCCCGGGCCGCAAATCCTGACCCCTCCTGCCTCTTGACCCCTCCTAACACCCCACTGTACCCTGACGGAGGAGGGGGAGGGGTCCCTGGGCCGATCCTGGGCCCCAACGCTCAGACGAATGGCTGCGTGGGCAGAACAGTGGCAGAATGCAAGAAGACCAACGGGCTCATCACCAACGGACTCGAGGGTAGGCTGAAAAATAAAAGCAGCACTTGAGCAGCATAGAGACCAGGACAGAGCAGTAGGGCAGATTCAGAGCTGTTGAGAACAAAGAAAAATCGCCATTTTACATTTTCACATTTTTGCACCACTTGTTTTTCCTCCACGTGGCTGGAATACCAGCTCTGCTTTTCCCAAATGTTGGAACTCCCTGAATTTATGGAAACACAATGCCAGGGTTTACTGTGCCACTAAAACCCAAATGAAAGCATCAAAGAGGAAACACTGAATTTTATAACAGCATTAACGAAGCTCTGTTTACGGTTAATGAATCGCTTCGTGGCCAGCACCGGTGCATCCCTACACAATATATTATCTGTGCACAGTATACAGTAAACAGAGTGCATAAACTTAATAGCACATTCTAAAATTAAGTTTTAGTGTAAGCAGTTTCCCACTGGCTCGGCTTGTCTCTATCTCTGCCATGTGCAATCACAACAGAACAAAGGTTCTAGAAATATGTTAATATCAAAGCCATGTCTATTAACTGGGCTCAATTAATGACGACCAGTAAATCCCCCTCGCTCTGCACCAACAAAGCTTTTTAGCCTCCTTGAGCTCAAGAGTCTAAAACGCTTGATTCCACAGTCCCTGTTTGAGTCAGTCTGTGAACAAAGCTGACACATCTCAGCGAGGTCCTGTTAGCACGCATGTCAAGAGTCGAAGCTTCACCCGGTTTTTAGAGTAATAAATAAGAAATTAAAACCAAGTGCTCTGGAAAAATAACCCCTTGACCATCAAATGTATTCACAGTTTTTTTTTTACATTTGTAATGAATTGGCCAACTGGCAGCTAACTACTTGTTAGCTACAATGACATCCTCAATATTCTTTTTGGAGTTCTTCTGCCCCCTAGTGGCCACAAATTAGAGTCAGCTTTAAATGTGTGTGTGTCGACCACACCTGTGCTCTTCTCTCCAGTGTAGTCGAGTGTGTGGCGTCTCAAACTCTGCAGCTGCACCTCTGCATGTGTCTCAGTACCTGTGTGTGTCTCTTCTGCACAGCAAGACCTCTTTTGTTTGTCCGACCCCATAGCAAGACCCTGTGTGTGTGTGTTTGTGTGTGTGTGTGTCTTTGTGGATGTGGGTGTCCGTGTCCTCTGCAGGGTGTATTAGTGGGTGTGAGTTTCCTTTCCCTGTATCCTCCCCTGGCGTCCCTCCCCTCCCTGATGACTTGTGTGTGGTGTTTGTAGTGGAACTGGACAAGGGACCGTACGGCCTGGGCATGGGACTCATAGACGGCCTGGTGAGTTCATCAGAGACTGTTTCTATGTTCTGGTTCACTGTTTAAAATACTAATGAAATTGACACCAGATCCTAGAGATGCATATTCAGAAAACCACACAGTTAATGTTAATGTATTTATCTCTTCACAGGAACTTGTAATGTTTTTATAGATATAAGCACAAATTCAGTTTCAATTTAAAATAGAAAAATGAGAGAAAGGTTTTATAGTTTTCATTTAAGCCTGCCAGCTGATGTGAGAACCAGATATTTTCCATCACGGTGGCAAACATTGATTTGCGGTACACGCCGACACGTCTCCCTCCTGCAGCACACTCCTCTCAACGCGCCAGGCATTTACATCCGGACTCTGATCCCTGACGGCCCGGCTGCCTCTGATGGACGGCTGAGGATCGGAGACCGCATCCTGGCAGTGAACGGGACCAGTCTGATAGGAGCCGACTACCAGAGGTACAGAGGATATTTATAATAACAAGGATGACAATGTTCACTGCACCCTCTACCATCAGCCTCTTGCATCGATTCCTGTGATTGATTGGTGCAGACTGTGACACTCCCTCGTCAGTGCTCTTGTCTCTGCTGAGTTTTGTGTAACTGGACTCCTGTTTTCTCCGTCTGCTTCCTCCCGTGCAGCGCGGTGGATCTGATTCGTCTGGGAGGAGGTCGACTACGCTTCCTGGTCGCCAAGTCTGACCCCGAGGTTTCCGAGAAAATCAGTGCCTCCTCCTGCTGACCGCCTCCACTGCCCGCACCCTCCAAAGGTAGGACGGTGAGGGGTGCAGATGTGTGTGCTGACGAACGCGCACCCATACGCACCCCGGATGCATACGTACGCCACATGAAGTATAAATGCAAAACCTCTAGAAAAACCACAGCACAAAGCCAATCAAAGTAGAGGTAACAGCTGCCAGACCTGCCCTCACCCCCCCGACTCCTCCCGGGTCTCTGGGGACAGACAGAATCTCCACGACGTCACACTAAGGCGCTGCAGGGATAGTTTCTTTGTTAATCAGCGGGGGTCTAACAAGCCCGTCAGAAGTCTGACGTGGTTTAGAAGCACAGTTGATTGGAGGGATTTGAAACTCAGTCCACCCTCGGAGCATGTGTGCGCACTGGACATTTTCCCGCCTGAATTTTAGAATCATTAGTATTAGCGATTCAGGCATTAATTAGCATGATGAACCCGGCTCTCGGACAAAGAGCGTCTGATGGACATGGACTGAAAACGTGGAGGCGGCCACGGTGAAAAGCTTGTTGTCTTACACACGCGCGCTTTTAAACTGGAATGTTTAACAAACCCTTTTGCTCGAAAATCCTACAGAACGTTATCACTGACTCAAACCATCGCGTATGAATGTTCTCTGAATGGAGAGGGGTGCTCTCCTCTCTCACATTTCACCTCATTGAACTTTAAAGTCGATCTCATGGGGGCTCCACACTCCGCAGCTGTTGTGCGACGTTGTTTATTAATCACTGGATCGCCGAGGCGTCGCGCTTCATTCCGGAGATTCTGATCAGAACAATCCTGCAGTGTATGAACCCTGAACTTTTGTGTGAATATATTCTTCTGTATGTACCTGGTTCTGAGAGGTGGGAATACATGTTTGTACATATTTAACACTTCCATCAGATTAACTGCATTTGGGAAATTGCTTTTTTTTTCCCAGAAATCTTTTGAGCAGTAAAAGCTGAAGCCTACAGATTAAGAAACAGTATTAACTGGAGGGAGAGAAACAGGAATGTAATTTTTTTTAATGCTATTAATTTATTTTGATTCCAATTAATTCAATTTGGGGTTTTATGCTGTAAAGTTGCAAACTACTGTTTACACAGGTCTTTAGTGGAGGAAGAAGGAATTTGTTTTTGAAGCAGTTAAAGTACATTTAAATCCCTCAGCAGTAAATGTTTCATTGAATAATTCTGTCAATGGACATTGTTTCATATAAAGAAAAAATAATTTCTAAAGAACAAGACCCTTAAGACAAAGCCCCAGAGATTCAATTAGATTCACAGCGCAAACAAAGAAAAGTGAGGAAATCGTGACATGAACAGTGAACATTTGCCATTTTTACTTGATTGATTTGTTTCTTATTTCAGCACTAAAGTTGATATTATTTTGTGGGTGTTGTCTTTTTTTTAAACATGTTATTGTTTTAATTACTAAATTATTTCACACCAGTTAAAAGAAAAATCTCAATTTCTGATTCTGTTCCTTTCAAGGTTTGACTTGGTGTGTTTATTCTTCTCTGGTCATTATTTATACTGTTTAATGATGTAACTTAATAATAAAGAATGTTGGCCAACTGAAGTTTTTTTTTTTTTTTATTTTGAAACACAGGGCAAATTGGTAAGAATTCCCTCAAACTGTTCCTGAGATGTTTCATGCGGTCAGTGACCTTTGACCCCCGGCGTCTGTTCACATAATCACATAATCTTGTGATGAAAAATGACCAATGATAGAAGAATATTTACATCAAAGAGGAATTTTAATTTGTGCTAAACATTTTTAACAAATCACAAAAACAGGAACATTTAAAAATACATATACTTCTCTATTTCCAGAATGTTTGCGTATTGATGACAGCTGTTTTTTAATATATAGCAAAATATTTCTTTTTTTCCAAAATGAGAAAAAATACCTTCTAAATAGCTTTGTCATTGAGCAGATAGAGCAGCATACAATCATTACGCATCATTTTTGTTTGTTTTTTTTCTTCCTAATGTGCAACAACAACAATCACTGAAATCTTGCGCAAATGGTGCCTGATTACCAGCTGAACATGAGAGGCCTCCGTGAGGACATGCAGAGAAGGCAGAGTGAGAATGAGAGAATGGAGAGATGTGGGGGGGAGAAAGTGCTGATGAATATCTTACTAGGCCATGTCTGTGACAGGAACTGCCTACAGCTCGATGCTGAAAAGAAGAAGATGTAACTGGCTAAGTACTTGGGTCACTTAACCAAAAAAAAAATCAAACAAAAAACTCAAAAACTTTCATCAAAGTTTCAATATTATGAAAACTCATAAAAATAAAGGGGAAACGGGCCTAAGTTTAAGAATTAAATTATTTTATCAGAATAAATTAACATTCTGAAAAAGTGAAAATCTTGGAGCATCTCATTAGATTTCACTTTGCAATAAATAACATAATACATTTCTGGCTCATCTACTTTGAATAATTTGTGCAGTGGCACAATTTTACGTTTTAGTGGGGGAGGAAATATTTGGGTTTCATATTTTCTCAAGAAATGTTGCGATGGGGTGAAACGCTTTAATAATATTACGAGTTTCTTCTCAGTCACAACTTTCTTGTCAGAGTCTGAATCTCTTTTTCTTCAAGATACCAAAGAAAGGTAGATTGGGGGATGGAGAGAAAAAGAAATTGAAAGCCAAAAGCTCAGATTACAGAGGATGTGAAATGTTCCATAAAGACAGAAAAACAGCCGATAAGAAAACAGATGAAAAACTGTCGTCATTTGTTGGTCCCGCCCTTCCCCTGATAAAACAAATCCAAGTCTGCTAATGCAACGTGATGTCACCGCTGTAGTGTTGCTGATCATGTTCTGTTAAAGAAGCGCCGTGTTAATCTAAAAAGGTAAAGCTCTCTAAAGGTTAAAATAAAACGACCCAAAAAAACAAAAACAAAGTAGAAATATTTAAGGCTTCAAGGATTATTACAATAATGCTTCACTGTGCCGAGACAAAACAGTAGGCACGGGCCGTTTCTTTTGTCCTTTCACCACTACTGTCACAAGAAAAAATTAAAACAATCAGTTTGTCTACATTAGGTTAGCTCCACTTCAATCAGCTCCAAATAGTTGCCTCTTTTTTTTCTTTTCTTTTTGCCCCGATCACGCTGAATCTGAGAAGCCTCGCACCAATGAACCGAACTGAGCTGAAGTGAAGCAAGAACCGCTCAAGTCCTGGTTTGTTATTCCTGGATTTTGTCCATCTCCTCTTGAAAAATAATAAAAAAAAAAAACAACACCATACCTTTCTCTCTTTTTGTGCTTAACAGAGAAGACGACAGGAAAAGACGCCTCGTGTTCTGGCTTTAATGTTAACATTATTCTTTTCGGACAAGAGACGACCTGTTGGATTTGAGGTGAAGAACACGATTATGTTCTTTAAAGCCCCCATAGCCCAATCAACCTGGTTATCTTTCTATCCACATCTTTGTTAAGCTACATGACACGCCGCCTCTGACCGTCACAGTTTCTTCTGTAAATACAGGCCGTTGAAATCTCTGAACACGTTCTGTGTTGAATCAGATGTTCAGGACAGCTGGGCTCTTTGGCCTGAGAGTGATGATCACAGATGGATCCACCGACAAGAATCCGAGTCGTATCTGAGATACTGTCCGACATTCACATAAGTAGAAGTAGTGCTAAAATGATGTGACTATGCGCAACGCTCTCACGAGATTAAAGTCCGTACTTGTTTGTGAACGGTGGATTACATTATAAAAGAGTGTAAAGCTGAAAAAGCCCTGAAATATCCGCTTACTTTTAAATTCAGAATGTATGTGAAAGCTTTTCATCTACTGTTGAACAGCGAGTTTTCCTCACGATTGAATTCCCTTCTGTAGAGAGAGGCTGCGTGTACATTTTTTGGCCACATCGGCTGCAGTCATATCACATGTAGTATAAAAGGTGAAACGTTAGGAGAGGCTGTCCACTGGGTACCTGCTGAGAAGGCCTGCGCTTTACTTCCTGGGGTCGTGGGTTTGCGACATCATGGCAACGATGACGGGCTGCTGGGCCGATGTGACTTGAGGCTGGGGAGATTCGGTTCCGCCCTCGTCCTCGATTTTTGGCCGTTTGGCCTGGGGAGTGCCCGGCACCTCGGCTAGAGTTTCTGCATTGGGCTGTCGGCTCAGGAGCACCGGGGGAGAGCTGGAGGCCTGAGCAGCCAAGATCTGGAGAGGACTACTGAGCCCTGGGAGGGAAATGAAGAGAGAGGGATCTTTTCTAAGTACAGTGTTTACCTCCACAGGTAACAGTCCCAATAGGAAGCCACACTTAAATCAACTGCATCCAGATTTTTATTTGTCCAATAAATATTTTAATGTTGAAGAGGGTGAAAAAAAAAATGTTTTCCTTTAGTCATAGGTAAAAGAAAGTTCATTCCTAACACATCACTCTAAATAGTGCTGTGGTGTTATTAAGCCTATACTGTTCAGTATTGGTGGAAGTAGTTTTAGAGAAGTATCTAAGGTTATTTAGTTTCATTCTGCAGAAATTTCCGTAGAAGACCAAAGTCCTCTACTCCCCAAATTAGAGCTGGTATGGTTAAGACTGAATAATAGACGCTGTCTGTAGAACACAATAAAGTTAGACAGTGTCACGAAATACAGCCTCCATAACGAGCACATAGAAGAATAAACTGCTGCATCTTCCCCGTGTCTATAACTAATGGTTCTCAAACTGAGGATAATAGTCTTTATGAAGGGAGGCTTTAATGCAGAACTATTTTATTAGACTACATTAGCTGGAGTTATTTACACCTATTAAACCAACCATCGATGTTTAAACCTCCTGTGTGTAAATCATCACAGGAGGACACTGGTTTTCTTCCCTTTTCTAACAGGCAGAAACAACCCATGTTCATCACTGTGGAGGGTCATTGTGTATCTTACCAGATGCATTAGCGAGGCTGGTTGCCGTGGCTGCAGCGGTGTGTTTGCCATTCTGAGTAACAGGACGAACAGGAAGTTGATGTAGACCTGGAGCCAGGCTGCGTCCATCTCCACCCTGTACAGCACTGTCCACCGTCTGGATCACCCGCTCTCTGCTCGGCTGCACTTCTGAAGGGGGAAAAACATGCCACGTTTCAAAAGAAATAAAATCTGCTACGAAACAGGATCCCTTCCTAACTCACAGCCATTTAGAGGAGCTCATAAATAAAGGAGCACTGTATTAAGTACAGCTGTAAAATAGCAGTCTGGAACTAACACACGCAGAAATAACTATACTATAGAACACACGTAAGGTAGAGGAGAGCCACATACCTCGGTGCTCACCCTCTGCTCCTCCACCAGAGGGGGCACTGTAACCATTCGGGGGGTTGGAGAGTGGATGGGCACTGGTGACCAACCGCATCATGGTGACAGACGTCTGCGGGACGCTCTGGAGCAAGTGGATGGACTGGACTTGACCGCTGCCGCCTGGGACCAAAGCAAGGGCCTTCCCCGGTCCTGTCGGGTGGGGGGGTGCTGCCATGATGACAGGCTGAGCACTGACCGGAGATCCTACAGAGACACGCCCAAACAGCACGTCATGCGAAAGCCTTCGTGTGTGTGTGTGTGTGTGTGTGTGTGTGTGTGTTTATAGGGCTTGTGTGTGTGTTCACCTGGAGCACTCTGGGAGTACCTGTACTCAGGTACAGATGCCAGTTTGTTAGCCAGCTGTTCGTGGTGGTCGTGGGGGATAGGAGAGCCCTCCCTGCTCAGACACTCAGGAGTCTGTAGTCCACTGGATGGAGGAGAAAGGAGCCCCTGGTGCGTCGGGGAGGCAGGGGCACTCCTGAGAGACAAAATGAACAGTGAAATAATTACAATACAAAAGAGACTGCGATTCAAATCCAAAGCTCGTCCACCGTGAGAACGTTCTGCTGAACAGTTCAACCTAGAACTTGGACTTACTTTGTTCTATCCAATCAAATGATAGCAAGGATCAGAAGCAGAGAAAACAGGAAGAAGAGTTAACCGAGGCAAAACCAAAGGCGAGAGCATGCGTCTCTCACGCACAGTCCCACTCACCTGGAAGAGAGAGGTCCAAATGGCGTCCTAAAGCAAGCCACGCCCCTTTGCCGTCTTTTCCTGAAGGCTTGCTCCACCAACTTGCCCTCAGAGGCTGAATCCACGCGCCAGAAACTGCCTTTCCCAGGCTCATCCTGGGAGCGTGCCACTTTCAGGAAGTAGCGGTTGAGTGACAGGTTGTGTCTGATTGAGTTCTGGACACGGGCGAAATAGAAAAAATAATTTGCATCTAATTTAAAGGAAAGTAGCGGAGTGATTTCTTTTACATGATCTATTTCGAATGACATGAAATAACAACCAACCGGCATTGACTGGCAATATTTTGCGGTATAAGCACTTACCTGCCAGCCCTTGTCTGCAGTGCGATAGTAAGGGTAGTGTTTAGTGATGTGGGCGTAAATGCCGCTCAGGGTCAGCTGTTTGTCTGGAGCTGAGGAGATGGCCTGGACGATGAGCTGTGCGTAGGAATACGGTGGTTTGGACTCATCCTGGACAAACGACACAAAGAGTGGGGTTAAAAAGGCTGAATGGGTTCTTCATCAGAGGCAGTCGACTTCAGGAGGGCGAGCGTCTCCGCTGAAGATTCACCTTGGGGCTGTCTCCACCTGCCGATTCCCCCCGCTGCTCACTCCCCCCACCTCTCTGCTCAGCAACGCTTCGCCTCTGCTCAGAAAAGGCTTTGGCAGCATATTCAGCCGCTAACTGGAGGTCAGAGGTCACGTTGCGTCCGTAGCGATACCCTGATGACCCTGCTCCACGCGGACTGGCTGGACAGGAGTTCGGAACACTGGAAAAGAGACGAGTGCAAGTTAGTGATTTGAAGTGATGGTTTGAGGACGATTCTGAAAACCAATTATCAGGAATGAATCACATTCAAATATACAGACAACTAGTTTGTATGGAGTGAATTGTACCTGCTGTCAAACAAGGAGCTTGATATAAAGGTTTAAATAAATGATTAAATACCTAGTGCAATTTTTAAAAAATCTTTTTTTTTGTTCATTTGAAATCAACTTCATCACACATCCAGTATAATATAAAACAATTATAAATAAATGCGGAATCTTATCTAACATAAGTGATACATTTATTTTTACAAAAAAAAAAAAACATACACCAAAAGACAATTTGGGAAACGATAACATCTCAGATCCTGTGTTTTAAACAAACAGAGCAGTCATAAAATACACACCAATGATCAAAAAAATACTCAAAAGCGTGTTAACCATTAACTAGGCTTTTATCTGTCACTGTCGGGAGACGGAACACAGGGAACACCCAGTCACTTATTATATAACACACACCAGCTTCTGTTAGTTAAGTAAACAGGGGTTTCTGGGGGAGTCAGTGTGCTTTGATTTGCCTTTAACAACAGAGAAGCTCAAACCCAGAGGTTTTCTTGAGTCTCCCTGCTTCAGAACAGGGGCTTGAACTACGAGTGTTTGGCAGGGGCAGCGGAATGTTTCTATGTGTGTTTCTCTTAAGTCACCAAACAGGAAAAGTGACTCTTACTTCCCGGTGATAGACGCTGTTTTTGTTTAAAGTGGGAACACGTGCTATTGTGCAACCTTCTTCTCATGTACGCATTGTACATGAGAGTTGTAGAGGAAGGTGACGCAACACCCTGCGTGAAAAAGTGTGAGAGATGCATAAGCAAGTGTCTTACTCTGTGTGTGTGTGAGAGTGTGTCCACGTGTGAGAGAACAGGAGCTGTGGGCTGAGTGGGAGGGGTAGGGGGGCTCTGAAAAGGAAACCACGAATGGACGGAAAAACGGGCCGCAGGCAAAACAATCTGCCCGACAGCCAATCACGCGCCTCGAAGCTTCAGCCATCCCATATAAGGCATGCACACACAGGCCGACAGTGGTGGGGATAGGAGATGCGAGTGCGCACACACACCACCAGAGGATGCACTCCGCAGCCCCACACTCTTGCGCCCCACATGCTGTATGCTCTGTACATTTATAGAGCCCTGATTTTCAGACATGTGTGACCACAGCTGCCTCGAGTGCAGATTTCCATCTCTGTAGAAACGCTGCAGGAGCTGCTGCTGCTGCTGAACGCACCATCGACCACAACACATACTTTCCTTCAACAAGAAACCAAACCTCCCTGGCTACAGGAACATGCACAGGCCAGAGAGTTACCAATAATTTGATAAAGCTAAAGCTCTTGTCATATGATGTGCAAAGTCAAACGGTCAAAGAGGGCTGTAACGTAGGTCTTGGTCGGAGTTCATTCATACAATAAGTGCATCTTACATTTGCCTATCTTATTAAATTGACAAAAATACATTGAATTTAATGTGTCTAATCAAAGTTTAATCTCTCTCTAAAGGAGGGCCTGAGAGTTTATAGACCTTCTCTGGGTTCCTTATCATCTATGCATATGTTTAGAGGACCATATTATAATTATGTGTATTTTTTAAATTGTCAATTAATCATTTAATCTATTTAAGATGCAGTTCTTATTTCTTAACCTTTCCTATCAGTTTTATTTGTTTTCAGATCATAGAACTTTCATTCCTTCCGCCAAATCTCCCGCTGTGCTCATGAATCGCAGTTCCATGCTCTGTTCGCATGTATCAAGCTGCACCTGCTGGTGTGAGTTTGTGGGTCTCCTCTCACCTGATGGTGCCTGTGGGCGATGGCAGCGGCGAGCCAAACGCCCTGATGTGGTCTTCATGCTGCTGCATTGTGGGAATGGTGATCTTCAGCGGTGAAATGTGGGGAAGAAGCGGACGAGGGGGCGGGGAGGGGTGCTCTTTCTCGTGATGCTCCTCGGCCTCCAGGAGTGACATAAACTGGATCTTGATGATTGTACTGGGAAAACGAAACACACACCTAGAGAGCGGGACAGCAGGAGACACAGACGGTGGACGACACGAGACAGAGGACATTTTTTGATTAGTACACAAGCATTTCAGTTATGTTGCTAAGGAACTTTCTCATATCAGGATCTCTCACATCTTTATCTGGCACTGCCTCATTTTTCTGAACACTTCAAAAACATGCTTCCTCAAATAGTAAAACAATGAGACTTGAACTAATGTGTTTGTTTAGATTTCAAACAGCATTAATAGTCAACACTTCTCAGGGGTGCAAAACCAACACAGGGCCAATTTTTGAATATTTAAAAAAAATCTTGGTCGTTCCAACAGCAGTTGCGCTGAACTGCCCATTGGCAAGTACTGTTTTTAGTACTAAAATCAAAAAATTTAACTCTACAATATGTATGTGTGTATTTCTATTAACTGTGGCCTCACTCTAACAGCTACTTAACGTTCCTATATGAATTGATTCAGTTATATCTGAAGGGCTCTATTCTTTGTTTCTTTGATTTTCACAGGATATGACCTGAGCTAGGCCAAACCAACACTATGGCAACCATCACTTTCATACAGGGCTTGAAGCATTCACCTGTTAAAATACATGATATGAGTTATTATCTTTTGTAAACACACTGCTGTCGGAGAGGCGTCATCTATAGTTTATCATTGTGGTGTCATTCATTAAGTGCTATTCTAAATTAATATTCATTTTCATCATAATTTATACCAATTCTAGTTACATCCTTGTGACTGCAACCGTCCAACCCGACTTCAGTGATTGCGTCTTGTCCGGTGAAACAGAATCCTTACTAATTGAAGGGGTGCTGAGCTGGAGCGAATGCCAAGCTCAGGCCTCCATATAAAGACAAGTGAACTAATGAATAGAGTCACGCGGCTGCACAAGTGTTGGAAGCAGTGGCAGACGGTTAGCTCAGTCAGAGATAAAAATATGAAAGGACTGTTCCATCTATTCGCTTTAATGCGCATCTTAAAAAAAACTGCATCTGCCAATTGAGGTCTGGATCCGTGAACACACACTGTACACAGCTGTCTCTGGCTACAGCCGGCCGGCCACACAAAATGAATGTCTGCACTGAGGTAGGAAAAAGAGCCCTGTGGCTACAAGGTTCCTCCACTGAGATGAAAGGGAGCGTACACAGAGAAACCATCAAGCCCAGCTGCAGCAAAGAGAAAGCCACTGTTAAAAGAAATCACATGACATTTTGATTAATGTTGACTAGAAGGCTCAAGGGAGGCTCAGAGTGGTAGAAAGGTCAGAGGTCTGAGCAGAGCGGAATTAAGCTTCTTGGCATTCATACTGAATTACTGAATGATGCACAACTGCACATCACACAACACGGTGGTGTTAGCCTTACACTGAGTGGGTGTGTCACAGCTGCACGTCAATGCAAGGCAACAACTTATATGCAGCGGAGTCGATCTGCTGCAGCCAACACTACATGTTTAAATCCTTAAGAGATCAGACGTGAAAGCGAGAACACCCCCCAGGAAAATACAACTGACAATAACTGAAGCCATACTTGAAATTCAGCAGAACCAGACTTTTATTTGGATCCACACTAAATTTCAAACACTCGCACGCATCTCTGCCTCCTATGTAAAAGAAAGTGAAAAACTCTTTGATTTGCACAATATCATGGCTTCTTCCCTGACCTACATCGCATCCGTTGACCAAAATCCTTTTTTTCTGCTGCTACACTACACTGTTTGCCCCTGAGACTCCAGGAGTGTTCTGAGTACTCAGAACTTTCCACCCCCCATCGGCACAGTGGTGACTAGGTGTGAATTGTTATCTGAGGTTGAACTTTAACTGAATCATTGTTAGGCTCCACAGCTTCCTGATTTAAG
Organism: Pseudorhombus dupliciocellatus; assembly: GCA_016785235.1. Taxonomy (NCBI): domain Eukaryota; kingdom Metazoa; phylum Chordata; class Actinopteri; order Pleuronectiformes; family Paralichthyidae; genus Pseudorhombus; species Pseudorhombus dupliciocellatus. Next base: position 861,596 of record JAFBJW010000392.1, read on the forward strand.
TGTGTGGACATGGGGCCAGGCTGCAGGAGCTCCGGAGTGAACATGGCCGAGGTGGCCTTGGTGTGTTTACTCCATGTGCGCCTGCAACGAGGATGTCGCTCTTGCATGCACTTCCTGTTCTGTGCACGACACACACCCCAAACAGTCCTGACAGCCAATCAGAGAGGAGGCAGACACAGCCACCCTACCTCCAGCCTGCACCCACCCCCCTGCGGCCCCCCAGTGACTGACTCCGCTCACCGCCACAACTTTCAGTTTCTGCCGCTGATGAGGAACCAACGAGGGCAACACGTTTAACCTTGACAGGCGGAGCAACGACAATAAACCTCAATTTCTACTCTATACTCCGCACACTCCAGCATCAGAACAATAAAATCAGGCTTGAAGTGTGAAAACAAAACGAAGCGCACCTCAACCCACAACAGCAGCGAGCTCCAGTGTCAGGGGTGCGTTTGTTTACACTAATGTTGACGTGACGGTTTGCCAACAGCCCCACACGCGGCTTAAAGACGCGCGCACACATTCAACTGAGAAAAAAAAAATGCGTTAATTGTATTTATTATATCAAGTAAACATTAAATGTTCTTTGTTTTATTTATGAGAGAAACGTCAGCGGAAGACAACTTTTCATACATGTGCTAGCTGGGCTGCAGCTAGGCCAACCCGAGCTAAGGTTGCTAGCAGCTAAAACTAGCTAGGGTAAATCACTCAATTAAACAGGCCTCCGTTAGAATCAGAATGCTCTCGCAAGTCACAGTGAGCAACAGGGGGCACTTGGCTCGTGAGGTTACAGCCTCACTGAATCAAACCGACGTTTAAAGCTTATACACGGCTCTACAGCAAACGGTTCTAATCGGGGTGTCGCGATAAACTTTGTATCCCCGCTGGAACGCGTCTCCCGTTTCAACATGGAAGTCGTTCAAAACGCTCAAGTGTCACCACAGCAGGAGAAGTCTAACATGTCCAATGAACAACGGGGTTTTTACAGTTTAATTCAATCGAGTTAGGTCGCGGGAGGAGGTGGGACAGAGATATAAATAATCATAACAACGAACTAAGCTGTCAGCAGCAGTAAAGTTGGAGGAGCAGCCCCCCCTGACCGCACTCACTCTCTGGGCAGCGGCAGCGGCGGCGCCCCTCTGCGCTGGAACACCCCGTCAACGAACACGCCGTTTTTGCCCAGGCACCGCAGGGAGAAGCCGCCCGTCGCCTCGTCGTGGGTGATTTGCAGGTGTCGCCGCGAGATGAAGCTCGAGTGGCCCATGTTGATGTCCACGGAGCCGTGGGACGAGTTCCGGCCTATGGTGACCGTCCTCTGGCGCATGACGAACTCAAAGTCCCGGCCCTCCAGCCTGGCGAGGGCCTGAGCCGGCGGAGCGGCGAGGCGCCGGGGAAGGAGCCCTTCGTCCCCGCGGGCTTCCATCAGCGGAGGACCGAGCAGGGCGAGCGAGGGCTGGTGGTAGATGTGCGAGGTCACCGGCACTCGCACGGGGCTGCAGGGTGCCGACTGGAGGGCAAGCAGGGCTCGAGCCCCGGTGTCTTCCCGGTAGTCTGCCATCTTCTTTCGGAGGGTCAACACTCAACACGCACGCACAGTCTTCACTTCTCGCACACACACATACACACACACACACTGTTGCAACGTGAGAGTTTTCGGACGCAGCACTTGTTCGCTCCGTGGCTGTCGGAACAACATGGAGTCCGGGATGCGACAAGAGCCGGAGCGGATCCTCAGCAGGAACTGAACTGACGCTGCGTTCAACCCCCCCTACCTAGAGGCGTCGTTGCTGTCAGTGAAGCAGCGCTTGTTCCTTGAACGCACCATCAAGTGTGGATAGCTTACAGCTCGTGACGTGACATACACGATTGTAGTTATGTTTTAAAACTTTTTTGTAAACTACAATATTCTGGTGAGATCAATACTTTCCCTCTGAATTACAGCGTCATGATTCTAATAGTATGACTTTTTATATGCATAGGTCTGAACACCCAGAAGATGCACGGACACCCAAATAACGCACACAGAGTAGCCACTGACATCCCCTGAGACTGTGCCTGCAGCTCTGACATGAGGCCACAGGTGAGTTGGTTGATACAGATACATGGTGCAGAGTCAAAGAATGTAGAGGCTTTTGTTCTTGAGATCTTGAGAGAACATGTGCGAGCAGCTGGTTTTCAGACCTCAGATTCTTCTTCTCTTTTTTAATCTCTACCCTCTGTTTATAAACATGGAAAGAACAAGATGGTTCAAAATCCCGGATCATGGATCTCTGAAGGATCACACGAGGGAACCAAATGTAGAAAAAGACTCCCCCCTGCAGGAAGGTGCTGGGGGAACTCTGAATAGCAGAACGATTCACCGCTTCATTAATTTGCCTTTTCTTTTAACTTTATTATGACTTTATTCTCATATTATTTTGACTATTTTCTGATAACACAACTTTCTTCATTTTATGAATGATTTGAATGTCCAATCACAATCAAATGCCTTCACATTTGTTTTTTCTGATGAAATTACATCTTTATGCCCATAATATTTCGACTTTTTCCTCAGTGAATTATAACCTTTTTTTTCCCACAGTAATATTGGAACGTTTTTGTTGTGCTCTTGTTCCTGCTTCTGTGGCAGCAGGGACCAGGATAGGGTTAACTTCCTGGTTTCTGCACAACAACAACAGTTCAGAGTTCCTTGGAATGCGCCCAGGTTGTGGCGAGAGCAGTTTCAACCTCCAGCGAGAGTCATGGGCTTTCTACCTGTCTTCTCTTTGGAAACATGGATTCTCCTGATCACATTCATCTGCCTGTTTGTCATGTGGGGATCAGAGACTGGTTCTAATCAAGATAACTTATTCATTTCGCCTGAGAGAAATGCCTTGGCTCAGCAACCTCTCAAGTGACTGATTTACAATGTGTGTGTGTGTGTGTGTGTGTATTCTAAAGCAACTAATTCTTTTCATGTTCTACAAAGGTACGGCTACTGGGGCTATGGAGTATTTGAAAAGATTGGGGTTCCTTGTCCCAAACCAAAAATGTATTTTGGCACCGTTGCAAGGTATAACAAAGTGAGTCCTCATAAAGTTGTCATTATTTATTTTAAATCAAAACATTTTAGAAACACATTTAGGATCCAAATATATGCATGTTAATAATGAACGGTCATTATGTCTTCTTTGTTTGTTTTCAGGTTTACTTCTTAGACGATAACGAGTGTGCTAAGAGGTATGGGAGAGTGTGGGGGTAAGTCCACCACTTCTAGAATCAAGTTAAAATATTGTGAGAATGATGTCATTGCTTTAGGTCTTTTCCTCTCATAAAATTTGAAGACAAATTCACAAAATATTGCATTTTTCTCATAGAGATATTACGACTCTTTTCTTCAACATTATTCTGAAAATCTCAGAAAATGTTGACTCTAATGCACAACTCTGAGCTATTCATTGTTATTTCAGGTTTTGTGTTTAATCAGTTTTTTAGGCCTCACTGTTGTGTGTGTGTGTGTGTCACCGTCAGCATATTTGAGCTGAAGAAGCCCATGTTGGCTGTGATGGACCCTGACATGCTGAGAACCATCCTGGTGAAGGAGTGCTTCACCTACTTCATCAACCGGAGGGTGAGATCAGATCATACAATCTGTGTTGGAGCAGACACGTCCAAAAGACAGATAAATGGAAAAAGAATGTCAATAATTACAAAAACTATGTTGTTAGAATTTTATATGCCAGCATCAAGCAGCAAACAATTATTATATGAATATTAATTTTGAATGACTGTTGAAAGTTATTTATGGTCATCAACAGCGTCACCACAATATGTTTTACACAAATACATTCCCATGAATATTACGCCTCTTTAGAACTTTGGTGCGGTCGGGGAGATGTACGACTTTGTTGTATTTTCTCTGGACGATAACTGGAGACGGATTCGTAACATCATCTCCCCCACATTCTCCTCTGGTCGTTTGAAAGAGGTAGGAGTTCCTCATCTTGCTGATCTGCTTTTAATTTCAACATCACCTTTGCTCGGCTAAGTTTCGCTCTCCCTCTGTTTTAGATGTTCAGCATCATGAAGCATCATTCCCGCAAACTGACGGACAAGCTGCGGCTCGATGTGGACAATAATGAAGTTACTGAATTAAAGAGGTAACGGTTACTAAACGTGGCAGGAATCAAACCCATTGTAAGATGCATGCTGAGAGATGAGCCCGCACCCTGAAGAACTTCACCACCTGGTTTTTAAGCCAGGGGGCATTACTTTGTTTAGTTACTGAGAAGATGCTGCTCAGTCCCTGCCAGTTGTTTCTAACTAAAACACGACATGTGTCCCAGGTTCTTTGGACCCTACAATATGGACGTCATGGCCAGCTGTGCATTCAGTCTGGACATGGACACCATCAACAACCCTTCAGTTGCCCTCATCACCCACTCCTCAGTGCTGTTTAAAGCCTCCGTCTTTTACATCATCCAGGGTACTTCCATGCTTTTATGAAACTGTAGTTTTTCTTTGTCTTGTTGAAAAAAAAAAGGTTCTGTCTTGGATCATGTTTGATCTACGCTCTCTGTCCTCAGGATTCTTTCCCTTCGTACGTCCTCTCCTGGAGCTGCTGGGTTTGTCTGTGTTCTCTAATTCTTCCGAAAATTATTTGAGGAAGGTTGTGGAGCAGATCAGGGCTGATCGCAAAGGCCAGGTTTGGATAAACAACACAACAATGGGGGGGGGGCTTGGATGTATAAGTGAGAGTAGATCAACTGATCTCACGGAACCGTTTTCAGAAACCACGAGACATACTTCAACAAATGATCGACTCTCGGACGGCCAGTGAATCCGTAAAAGGGAAGCCGAATAAGGGTAATCAGACAGTTACATCAGATGACATCATTCACACCCACTCACACATGTATGACAACCCCTCCCCCCCCATCCATCCTGACAGGTCTTAATGATCATGAGATTACTTCTCAGGCAGTCGTGATGATGGCTGCCGGTTCAGAGACAAGTACCTCTGCCCTCACCTTCCTGTCCTACAATCTGGCACTAAATCCTGACGTGATGAGACGCCTGCAGGAGGAGATCGATGCAACTTTTCCAAACAAGGTGGAACCCAAGTATCCCGATGAACCTTGCTTCAAAAATCACAATTGCTTGTGAACTAATTGTTTGAACGCCTCCGTAGGGCTCGGTCCAGTATGAACCTCTGATGCAGATGGAGTACTTGGACTGTGTGGTCAGTGAGAGTCTGAGGTGACCAACACTCCTCTGATCTGACAAGGAAAATAGGATTTCTAGAGCATTGTCAAAACCCTCACCACCCACAAATATTTGACTCTTCAACATCATCTTAAAAAACCTAAAATGACACAAACCATCTGTAATAAACCCAAATGATTATCATTATTACTATTTTGTGAACAGGCTCTGCCCTCCAGCTGCACGCTTGGAACGAGTGGCCAGAGAAACTGTCGAGATAAAAGGAATCATAATCCCAAAGGACATGATGGTTATGATCCCCGTCTACGCTCTGCACCGCGACCCTGAACTGTGGCCAGATCCCGACGAGTTCAGGCCTGACAGGTGCTTGTTATATTTGTCATAATTTTTTTATTCACTTAAACAGCAAAGCCTGGAAATGACTCATCGGATTACAGGACTACAAGAAGACTGGAAGCAATAAGAGAATCTGATGTGTTCTTGGGGAAACGTGTGAATTCAATTTAGAGCAGGAGACCGAATAGATTCATAAATGTTTAATGTTTGCTGCTGCCTGCTTGTTTTCTAGATTCAGTAAAGAGAACAGGCAGAACATTCATCCATACAGTTACCTGCCGTTCGGCTTCGGGCCACGGAACTGCTTGGGGATGCGTTTCGCTTTGTTGGCGGTTAAACTGGCTTTGGTGGAAGTTTTGCAGAACTACAGCTTCACAGTCTGCAAGGAGACAGAGGTGATTATGTTCAAATTTGCAATATACATGGCCAATATCCATGTGATTTCTTTATTCTTGTGTAACACCAACAAGTTCCTGATGTAGTAAATTTGCCGATTCCACAGATCCCTTTGCAGCTGGATCCTATGAGCATCTTTGCACCACTAAAACCAATTAAACTGAAGCTGGTATCACGTTCCACTGTCTCTGAAAATGTAGACATGTGTGACTAGGAAGAACAGAGAGAGAGAGGTGTTCTTCAATAACTATCTCCTTTATTGACGATGCTACTTACATCATGACCGTTTTTACCCAAAACTATCTAAACCAACAACGTGATTGTGTAGATTTTTCTGTCATGTCCAGGAGGAATGATATTAAACATTGTTAAATACCGAAGAAATAAAATAACTGATATATTTTTAATAATACAAATATGTTGTCTACCAAAAATAAAAACTGAGTGGGCCTGGTGACTCGTCTGATGCCAGCAGTGAGAGAAAGAGAGAAAATATATCATAAACGTTCAGTGTTCTCTGTATTGTTTGTTTGTGGGTGAATGGTAACAATGTAAATTTAGTAGAATAAAAACAATGGCACATGTATAACATGCGGGCATAAAAACACATGAGCGTTGGACACAGGACCGGCTTTGAGGTAGAAACAAAGAATTTATATTTTTGCTGCCTGTGATAAAAAGCCTTCTGGAAGCTTTACAAACATTTCACAAAAACAGGTGCAACATCTTTTCTAAAAAGATGAACCTCAGTTCAATGATGAACAAGCCAAAGATACTCCAGGGTATTAAACCGTTGATCATGACAGGCACAGAGAGAAGTGTTGCTGAATATGTGATTTGACTCACTTTGTGTTGTTGACTACAGCCCAGATGTGTTTTTGAATAACTTCAGATAAATAGGAAAAGTCACTGTGAGCAGATGTCAAAGATAAAAAGAGGCACGGAAATCTTTCTCCCAGTTCTTATCCCTTTGCTCTTTTCTCCTACTTTCTTCCTTCCTCTTCCCTTTTCCTTCCCTTTCCTCTTTATCCTTGGAAGGGGCTTTAATAGCGTCACGATCCCTGGCTTTGAAGTGTGTAACTTTGGCTCTCCTCAGCTCTCCGTAGCCCAGACCTTTCTGGTCCCTCTTCAGCACAGTTGGCACTGGCTGCTGTGGCCCCTCCCCCTCTGGTCCCAGTCCTGACCCTGGTGTCCAACCACAGCGAAGCATCATCTTATAGCTGTTGCTGGAGGCAGGGAGGCAGTAGAACGGGGTGGGGGGAGGACGCTGCAGACTAAACTGGTGCAGAGTGGAGGAGAGATGTGACGACAGGCTGCTGCTGTACTCGGTGCGACACACGTCACACCACTGAGCCGCAGAGGCACTGAGGACAAACACACATCAATGAATAGGTTTAGAACCTTTGCATTTGTTGAGTGTGTCCAGAAAAGACCTGTTCCTGAAAGTGATGAGGGACAAATGTGTCCGATGTCATACTGCGGCAACGTGACGCTACTGACGTCTAGCCTTATGAACATTTTTAAGCACATGTAAAATTCTGTATGGCCACTTTACAATTGTACAGCTTATCTGCTATTAGTACTCCTTCCAATTCACGATGCTTACCTGTAAATGTTGACAATAAAGGTTTCCTGCTTGTTTTAAAACAACATGAAGCTATGAGTGTGCTCACCTGCCATCCAAGCTTCTGCCTTTCTGTGCACTTCTCCCATAGCTCTCCAACTCCTCCAGCACGTCAGCGTGGCCTGCTGAGGAACAAACCACGGAAGAGATCAACCTCACAGTCAACACAAAACAAACAGTTTTATCATTAAACTTTATATGAGCTGCTTGGTGGTACCTTCCAGTGCCAGGTCTTTGGCATCTCTGCCCTGTGTATCAACCACTCCGACCCAGGCGGCCCCGTTCTGCAGCAGGAGCCTCACCGCAGCTCTCTGTCCAGACCAGCTCGCGCACATCACCGCGGTCCAGAAGAACGTGTCCTGGAGAACTCAAGCTCATCAAGTAACCACACACTTCGTAAATGTCACATGGTTGGACAGCGAGTTGCGAGGGTAATACCTGGAAGTTTATGTCGACTCCCTTTGAGAGCAGCTCTCTGAGCAGAGAGACGTTCCCCTCCTGGGCACAGCGCAGGAACCTGAATCCCAGGAGCTCCATGGATCTTTCCGAGTCGCTGATCAAGGTCCTCTCACTTCTTGGTGTATGTTCACTTCCTCCTCCAGTCTCCCTTCCACCTCTTGAACTGGTCTGGCCCTGATGCGTCTCCACAGCCCTGACTCTCCTCCGGGCCCTTCTGCTGGGCTCTCTGTGTTTTCTGCTGGAACTCTTTGATGCTTCTTTGGCTTTGCCTCCATCTTTCATTAAGTTCTCATAGAACTGTCTGGCCTCTTCCCCACTGATGACACAGTTGGTTTTAGAGCTGGACTGACCCATAGTTCCAGGGCTGAATACATCCTGCTCACTGGCAGGAGTAAAACCTAAAGTAGCCATGAGGAGACTAGTTTCACTGAGGTTTAAAATCCTTTCCGATGAGGACAGTGCTCTTGCTAAGGCAGCAAATGTGAAACATCAGCTTGTAAAAGGCTTTGTAGTGACGCCGAACTTGGTATAAGACATAAAAACCATGTCAAGATAATACCTGTTTGGTTGATCTGGTGGCCAGTGAGTTAAATTAATAATCCTGACATCAGTTTCCAATGTACTACACTTTAAACCCGACACTACTTAGCTAACACTTAGCATCTAGCTAGCCTCGGTTAGCTATAGCGTTAGCGTTGAGCTACAGACACGATCTTTGAACTAAATTGAACTAAAGGTTTCAATTCTTCGACGTCAAAGGAGAATCCTCATGAAGACACAAACTAAGCGAAACCCGACTCACTTAATAGTGTGCGCTCGTTGCCTCAAGCTAAAGTGCTAACGTTGCCCTGTCTCCATGTTTGTAAACAGGAAGCGTATTTGACGATACGTTGGTAAAAGCTGAGTACTGCCCCCTTGCGGCTCGGCGGTCATGTGCTTTATTAATAAACATTTAAGAAATTAACAGTTTTCACTTTTCGCCAAAAAAGATTTTTACTGCTTGACATTAATTATGAAACTGGATAATACATTATATAAATAATATAAACTTAAACTCTTACAGGTGCTAGTAGAATTATAGTTTTTTTTTTATTTTGGCACTTTTCTAAACAGAATAATAATAATAATAATAATAATGCTTGGTTACACAGTAGCCTGAAATTACAGTTATCAAAATGGGAAAGCATAAAAACACATACAGAGGTACGGGCAGGAAAAGAATGAAGTTGGTGCTTTTTGCAGGAAGACAAAACAAGAGTTTTTTCCTTTATTGTTTTTAGTGTCATTTAAGTCTGTCTGTCAGAGGGACAGATCGAATCCAGATCGAATCCACTATGGAGAAGAGTGCGTGAGTAAACAAGCTCTAGCTTGAATGATATAATGCTGAATGCACCTGGCTCAGCAATAGGAGGGAGAACAACAAGGACTGAGTATTAAAACAGGGATGTCGCGATACTGAAGTCAGTCCAGGCTGGAAGTTCACAAAAACACCCAATTTGAGACAATCTCTCTGCCAGGCAACGTGAATGCTTGTACTGCTCAGAGAAATCATTTGGCACCGGCCCAGCGGTGACCTTGGTGAAGGTTATGTTTGTTTGCAGAAAACAGAAGAGCAGAGTTCACTAAAGGCTGAGGTGGATCTAGGTCAAGGGCTGTTTACTTTTACATTTTCACTGTTTTCCCAGGGAACAATTCCCCGATTTAAAAAAAGTCAGGTGTTCTTAGGGGGCCGATATTTATTAAATGTGTGTTTGGGTCTGTTAAGCTTTGGCGGAGGTATGAGCTCGACTAAGTGCTGCTCTAGTTTCACGTCGTTTTGTCCACTGTCCCTCTATTAAAAATCTGTCAACAAAATATTTCAAATGAAATGGACACAATCAGAAAGGTTACACAATGTAGTGTTAAATTTTTTCACTTATTTTGGTTCTTTGACTTTCTCTGAATTGACAATGTCTCTCTCCCTCACAAACAAACATGCAGAACCATGTCATTCAATAGCAGCTCCACCCCTAGTGATATTTACTGATGTGTCTGTTTCTGTCTCCGGTCTGTGTGAATGTCTGTCCACAGTGGGGACAGGAGTAAGGCCTCTCGCCCGTGTGTGTCCTCATGTGAACGTTCAGTTTGTCTTTGCTAATAAAGCGCTTGTTGCAGCAGGTGCACGAGTACGGTTTGTCCCCCGTGTGGTAACGCTGGTGCATCTTGAGCTCCGTCATGCGTCCGTACGTCCGGCCGCACTCGGGACACTCGTAGCTGGGCCGCACCTCCATGTGCTGCCGACTGTGCAGCCGCAGCCCGCTGGATGACCGGAAGCTCTTGCTGCACTGCGAGCACTGGAAGGGCTTCTCTCCGGTGTGGATGCTGACGTGCAGCTTGAGGCTGGCGGCGGAGGGGAAGCCGTTCCCGCAGATGGAGCAGAGGTGAGGTCTCTCCCCCGTGTGGATGGTCAGATGTTTCTCCAGCTTTTTCTTGTTGAGGAAGGTTTTGCCGCAGACAGGACAGTTGGACGGCAGCTCTCCCTCGTGTTCGCTCATGTGTTCCGTCAGCGCCACCAGCGTGGAGAAGGCCGAGTCGCACCGAGTGCAGGAGAACGGCCTCTCTTTTTTGAATTTCCTGTGTTTGAGGCGGTGCTGCTCCAGATCTTCCTCCAGCTCAAAGGTCTCGATGCAGCAGGTGCACTGGTGCGGCCTCTCCTCGCTGTGAGTCCGCAGGTGATACTTCAGAGCTGTGAGCTGTAGAAAGACGCTGTCGCAGTGCGGACACTTGGATTCCCGCCTGTCGTGAACCAGCAGGTGCCTCTTGTAGTGAGACAACTTGATGAAACGCTTCCGGCACAGCGAACAATAATACTGTTCGTTCTGGTGAACTTGCTCGTGCTTCCTCAACGCGTACTCCACCTTGAACTTCTTCCCGCAGGTGTTGCAGGCGTACGTCTTGTCGTGAACCTCCATGTGCGCCTCCAGTTCCTCTGGACTGCTGAAGGTTTGATCGCATTTCGGACAAGTCCCATTGTTTTCCTTCACGTGAACCTCCAGGTGCTTGTTCAAGTCCTCCGGGAAGGGGAACTTCTTGTGACAGTCGGGGCACGCGAAGCTCTCGCCGCTGGCCGCTTTGCGATGGGTCTTGATGTGACGTTTCAAATGGTACAACCGGCGAAACACTTTGCCGCAATCGCCGCAGATGAGGCTGCGAGGATTCGTGTGGACCTTCTTGTGCAATTTGAGGTGACTCACGAGCGCCGCCTTCTCCTTGAACTGCGTGTCACACGCGAGACATTTCAGACCATCGCCTGCGTGAGTCTTCTTGTGAGACTTCAGCTCCAGCCAGCTGTTTGAAGTCTTGCCACATTTAGAGCAGATGTATTTTCCCGAGCCGTGCTGGTTCCTCACGTGCCGGGTCATGTGGTACGACTGGCTGAAGGTCAAAGAGCAGATGGGACAGGTGAACGGTTTCTCCTTCGTGTGCGTCCTCATGTGTCTGGCGAGTTTATTCGGACCCCTGAAGCGTCTGTCGGCACAGATGGGACAGAAATGGCCTTTTGATTTAGCCTTGGAGGCGTCTTTGTCATTCTTCCCGCCTCCATCTTGAGATATATCGACAGAGTCTTCCTCCATCTTGATATTAACTTCACATCCTTTATCCAAAGTCTCAACACAACCGGAGTCTGAATCATTGTCGGCAGCGTCATCGTTGCTGTGGTCACTGTTCTGACGCGAGGCGACTGTTACCTGGTGAATCACCTCATCGCTCTGCTCCTCTGTCTGTGGGGGCGGGGCTTTGTCATGTGACGCCATGTGACTGCGAAGCGTGTCGTCATTTGCGAACCTTTCATCGCAGTCGGGGCACGACAGGATTTGCTTGTGCGTCCTCTTGTGACTTTTCAACTCGGCAAAGCTCCCTAAACTTTCCCCACACGTGGAGCAGATGTGCTGCCCGGCACCGTGCTGGTTCCTCAGGTGCCGGGTCATGTGGTAGGACTGGCTGAAGGTCAGAGCGCAGACGGGGCAGCTGAACGGTTTCTCCTTCGTGTGCGTCCTCATGTGTCTGCCCAGTTTGTTCGCGTCTCTGAAGCGGCGGCCGGTGCAGAGGGGGCAGCAGGGGCCTTTGGGTTTGGCTGAGGAAACCACAAATTCATCGTTGTCGTCGTCGTTGTCGTCGTCGTCATCATCCTCATCCTCACAGACTTCCTCCTTCACCATCTGTGACGAAGACGAGGCTTCAATATCACGACCGCCTTCATCGCTGGGTTTCTCAGCAGCACTCGCTTCCTCATCGTTCTCGCTCTCGCTGTAATAAAGCTCATCGTTGCCGTAGAAGAAGCTGTCTTTGCGTCTCAGTGGCTTCGTTTGGGTTGGATCCTCGTGTGGTTTGACTTGAGCTCTCTGCTCGCCCTTCCTCGGGCGTCCTCTTTTACATTTCCTATGAACAGGAACGTCTAGATCGTCTTCAATCGCCACGCTGACCTCATGAAAACCAAACGCTGCCGATTCCACCTCTTTGCCGATCAGTAGCGCTTCAGCCAGGGTCAGCGTGTCCTTGGCCAGGAGGAGCCTCTCTCTGAGCTGTGGGTAGTTTGTTTTTGCAATCAGCTGACCCAGGATGAGCTTTTCTTGGCGGTCTCCGTAGCTACAACGCCACAGCAGTTCTTGTAAGGCAGACACAAACTGGTCCACAGTCTCTCCAGGCATCTGGGCTCTGTGATGGAATTCCAGGCGGTACATCTGAGCGGTGGGATCGGCGGAGAAGAAGCCCGTCAGCAGTGAGACGGCCTCGGCGTACGTGGCTTCCCCCTGGATCAGCGCCGCGAAGACGTGCTGCCCCTCTGGACCGAGGCAGTTCTGCAAGAGGTCGCACTTACTGGAGTCCACCAGCTCGTTGTCCCCCAGCGCCTCCAGGTAGCGTTCGAAGGATTTCAGCCACTTGTGCCAAAACATGGTCGGCTGACCGGGGGCGGGAAGAAAAGGCGGAGGCGGGGACATGATTATCAGCAGCGGCTCCGGAAGCTGCTCCGAGGAGGAGGTCTCCTGTTTGTTCACCTCCTCCATTATTGTCAGCTTCTGTTGTTCCTCTCAGGCTGATTTAATTTCCTCTTTCACTTGATATCAAGGAAGAATCCTCTTTGATCTCCGGACGGTTCATCCCCTCCCCAGGACGGTCTCAGAGAGCTGCAGCAGAAAAACAGAAAACGTGTTTCAGGAGCGCCCCTGAGACAAACTCCTCCAGGGGCCCCTGGGCTCCTCAGATACTTTTATGGCTCATATACGACTTTACACACGAAGAAGATAAGGGAGGAGCAGGAGGAAAACAAGCAGAGAGGGAGGAAGGGGACAGGAGAAGAAGAGAACGAGAGAAGGAGCAGGAAAGGAGCAGAACTCACCGAACCGAACCGGGTCTCCAGTCTCGACACATCGGTCCCGAGGCAGAGAGCGGTGATGCGGCTCCTTCAGCTCCGCAGTCGTCTTGCTCAGAGGAAGTAGTCCGCTGCTGTGATGCGGTTTTACTGGTCGATTATTGGTTTTAAAGGGACACAAACGACTGAGCAGCCAAACTCGACGTGAAAATTACATCCGCCATGATTACGGCGTCTCCACCGGACACCACAACATCCCACCCTGCGGTCCACAGCGCCCCCTGCCGCCTCGGAGAGCAACCGTAATGCAAATAATATTAAGAATAAATAACAACAATACACTGATATTTCAATAAAACAATAATACAAAATGGAGAGTTAATTATCATACATTATTATTATAATAATAATTGGGTAGAAATATATTACTAATTTACAGGAATTGAACAGACAAAACACTGCAACATAACAGTCTCATAATTTTCCTTTGTTGATTTCCATCTATGTTCTACTTCACTGAAGATTTAGGACATTTTTACATTTATCCTCCTCCTGCTGATGGGATGAGGAGGAGGATGTTCACCAGAGACCACACAGAAACGCTGCTTAAACAATGACCATTTATTCACACGCTGTATGGGACTCGAAAACAAGCGTGACAGAGTGAAGGTGTGTGGATCTTTAAATCATACATGAGAGGATCTTACGAGTGATTCTTGTTTGCACTTGAAGAAAAGTGTAAAGTACACGTGAGTGAGAGTTCAGACGGTAGCCTCCCTCTTTTCAGTTTCATCGAGAGAGACATCATCCTGAAATCGTGTTCCAGACCCGCTCCCTGACGTCTATTAGAATGAAAATGAGTCTGACTCCACCTCCTCCTCTTCTTCATGTCGATCCATCGTTTCCCATTTGCTTTGAATTACATGGCCGAGCTAAGTACGACAGCACACAAGTAAAAAGGGTTTTCCTGTACAAAAGCCATCTTAAAAATACAAACATACACACAATGGCACACTTTGCTTAGCTTTGAACAACGGAGACAAACGGGGGCCATATATACACACACACATGCTTATTCACACGTGTCACACTCAAACGCACACGCACCCTCAAACTTGTAAAAAATGAGACTTCAGCAGAGTGAAGGTGAGATGTGTGGGGTTTGGCTCAGTGCAAGCGTTATGGCTTGGGGGTGGGGGGGTGAGGGGGCGGGCTGTGTTTTAAAGAGCAGTAGACGGTTTAAAAAAAGATGTGGTTTGTCATTTACTCCGACCCAGACCCCACACGTCGCTCACAGAAACCACACAACACGCTCACTGAGAATTCCTTAAGTGCTGAAGAACACCCGCTCTCCGTCCTTTTTCAAACACGCTGATTATCCATTCTTGTTTTTTTTCTTTTTCTGCTCCGTGTCGTGGTCTTTAAAACCCGACAGCTCCACGTTTGTGCCACGCATGAATCAGTCCATAAAAGCTGCTCCTTCCTTTTTAATAATTCTTCACTCTTTGAGTTCCTCTCTCAATCAGAGAATAAGAAAATGCATGTGTGTGTGTGTGCGTGTGTGTGTGTGTGCATTTACGCGTAAATATAGGAAACCGAAGAAGAAGAACCGTTGTGCAGAAATTCCACATTCACCCAGTCCGAGGTGGAATTCTCTCCTCCACATTTAAACGAACTGATCCATCTCTCGTGGGAGAGTCTCTGAAAGAGGCATGAATGTGTGAGAGTGTGTGTGGAAAACATTTACTGTATGTGTGAGCACAGTGACGGAGCAAGCAACACACACACACACACAGTGATGGTCTTTGTGAACGAGGGGAGAAGGCGAGTGAGACGTGTAGGTTTAGTTCTTTGGAGCATGAAGGTTTGTCACTAGTCCTCCTCATCGTGTCCTCCCCTGTCCTCTAAAGCTGTCAGCTCTTTCTCCTGAAGACCATACACACTGCCCCCGCCCCCCCTTTCACTTTCTGTGAATGTGTGTGTATGTGTGTGTGTCACTTTTGTGCAGATTTTGTCTCTAGAGTCAAACGAACGAGGAGAATCCCGTCACGGGGGTGCGGGATCCCGGCGGGTTGGTGTTGGGGTTGACGTGCGTGTGCGCCGGTTGCCCCGTCGGCGTGTACGCGCCGCCTGTGCTGTGCTGGGTGACCACGGTCTGGTAGTAGGGCTCCGTCTCTGCGGCGGCACATTCCTCGTAGCCGAACGGCGCGCTGATCGCTTTGAGGCCTTTGGGCTGCCGCTTCCACGAGTTGTAGTAGGTGGGGTCGCTCATGTAGTGGTTGACGAAGGAGTGCTTCGGCTGCTCATCCTCGTAGTCACTGTCTGTTAACTGGATTCAAACACACACACACACAGAGCAGGGGTCAGTGTATCTATGACACATCACTCAGACACAGTGACAGCATCGGCTACAGGGTTATTCCCAGTGTTTGGCTGCAGAGGGCGCTGTGGCTCAGTGGCTCAGTAAAAGTCTTTGAAAAGTCTTTGAATTACAGAGAGAGAGGGAGATGGACAATTACCTCCGACTCAGAGACCTCGGTGGGTTTCTCCGTCAGTGTGGTGCTCTCTGTGAGCACGGCTCCATTGTAGTTGTTACAGATGTCCTCATCAGAGTAGTGAAGACCACCTGGACTCGGCCTGGGAGGAGATCTGCAAACACACACACACACCTGTTATACATCTTATCCTTTGAGCAGACCCATGACTGTGCGTGTGTCTGTGTGTGCGAGGCAGGGCTCACCTGGTGCCGTTCTTCTTCAGGAAGGAGTTCTTGGTGTTGAGTGTTCTGCTGTTGAGCTCCAGAGCTGTGAATCCTCCATTGTCCAGAGTCACTGACTCCTCGGCTGTGGACACGTGCTTCCCTGGAGACAAAAAAGGACGGATGAGACAGATAAATACTAGAAGACACTTTCAGGGACAGCAGCTGAAACGTGTCCCAGAAGTTCCTCTTGCTGTTTATGTGCTGTCTTCTTGTTTTATTCATCGCGTATCCAGCCTCCTCCCGGGCTCCAGGATAAAAAGGCAAATGAAATTATTTGGGTCTCGAGCCACAGAGAAAAGCTTCATCACTGATGCACCAATAACTGTGAACATTAACCTCTCTTCTCCTGCAGTGCCTCCCTCATTGTCTGATCCACTTTCCAAAATACTGGCGAACGAGGCATTAACACAAACATCTGTCCTGATGTGACCTGCTCCTCAGGCACACACACACACACACAAGATGATGTAAACAGGAAGAAAAGCATCAACATGAAGATCTGGAGCTTTGGGTGAGAGGCTGGGAAACAAATCACATAAGCTAACGGTGTTTTGTTGTAATGAGGACGGAGTTTGTCCTTCAACTCAGGCTGCTGAGCATTTGCCCTTCTGAGGCATCGTGGCATCAGACTGATCCCTCCAGCTCCAGGCTGCTGAGCTGTTGGAGTCTGTGGACATGACAGAGCGGCCCAGGTCAGAGTCTCAGGGAGACGACGAGCCCCAGTTCAGTTTGAGGATGAAATCAAACACTGGGAAATATCTTTCATAACAAAATGAGGTGTTAAATGGATTATTGAGTTATTTTCCCGGCCTCGATGTTAAACTTAACTGTAAATAATTGTAAAAGTCTCAAATTAAGGTTTCTCAGTTTTATTCAATTGGAATCCGCCCGTCCATCCAAAGTGTATCTGTGTGTCACAACAGGATTACCAGTAAACTACAAAATGAATCTCCATGGCAACTGTTGGACGGATTCAGTCGGCGTGGATCCAGATCAAAGAACAGATCAAGGAGTTTTTTTTAAGGGTGTTTTTCAACCTTTTCGTTGATTTCTCAGAGTGCGTCAGGGATCTTGCAGAAAAAATATTTAGCAGGCTGACAAATCCAAATCAGAATCTAGATAAATGTGTCTTCATGAGGTGAACGTTGGGCCTTGACGATCACTCAGTGTCGCTCTAGTTGGTCGGTTAGAGCTGAGACCAGAGTGAGTGGTGATGGTCCCGTAAACTGTGTGTGAGTGTGTGTGAGGAGGTTGTCTGCAGCTGTCTGCAGGTGTCAACACAAACAGAGTGAGCAGACTTTCAGTTTCTGTCTGTGTTCGTTATTACAGAAGACGTCTGTACCCTAGTGTCTGCGACTCTAATGTCGCCCTCAAGGAAGCGCTTTTAAGAAGGTCCTTGGATTGCTTAAGTCAGCTGGCCGACAGTTTTTTGACAGTAGAAAATCCAGCCGACTGTGCTCACACAGAACTCAACACGACGACTCCACAGACCTGTGCCACAGGCCCTGTACTTGGTGCTGTGTCCGTGCAGCAGCAGCGTGAACACCAAGACCAGAATGAGGATGAGTCCCACCAGAGCCATTACCAGCAGGAACCACCACTCCTCGTAGAAGGGACGCTCCGTCAGCGCTGCAGGCAGAGAGAGGGAGACAGTTCAGAGCCAACTTTTCTTCTTCTGTGTTTCTTCTTTGATGCTGCGGTTTGTCCCGTAGGAGCAGGAACACTCCTCACAGTGTGTAACAAATACTTTTAGAGGATTGACTCCTTCACTGAGGCACTGAGGCACTAAGGCACTGCTCACGGTGGGTAAGACACAGTCAGATACACTATAATGTGTGGATTTAAGACTCTAAAAAGACCTAATGATGAAATGTGAATCATGCTGCAGTTCCAAATCACAACGGAGAGGAGCGTTAGGCTCAATTGTAGTTGTTTGACTTTGCCTGTAGATGGCGGCATACCCAAAGGCAAACAACAACAACAATCCAGGTAGCTTCCTGCAGGCCACTCTGGCAGAATTAACAATCCGACCAGTCGGATCACCCTGTTCGGTAACCTGACTCCGGAGTGCGTGTGTTTGTTTACCAGCGAGGGCAGCAGAGGGTGTACTCGGCTGGCCGTAACCATAGCGATTAACAGCGATGACTCTGAACTCGTAGCTGATCCCCGACCTCAGGCGCTCCATCTGCACCGACACAGACCTGCTGCTGGGAGGGAGGGGTCTGATGAAGGAGTCCCACACCCCCTCATCTGTAGAGGGAGAGAGAAAGAGAGAGAGAGGGGGGGAGATTTAGTCAATTTCCAATGTCATAATACGATACAAGAAAATTAAAAATTCAAATCATTTTAGATTCCAGAGAGGGGTGATTTTGATATTATCAGGGGTGGAATTCCTCCACAGTCTATGATCCTGCTGAGTGCTCTCAGTCTCACTCGCTGTACTACACCTCTGGTAATCTTTATAAGAAAATCACCTCTTACAGACTTGATTTGCACAGCGGGTCTTCATGAATCCAGAGCGCGCTAAATAAAGTTCAGTGACGGGTGGCACTTAAGCTGTGAAGAAAGAGACGATTGTGCTGGAGCTCACCTGAGGGCCGAGCCTCAATAACGTATCCAGTGATGGCTGCAGCGCCGGTGTCTCCCTCTGACCAGTGGATGTTCAGGTCAGAGGACGTCTTTGTGATGGACATTTCCACAGGAGACCCCGGAGTGCCTGTGACGTCACACATAGAGTTGACTCGTGAATTTTTCTGCACACGATTAAAATAAGAGGAGACATCACACACATACACAGAGTTCTGGTCCTGCTTACCTTCCACAGGCTGAGCGGTGATGTTGGCCTGGACGGGGGGTCCGTGGCTGACTGTGAGCGCCTGGACGCTGAATGTGTACGTTGCCCCTTTGACCAGGTCGCGAACCTTCAGCCAACGCTGCCAGCTGCCTTTCACATCGACCGTCACAACTTTATTGACCCCTGCTCACAGAGACACAATTTGAAAGAAGTGTCAGTCTCCTCCCATTATGAGTTTCAGTGTGTGCGTGTGTGTGTGTGTGTGTGTGTGTGTGTGTGTATACCATGCACAGGAGCTGTGGGCTGGTAGATGACCCTGTAGCCCTCCAGCTGTCCATTAGGAGTGAGTGGCGCTCCCCAGGACACGTTGACACTTCCTTCTGTCACCTCGGAGAAGGACAGGAAGCTGGGCTGGCTGGGAGCTGCGGACATGTGGAGAATGAGCAATGAAACAAAGGGAAGGCGGAATAATAGAAAGAATAGAAAACCTCAGGTCATGTGGTTAGTTTGAGGAAACAGAGCTATCACCACTCCCTACCGGACTGCAGGGTGCGAGCCCCGCGGGGGTCACTGGGCGGCCCGTCTCCAGCCGTGTTGAAGGCCGTCAGGGTGACCAGGTACGGAGTGTAGCTGGTCAGGTTGGTGAGATGCACACGTGTGTCTGGGACAAAAATCACCTTCACCTTCTCGGTCTGGTTCTGCTTGTCCCTCTCCCAGTAATGGATCTAGAACACAGGGAAACAAACACTGGTCTTTATCTGTTTTCCAATCTGCCTCACGTCATTTCTCCTCTGCTCCTGAGGTCACACAGTTTCACATGAACTGGGAGGACGAGCGGTAAAGTGTTCTTAGAAGTTTAGACTGTGGATGTTTCCCTCCTCATTTAAACCATCAGATCACGTTCAGTGATGTGATGAAGCACTCACAAGTAGGTAGTGAGAGTATGAACAGGGATGAAGAAACACTTTGGATCAATCACTATAAATTAAAATAGAACAAATGCACCGTGATTATTCAACCCAGAACAATGAGATCAGCATTAAGAGATCCTCTTCGGTCACTTTTGAATTTAACAATTTAACAAAGACGAACTGTCGTTTCCCTATAAAATATAAATCACTGGTTCCGTTTCACACAGCTGAGGTGATTTTAGAAATGTGCTTCGTGACTGACTTTGAGGAAATGAAAGCTGACAGAAGATCCTGAATGTGTGACTTCTACATTGTGTCAGGGTCACATACTTTTAATGGAACCGGCTGTAAATGAGAGAAAACAGATGAGCAACACACTTGGTATCTCACAGCCCAGTAAACAGCCTATATAAATGCATATCCAGCAACAAAACCTGTGTGGCGCATTAAAATAACTTCATAACGTCCTCTGCTCATAATGGTATTTTATATATGACCCTAGACAAATTACCATACTTTCTTTTTTAAGTTTCCATATGTA
Organism: Pseudorhombus dupliciocellatus; assembly: GCA_016785235.1. Lineage (NCBI taxonomy): Eukaryota > Metazoa > Chordata > Actinopteri > Pleuronectiformes > Paralichthyidae > Pseudorhombus > Pseudorhombus dupliciocellatus. The sequence continues at coordinate 881,973 of JAFBJW010000392.1, forward strand.
AGGTTCAAAAAAACGTTAGCTATCTTTGACCCTGATGGCTGTTAAGTGAACTGCAACCACCACCCTGTTTCAAGCATTCGAGGGTTTTATTGTCATACCCTCTTTGGAAATGCTCTGAAGATAGAGATAGAATTTGAAATCTAAGAATATAAAAATATAAAAAATAAATATAAAATTAAAAATACAGTAGTCATCAGCTAGCCTCATAGCAGCTAATGCGTGTGAATTTCTTCACCCACTTACTTAAAGAAATATTTCCATTAACTTGAAGTATTCGCCTTTTAAAGACCAGGTTCGAGCCCAGGATGGTTTGACACGAGAAACGTCAGGACTCCTCGCACATAAACCAAGCAGCCGTATCTGATGCTCACGAACAGCAAGGTTACAGAGGTTGCTTGAGCCTCATGCATTAGAAATGACTCAGGAAAAGTGTCTCATATAAAACCCTGATAATCCATGAGCGGGAGAGAAAAGCAACAGCAGCTGTTACGTGACTAACTTCACGCTGTGGTTCATTCATCTGAAGCATGGAAACAGAAATGTTTCAGAGTCTGGTCGCATGGTCGCCATTAAAACGAGAATCAGAGATCAGGGAAGATGTTGTTTGCTGGAAACTGAGGCTGATAGGACATGACTGATTTCATGTACTGCCTCTGGCATCAGCTTCTTATCAGCCAACAATATACTACATTAATATATTTATATTACTGTTAATGTGCTGTCCTCCATGAAGTGTTTTACCACCACACCTCTTCCCCCTGTCTGCTTCTTTCTACGTCAGCAGGATCACACAACAAATACCAACAAAACTTGGGGAAAGTGTGGAAAAAAACACCAAATATTTAGTCCAAATAAAACAGAACAGAGCTTGTGTTTTGAACTGATTCCTCAAAGAAAAATCCATGGATCCTGATGAAGAAAAAAATTCAGTGTAACAGCTCTTTTTATTCCTGGAACATAAAGCTCTCTTGTGCAGATATAAAGTAAAACAACAGCCAAGAGCCACTTAAAGGCTCCATTTTGTTATTATTCCCAACAGAAAGCTCCACAATGCATCATAAGTTATATTTACAACTTCCAATCCTGGAAGCAGCAGCGCACGAGTAGCACTTGAGGGCAGCATAAAACCATCCCTCTCCCTGTGCACGCTGCTACGGCAATGAGATGCAGAATAACTCTGAATAACTCAAATTGCAGTACCTTCTGGATAAGAGAGGAAATTCAATTTACAATGCTTTATTTTAGGAAATGGGAAATATCTCTTGCGACGCTTCTGGTGATTTTTTTTATCCACTTGGCTGTTTTGGATCTGTTTCTGCGTTTGTTCAGAGGGCGAGACCTTCGAGATGAGTCTGAAAAACTCCAGCGTGAATGAACATGAAACAGACTTTTGGAACACATCTTCAGTTGAGGAGTTGATTAAGGATCTCACGTGGGGATGAAAAACAGCAGCAGGATGTTTGTTTCACTCAGGAGGAAACATTTAATCTTTTTGTTTGTGTCTGCCGCGCTTCCTTTTTAAATACCTGACCCATGGCCCGACCACCGAAACAGATTACGTTCTACAAAACAAGGAACGTGTTGACGCTGAAGAATAAAATGTTTTCTGACTAAGGTAGTTTTTTCGTACCGGGCAACATCGTACGTACACACCTGCTGACAGGCCCTGCATAGTTTGGTGATTCTTGTTACCCCTCACCCATCATGTTCAGTGTGTTTAACAAGCCCTCCAGGGCATTTCAGGAAAGCTCGACTGTGGAAAAATACTCTGCAGTGAAGTTTAGTGCGAGTCCTACCTGCTGTGTGCCGCTCCTCTCTCAGAGTAGGTGTTAACAGACGTCTGAACCTATAAATTCATCGAACCCTCATTCTTTGCTCTTTTTCTCTGGCGTTAATCTCCTTAACCCCCTCCGCCTCGCAACCCCTCCCAGTGTCCGTCCATCTCTGGCGGTTTAAACATATTCGCTGAATCCTCGTCTCTAATCAGGATTCTACAGGGATCACTCGCCCGTCTCATTCCTTCACTCTGCAAATATTACATTCCCTCCTTTCTTCTCCATTCCCCCCCTCTGCTCCGGCAGAAATCAATGTGTCTAACGCAGGACAGATAACCTTGTGTTTGAAGTGCTAAGAGCGAGGGGGTGGGACGGGAGAGTTAAGGGGGGGGGGGGGGGGGAGGGCGGGGGGGGATAGTGGGGGGGGGGGGGGGGGGGGTGCAGGCCGAGGAGTGATAGTGAAACCATTAAAGGATATTCAGATTCTTCCTCTAACTTAATTCTCTCTTCTTCTCTCGTCTCTGTGGGGCAATTGAAGGTGCGGCAGAGCAAAACCCCTCCAAGACGAGAGGGGAGACGTTTTAAGTACAGACAGAAACAACGCTGTGCGATTTTCTTCCCCTCAGATCGCACACGTGTGTGTGTGTGTGTGTGTGTGTTTGCTTTGTGCTCCGGTCTTGTACCTGCCTGTAACAATTAATTCTTTGTGTGTGTACACGTTTGTGTTTATCACCTTGTATCCTTGGATGAGTCCATTCTGGGTCTCGAGTGGGGGTGTGTCCCAGGTCACTTCCAGGCTGGAGGGAGACACAGCTGACGCTCTGATAGACTGAGGGGCCACGGACGGAGCTGCAGCAGGAGAGAGGCTGTGTTAGACAGCTATTCTGAGTGTGTGTGTGTGTGTGTGTGTACTCGTATCCTTGTAAAAACCAAGTCCTAACATAGCGAGGACAAAGGGCTGTTTGAGGGTCACGCTTTTATATGTTAGGGTCACAATGGAAGTAATAATCTCAATCAATTTCTTTATCCATCACACATGGAATGTCAAGGAGAAGTACTGCATTACCCACAATCCTCAGATGTAACCAAGTCATTGTCTGGTAGAAGTGATGTTGGAGGCATTCAGCTGCGATGGTTGAGGTCAGGAATGCATTACACCAATGAGTGCCCTTGATATAATAGAAGTAGAAGACTGTGTGTGTGTAGCTGGTTGTTATGGAGGGAACTAGGTAAGATACTTTCTATTCTTCCAATTAGAATGGGCCTAAGGCGGCACCTTGTTACTCCACTGCACCACACATATGCATGAACAGCTCAGCAGCTGCACCTGAGGCTAAAGAAAAGGCCATATCACCCCATTTCATCATCCCCTGCAGCCCTTTCTTCCTCCCCCTCTGACTCCTGCTGCTTATCCTCACCTCTCACTCCACTGCATGTGATACCTATTAAACTCTGCACACACACACTGTAGTCTACTTCTATTATATCAATATATCGGTCATGAATGCCGGACCGATCTGATGGGGGGGATTGCCAAAAAAATGTGAGTGTTGCGTTCATTCAGTGCCCCCTCCAATGTCCCTGCAAGGCCAACACCAGCACCACCACATGGTCGTGAGCTGAGCTGTTTCTCTACAGAACTGACTGTATGAGCAGCCCCTCCCACTCTGATGCTTACCTCTACCTACATCTCAATAAAACCTTGCGATAGGTGAAATCAGTCCCACGTGGTTTTACTGTGGAACCTGTGACAACTTGCGTGGTCATTTGTCTTCTAACTCTTGTGTTATCTTCATAATAAACCAACAAACAGGCAGGGCTGAATATCTGGACTCAAACTGAAAGATAAACTCAGTTTTGATGACACATAATGGATGTTTAGAGGACTTGTATCCTCCAGCTGTCATTTCATTCAGCCCATCCTGCTCCACTGCTCCACTGTAACAAGCTCACTAACCGTTTTGTGTGTGTGTGTGTGTGTGAGAGACATATATTTGCCTTCCTGTCTGATTAATGCATCCATGGTCTGACTGGTGAAAGTTAAACAGGGGTCGTCCCATCACTATAAAATAGATGACCTTGTGCAGCTCTAGATATACACCTGCATGTGTGCACACAAGCATGCGCGCACGTACACACACACATCCACACACCTAATCGACAGCACCTCTATCCCATCAAAGGCAATGTCACTCAAGGGGCAGTGAGAGCAGGACAGGGGGTGAGGAAACGACACAGCAGGAACACAGAGAGCGGCAGCAGCGACCGAGCAGATGGGACGATATTGGATAAAAGCCGATAAAGTAGAGACTTATTTTGACAAAACAGTCCTCAACTCAAAGTCCACTGAGTGGTTTCGCCCATATCGCACCACCTTTCAAAGCAGATGGAGCCCTGTGAATGGAATCATAACAGCAACTGGTTCAAATCAACTGATCAATCTCCATGAAAACTAACCTCCAGCTGCTGCTGAAGACCGTGAGAGAGAGAGAGTTTGTGAGAGAGACCTTTAAAAAACATAGTCAGTGGAGCTTGGGTTGGGAGAAACTCTGATTTCCCACGATCACGGGAGAGAAGAGCAACATTCAGTAAAAGAGCTTCTCTCTCCTTCATAAACAATCTGTGTCGATCACTCGCTGACCACGTGACCACACCTAACAGCGTCCTCCTGTCTTCACTTACCGGCCTCTCCAACGGACACCTCAACAGGGTCGGAAGGCGGACTCTCTCCGATGATGTTGTAGCTCGTCATGGCGATCTGGTAACGTTTGAATTTCTTCAGCTCTACGGAGAAATAACAGAACTTCAAAAAAACTTTACGACAACGCGCAAGCACAGGCCGCATCGCAGTTCACTGTCGAATGACTCACGTGTCAGCTCGAACTCTGTGAGCGAGGCGCTGCTGACGGTCTTGAAGGTGCTTTTGGCTGGAGAAGAGTGAGGGGAAACATGGAGGGAGAGGAAATCAATAAACATTTCACACTCAACAATAAATTGTGCAATTATAATGCTACTCAATAAAATGACTGTATTAAAGGCCTTTATGTCTCAGTGCCCCTGTCAGACGCACTGGCCATTGGATGGACACAGAATTGCCCATCTAGTTGTGCAAATACTCAATCTACTATAAGGCAGGGAGCATAATAACATTTTATTATAGCAATATTAAAGTGCAATATGGGTGGTCTCATGGGGGGCGGCCTTGTGAGGGCCATTTTACTCAGTCTGTCTTCATAGTCACACCTGGTTCCTGCTTTGATGTGGAAAACACGCGAGCGGACCCTTTTAATATCTTATTCTTTTACTCTCAGTTCTTTTTCTTAATAATTAAAAACACAGCAGATCTGGCTTTATTTGAAGAGCTCCGAAGCAGCGAACAAAAATCTTTTTATAAACACCCCACTCTGATTGTCAGGTTCTAAATCTTCTACAAATAATGTCACCGTGCTTATTGGTGCAAACTGTTTTCCTCTCGGATTTTCTTTTATTGCTTATTTTGTGATTTCACATAACCCAGACGCTGACATTGAGATATTTTCCACTGAATCAATGATTTCGCTGCCGCAGCCACAGCTCTCCGTGGTAAGCAGCTGGTATGTGAGATCCAATAAACTCACTGATTCATCGTACAATAAACATTGAGTCTATGAGTCACATTTTTCAACCAAACCACATTGTAAAGTTAAGTTCTATAAGAGCGAAGAGCATCTGACCCTGAAATGCCATCGTCCAATCAGAGCCCTCCACTTCTAGAAAAGTTGTAAGTGGCAACTGGAAAGAAGTCACTTCACACACGGCTTCCATAAGCCACACTTTTCTATAATACTAATCATTTATAATAATGTAATAATTCCCCAAAGCCTATATGGAATGCGTTTTACAGGGGGTGTTCTGTAAATTATGTCAATTTGTGTGAGTGTGGCTGAGTCTGTGGTCCGCACCTGTTACCACACATTATTTCCACAGCTCAGGAGAAGATTAGTCGGATCTGACACGTGCCTCAAGTTACATATAACAGCTTATTGAAGACCTCATTCTGTATTCACGTTATAAATTGAGTAATTTCATACAAATCAAAACTCAATCTGCAAATGTGAAAAATCGGATCGCTACAGTTATCAAATCCAAAAATTCAGAGATGTGCTTCTCTACCTGTCTGCAATAATGACTCTGAATTCAAAGTGAGAGGAAATGAGACCGTTATCTCTGCTCACTGCTCCCCCGCGCAAGAACAGGGAGTTTGACGGCCGTAGCATTAGCATCTGTACTACTCACTTGTAATGAGGGAGCTGGTGCTGGTGTTTTTTTTGGTCTGGACTTCTGCTTCAGTGGAAGCCGAGCTGTTTACTGGAAGCTCTCTATAGTACAGCCGGTATCCAGTCAACACGCCGTTAATGCTGTCGTCACCGGGATGCTGGAAACACACGCACGGCCACATGAAGAGAATTAATAATGATCCGCTTCCCAAATAGAAACTTCTGAGGGTTCTGCTGCATGTGAAGAAAATAGTCTTTTCCTCTGTGATTGACAGGACACAGGCCTGGCTGGCAGAGCAGTATTTTATCAGCAGCGTCCACTTTAAAGAGCTGCCGTGCACAGACAAAGCGATGCTTCAGTGGGTCTGGCACTCTTGTAAAGGATGATGAAATTGCTGGTGACTTTGTTTTTTCACTGCCTCCTTCTGCTTTGATATGAGGCTGGAAAGAGCAAGAGAAGACATTTCCAAGCGGTGGAGGAAGAGTGACAACCGTTGAAGTTGCCATGTTATATTTACTGCCGAATCACATCCCGCCAAGACTCCCTCTGCTTTTCAGAAACTCCCCGGGCTTTCTTTGTCCTCCATTGATGGACATTGCCGAGGTTTCCGTCTCTTGCCCTCTAACATCTCCCCTGCTGGTTTATTCTCTTCAGTTCTTTTCAATATTTCTCTTGCCTTCCCAGGATGATCTGTCCCTCCGTCTGTTCACCCTTCTCTGCCTCCATCTCTCCTATCCGTCTGCGCTGCCCTCTGAACTCCCCTGCTTCAGTAACAATGGTTATTTCCACCACGGACACAAACGCTACAAAGGGTGAGTCTGCAGCAATCTGAAGTAAATGATGAAGCCGCGCTCCATGTTTGTCTGTGTGCGGTTCTTGTTGGACAATACCTTCCACTGCACCAGCACTGAGGTGGTAGTGGTTGGCTTGACTGCGAGGATCACCGGAGGCTCATCGGGCACTGGAGAGAAAACACAGGAAGAAAATGAGGAGGCAAAAACACAAGCGTCTGCCCCTCGCCCTGCCAGTTCTTCACTGCTGTGTTTTAAAATGCACACGGTCCCTCATCTTCCACTCCCCCCACCCCCGCCTGCCCAATCTGCAGCACCCCGGTCTCTCACCATCCTGCAGCGTTGTAACAGCCTCGGTCTCTTTGCTCAGGATGCTGTCTCCGACATCGTTGGTGGCCAGCATCCGAAACTTGTATGACGTGAAGGGCTTCAACCTAAAGATAAAACACACTCATTGTTATGATATATATATATATGCATTCGGTCAGGATGGTTCTATTTTCATCGGTGTGTCGTTGTGTTGAATAATTCATGGGTTGTGATGGAAGAAAATCAAGTATATTTTGGAGATGGATATTTATGAGTTTTTACAATTTGGTGCAAATCCAAATAAGACTTTAAATGCGAGTGTTGGAGAGTGTTGGAACTGAGCAGACATATATATTTGCATTTTGGTTCAGGCATGAATTTATAAATCAGTTAATTAAAATATTGAGCGATGCACCTGGACTGGCTACAGCGATGATCCTCATGCAAGACTATTGTGCCAATGTGAAAGCAACTGATGAGGGTATTGCATCTGTGATTGATCCAATAAAACCACCGCTCAACAATTACATTCTGGAACTCAACTTTGAGTCTTGTGTAACACTGCATGTCAGTGAGGAGTCTCCTCTGGAGCAGCTGTGCCTTATGATCATCTATCAACAGGAGTCAGTAAAAAAGAAACTTTTCTCCACGCTCACAATGGATTTTCACACATCGCAGTGGATGCACCAGGTGTTAATCCAACTCTCAGGGCTTTTTTTGAACTTGAAAGATGTGCCATGGGTGAAAATTGCATCTCAGTGCCTCCTCTTAGCTGCAAGACTGAGCTTTAGCCTCTCGTTGTTTCACAGTTGGCACTTGGACTGTGTTATTACTGGCTTGTCAGTCACCTGTAAGTGTAGGAGGAATGGAGGCAAAGTTGGTTTCCACTCATGGTCCATTCACTCACTCACTATGTGCTTAAACTCCATGTGGCAGGGGTGGGGGTGAACGGGTGAGCCTGTTTTCAGCTGATATGCTCCTTAGCAGACCTGTGTGTGTCTGGCTTCATGAAGACGTGGAAGATTCAGCACCACAGTGAATTTGTTTGGATAAAATCGATTCGGAGCTCCTTGAACTATTGGTCAATATAATCTCTTTGTTAATCTTCATTCCAAACCAGAGTGTGCTCTCATTCGTTTGGTCTGCGTTCAGTTATTCAACACCAACGCCTAAGAAACCTGCTCAATGCAGCGTCTGCCTCGTGAAGCCTAATTACAGACTATTCTAATTACACTCTCCTCTTGTTGCTTCAACAGAAACATACACATTTTATAGAGACTACAGCTCATCCAAACATTACTCTGGTCAGAGAATCCACTGGGTACCTTTAACGCCACCTCTCCCAGGCGTGTTTGCCCTTTCCCTTGTCTCTAAAGATCACACAAGGTCTTGAATAATAATCATCCTGCACCCTTTCCTAATTGTCCCCCCCTGCCATAGCACTTCCACTACCACATCTTATCTGTATTTCTCTTCTGTGCAGTGTGAAAGCATTAAGAACCAGAAAACAATTTACACCCGTCGTATTAAAAACAATTTACTTAAGAGCCACTTACAACCTGTCGGATGAGCACGGAACGACGAGCTGAACAAGTCTGCTGCACAGCTGCTAACTGTTTAAACGCGCCCTCTCCCTCTCACTGGGAAATTGATTAAAATTTTAAAAGGACAGGTGGCTGCAAAACCGTGATTTTTCTTAATTTTTAATTCATCGAACCCATTACAAACACGAGAGAGATTCAACAATGAGTTACATGAAGTCACTTCGCGGCTGCTCCCCCATGTACCTGCAAATTCCCTCTCTAGACTTTATTTACAGAGAGAGGGAGAGAGACTGGGAGACTGCAGAGGGCCAGTTAAAAATTCAGCAGGCGACTGAAGAACTGCTCAAGTGTCTTCTTGTATAATAATGAGCCGGGCCAATAAGGGACAAGAAAGGCCCTATGGGGTTGTGGGTATCGTAGGAATAGAACATCAAAGGCACCAAGCTCAAAGAGGGTGGGGTACCAACAGCACTGGGAGGATGTTAAAGACAGTGTTTGAAAGTGTGAGTGTGTGTGTGTCTGCAAAAGAGCCTGGGGACTTCGATGTTTTGGTTCCAAAGATGTCTCCTTGGAAAACAACAATTAAGGACAGATAACAAGTAAGTACAAGTGTGAGCAAACTGAGATGTAAGCTAATGTCTCCACCCGGTTCCATAATGAGAGCATTCAGTGATAGAGTGAGCTCAGAAACGGTGTCGAGACAGCAACAGCTCCGTCATCGTGGCGGACAGAGTGTCCCTCAGGCAGGTTTGATGCAGAGAACAGTCTTCGGCATCTCAAATAGTCCTGTGATGGCCTCAGAAGGAGCTCACGCCACCGAGCAGGAGACGCACGCTAAACACAAATAAGCCTCATCATGGTTCTGCTGCTGGAGTGACTATCCAGTCCGACCACAATCACCTGCGGCTGTAATGACAGCCTCAATAGGGAGGAAAGGATGCTCAACAGCACTGGAGCCCTTCGTCCGCGAGACAAGTAGAGGTGATGCTCGAGGAGGTGATGGGTTCTGAAAGCTTTGGCGACTGGTGGTTTGACGGAGGTGGTGAAAACAACTGGGGTACGTATAATGGTAAAAACGGGTGAGGAGAGAGAAATAATGAACAAACTGCGAGAACTCAACTTGAAAGCATGAAAAGACGGAGACAGAGCCGCTGCTGCCGTGCCTCTGGGATCATGGCCCTGTGAATAGAATTATTCTGCTCTCTGGTGAGTTCCACCCGTAAACATTTTCTTTACTTCCTGTGCTAAATAGACACGCTCCCCAACCCAAGGATGCATAACCAGATTCCTGCGCAGACTGCTCACAGGCGTGAAAAGGTTGCAGTTTGTCAGGATTATAATAAACTGGCCTCTCAGCTGGGATTGGCTCCATTTCACCCATGACTCTCTAAGGATAAGCTATATCTAATGGATCAATGCTCGAGGGAGAGGCTTAAGCAGACAATCAAGTGCTGTAGCATATGTATTATACTGTCCACAAGCTTTGATGAGTGTGTGTGTGTGTGTGTGTGTACCTGTCGATGCTCCAGGCGGTCACGTTGTGTGGGATGTCAGCTGTGTGTGTGTTCCAGTCCCCGTTGGGCAGCTGTTTGAGCTGCACAGTGAAGTACCTCAGGGGAGAAGAGCCTGAGCCTCCAGTCACCCAGTGGAGATTGAGACGGCGAGATCCTACGCTGTCCTGAGGAACGTACAATTTCCTCGGTGGCTGGGGCCGCTCTGTGGATGTGGGAAAGGGAGACGGTAAAGAGATGAGAGTGGAAGGAAATGAAACGGGCAATGGAGCATTTAGAAGGTAAAAAGTATTCTGAAACATTTTAAAAACCCAGTCATACAAAAAAGGCTGTTACCATGAGTATTTTTGGTCGTAAGCATTACTTCCCTTCAGATACACAGTGGAGCAACAAATCAAAAGACAAAGTTAGTGCTCATTACCTCGAGTAAAGGAGGTGCTGGTCACAACAGAGGGGGGTGTCTGTTATGGAGATAAGTTTGACCTTTTTTCACCAACAAATATTAAGAACACTCAACAAAAAGTGTTTGAGAAAGTTGTGTGTGTGTGTGTTATTCACTGGCACTATCCAGTAATGAGACCAAATGACCCTAAAGTCATGTTTCTATCGCATAAATCAAAACCAAACTTTTTTCACACATGAAAACTTGAACACAAAGCATCTTTCAGAACATTTATCTGATTTGCGTTTGGTCCGTGTCCCTTCTGCTAACATGGAGGAGTTGTGGCGTCTGTCCCCTACGCCGCCTGGCAACCATGAAGATGCTTTCGTTTTTAGGGGAGCTGTCACTTATAAACAGAGTGTGGCGAGAGCTTACCCATGGAAGAGGCTTCCAGCTAGTTTCAATTAGATTTGAGATTGAATTAATTTGAGTACAGCACGCATCGCTACACGTGTAGGGATCTTTGGTTTCATCTGCTGTCACAGCGGTGCGTTCTCTGCCTCAAGTCTCTGTGCATGTATCTGATTAGAGACATGGATTCACATGAACGTGACAAAGAATTCATTTTTGTCAAAGCAAAGATCTGGAAATCCAGGACTGTTTAATCCCTCGCCTTGATCACACAAACCAATGTTTAAGATATCGCCTTACAGCAGCGTCGGCTGAAGCCATGTGACTTAAATGCACGGTAATACACATGTGTGATGATCGTGTGCAGGGACACATGCAATCAATATGTTTCTCCACTCATCCCGTCCTGCCTTTCCTTTAAATCCCTCCCATCCATCGGTTTAGATATTGAAATGAAATCGCACCCTGAACAAATGGAGACGATCCAGGACCACATGCTGCAAATAGCTCGTAACACAGGACATGAGCGTCCTACATCTACATCACAGACGAGCACCAGCGTGACTGCGGCGGTGCGTCCATATGTTTAAATGAAACGAGACGCAGAACCACTGCGGCATTAAGGAAACAATATCCTCAGCAGATTGCCAGCATGTGTGTGTGTCTGTGTGTGACTGTGTATTTGTCTTCACTTTTCAATTAGGAGATGAAAGATGGCTCCAGGAGTCAGTCTCTGTATGACTGTGTTGCCGGTGGCTGTGTGATTAGTGGCCGTGAGCACACACGTATGTTCACACAGACACAAATGCAAAAACACATGCTTGGGAGGCATCGCTGTTTCATTTCAGGGGCAGCAGGTTATCAATTAAATCCAGAAATAAAAGCATCATCGATTCTCTCTGAGCTTTAATTAATCGCCACTTACGCTCTCAAACATCCACTGCAGCACAGACCCACACTGACACACACAGAGGCTTCTCTTCCCTCATTCATCCTCATCACAAGTAATTTTAGTCAAATCTGTTTGTCTCCCTTCTTCCCTCTCGTCCTCATTCTTCATCCCCATCAAGATTTCACTATTGTCCGCCGCTTTTGTTTCCCTGATGCCATCTGTGTCTCCCTGTCTGTTTCCCTCTTGCTCTGTTTCACAGTGGAAGATCATGTTCTGATAATCAGCTCATAACTGTCGGAGCACGTACTGGCCTTTTAGCACGAACACGCCTGTTTACTGCTACACTGGGGAGGGGGGAGGGGGGCGGGGTGAGATCTGCAGCCACACAGCTATTCCATAGTGTTTCATGGAAATATATAAAGTGAAGCTTTGATATTTCTTTATACTCCAGATGAAATGAAGTCAGTTGTTCTTTTTTTTCCTCTCAGAACTTTACTGTGCTCATCTTCGCACTGGGTGTATTTGATATAGTGTAAGTTTACGTTAACTACTTGTTTACTTTGGTTTATCTAGAAATATGGACTAACTGTGTGCCAGTATATATGTCCCCTTTCATCGTAACATGGGTTTAGTTCTCTTTATCTGAGTAAAATGATTTTTTTCTCATATTTGGGTAAATGCTGCCCTAACTTTCTAAATCCACCTGGGACCCCTCGTGCCCTCCAGCCCCACCCCTCACGGGACGGCGCAAATTTGAGCGAATGATAAGGTGGATGAGAATAGATTCCTACTTCATTCATTACCTTATCAGTTATCACCCTCTCGGAGACAAACACCTGATTAGACAAACATCTCCGGAGGGAATCACAGTTTTGTCCATAATAAATGCAGCACGTTAATGCTGCCTCACACACATACGCACCCACACGCCCACTCAGAAAACCAATTTTCTCTTTCTAGGGATTAAGTTGGTCTCTTCACCATCATCAGAAAGAAATCTCTATTAGGCTATTCTGTCTATCTCACAGCGAGAATGGGCCATTATGTTACTGAAGTGGAACAGGGAACCACTGAATTCTTTTCTAAAGAAATCCTGATAATGATGCAGCCGATGTCACGATATCTGATCCAATTAAAATGCACTGCGCACACTGAGAGCTCTGAGCAGAATATCATGATTCCAGTTTTTCATAAAAAATTCCCTGTCACGATTTATTATAAGGACTTTTGTTGCACTTCAGTGCTTCACTAGACGTACACGGTGTTTGCCGATAGAAGACGATGGACAAAGAGATGGGGTCACAGCGCATATCTAAGGGTTTGAGTCATGTTCCGAGGCTACAAGTGATTCTTCTGGTGGTCTGCTGAGACATAAGAGCCACTGTCACTTTAGAAGTGACAATGAAAGCCATCGTTTACTTTCATGGGATAATTTGTTCTGATCTCAGGAGTCAAACCCTCAATATCAGATGAATTTAGTTTTACATTTAATTTGGATGATAAAACAGTATTAAAACCAGTTCCAGGAGTAACAATGCTGTGCCAGACATTTATCTATTTATTTACAGTGACTACAATCAATATTTTAAAATCAACATAGTCAACGTCAAGATTACTACAATGATAAAAAAAACATACTGCACAGAGAATCATCACCCCATCTGTAAGAGCCACTGAAGAACGTTGAATGCCATTTCATCTCGTTCTCTTTTTACAATGTCCCACGTGGGGAAAAGGTCACGCATCTTATTTGGAGCCAACATTTGGTGCACGCCCGCTAACGACTTGTTGAATCGTGGATGATCTGCCCGGGCTGTTTGCTTTTCTCTGTCTTAACTTTATCCTTGCAAGGGCTTCACAAAGATCACGCCTCATTACTCCTCTAAGTAGAGATCATAAAACTTTGAAATGCAAAAACCTGACTCCTCTGGACCGTCCCTACTCTGTAAGTGATGGCAAACCCATTTTTTTCTCCACGATTGTCTACTATAGCAGACTTCTGTCGAGGCTGCAAGAGGAAAGCAAATGTTTCTCGTCATTACTCAGAGCCTCCGAGCCCACACCCCATTATTCTAGTTAAATTGTCCAGTAATGTAGAATCTTTCTTTATAAATAGAAAACAAAAACACTTGTTACACCGGTTCCATAATAGAGCTTCAGAATTTAATCACCCTGTTCCTGTGTTCATTCATTTTAAAGAGAGACAGGGATTGACGTAGCTAGAAATCATCAACCACTTTGCTGTTTGCTACAATCCATAGACTGCAAATGAAGACGGACGACGTGTCTCACTTCCCACCATTGTCCTGACTAAGTCCCTCACAGTACAGCTGACACTCACCTCTTTACTCACACAACTCTTCTGCATCTGTGCTTTCTCTATTAGTCATGCATCTGGTGTGTGTGTGTGTGTGTGCGGAGCTGTCAGGAGCAATTTGGGGTTTCAGTGTCCTGAGTGTACTTTTTTTTTTAGATGGTTTGGAAAGACACAACATTGATGCTTAGAAAAGCTTTTGTCATCAATTGAACAAACAAATGTCTTTGCTTTGAATCCCCGTTAAAACAAGTTGTGCTCCTGAAACTGAAGCACATGAAGAAAAGTTTCTGGTGTAATTAAAATAGAGAAGAAGTGTCTCTCAGGTGGTTAGTCTGAGTTTCTTCATTAGCCTAAGGAAGGTGCTATACTTAAACATCCCGGCAGTGAGACTCCAGGCAAAGCTCTGGGTATCACTTCTCTTCAGATGGATGATTGATGAATAGCTGCTTTGATGAGTTACATCACTGCAATGTTTTCTGTCGCACTGTACCAACACTGTTCAAATTAGATTTCTATAAATTCTTGAGGTGCGTTCAGGACTTGATGTTTCAGGGTGAGGCGGCGTGTCGGGTTCGAAGCTTTAATGAGACTGTGAGCCTGAGTTCTGTTAAAGCGTGTGCTGACTTTCACAGTTCAAGCCACTAATGTATGTAATGTCTGCGGAGACTTCTGGGTCTGCACTCGTCTACTTGAACTCCACCACACGGGCCTACGCTCCGTGTCGGCCACTGCGCTCCTCAGAGGGACGCTGGCTGACATTTCCAGCCCTGCACACCAGGCGATCACGTTCCAGGCTGCTCCTGTTTGTTCTCTGACGGTGGAACAAGGCACCAAATGCTATCAGAGCGAGGTATAGTCCCTCTCTGGCTCTGTAATCCATCTTCTCTCTTACCTCTTGAAGCCTTTTCTCCTCTGAGAGCGCCTCCTCTCTCAACATTTCAAACTCCATAACATACCTGGCAAGCACTTACTGTGCGCCTCTTTACCTGAGCTCCTGAACGTTGTCTTATGGAACAGATTTACCACTTAGTACTCACTTCAGGGTCTACACCGTTCAGCATGGAAGTGGCTTTGGATAAAAGCGTCTGAGTAAATGTACGTGTGTGTGTCCTTTACCTCTACGCTCAGTGGTAACAACCACGGCCTCCTGCTCTTTGCCCCAGCCCACTGCGGTGCGAGCAGTGAGTCTGAACACGTAGCTCTGCTCCGAGGAGAGTCCAGTGACGGTGAACTGGCGAGCGTTGGAGCCCACCTCCACTGTGGTCCAGCGCAGAGGCTCCCTGCTGTCGAGGCAGTAGGAGATCTGGTAGCCTGGTGAGGGATGGAGGAAGACAGAGATTTTTGAGCGTGAATGCGACTCTGTGCGTTTCTGTGGCCTACTTTTCCATCAAGGAGCCCACAGGAATCAAAGGCAGAACAACACGAGACAGGAGAGGGTGTGGAAACGCAGCTACGCGATGCCAAAGCACGCGATCGCGTATCCACCAAAGAAAAACAAACCTAAAAACACGCTGTTCATTTACACGTCTTCACCGCAGAATGCGTGTAAAGAAGAATGAAGCGACTCCAGCTCCTCCCTCTATTTAGATATAAAGCTAAAATATCCCAAAAAAATGAAAGTTGTGCATTTGGAGAATGCGTCTGATAGAAGCCCCAGTGATGCACACACTGGAACCAGGACCCACCTGGTTATTATACATTCAAATAACATAACAATCAATTAGTTCAAAACCCAATAGAAGAACTATCTTAAATGTAAAAATACCTCTGAGGAAAAATGTATTTGATGTGTAGTTTTGTTGTTGACCCACAGTCTGTGGTCTCTACCATCACTCCCAGTATGGATTATCAACAACATGAGGAAGGTGCAAATTTAGAGAAAGCCCAGACAGTGACATTTACACCCACATATGGACATTCCCCCTATACATATGATTTAATCATACAACCCCTCTCCGGTCCCTCTGGCTGTGACCCATGGCGTATGCGGCGTGTCTGTTTCTCTGTCTCATGTGCAGTAGGCCATGTAATAACACAACCACGCCTTAACACATACACACCGTGAAACCACTGATCCCAGACGGAGCTTTCCACAGGCCACTGGCCGCTCACACAAAGCCTCAACGTGAAGATTGTACTGTACACCACGCACGCACGATCATACTTCCCCGAAGTCACACAGTCGGGATGATAATCTGCGCAGAGGAACATAATCTGGTTGTGTGTCTGATAATCTCATCAGATAGTCTGAGTCTGTGTTAATGTGCACGCAGCGTGTGGACGATTATTGGATAACAGCCGCACTACAAATCCTCTTGCATCTGAACAATTGGGTCAGAGCACTTCATTATGTTCTGAACTGAGTATCATTAGCACATCGCCGCTATCAGACGCACGAGGCCACATCTCCATTACAAAGTGACTGTGTCGTGTCAGGGAAAGGCTGTTCAACATACTGTATATTCCACAATGACCCTTCAGGCTTTCGGTTTGGTGTGGACTGATTTAAGTCGGACAGGAATGCTGCCGCCTAAGCCACTTGAAAGTAGTGGTAGTGAAT
Source organism: Pseudorhombus dupliciocellatus (assembly GCA_016785235.1). Taxonomy (NCBI): domain Eukaryota; kingdom Metazoa; phylum Chordata; class Actinopteri; order Pleuronectiformes; family Paralichthyidae; genus Pseudorhombus; species Pseudorhombus dupliciocellatus. The sequence continues at coordinate 898,722 of JAFBJW010000392.1, forward strand.
TCTTTGTCCCGTGCTTTTACTTTTATATAATTCTCAGCTGAAAGCTTATAAATAAAAGTCGGCAGCCACTGCAGGTCACAATGTGCTGACTCTCCCCATCCCTCAACTCCCATTTCAACGCTACAAATGGTTTATTGTGTTAACCGGTGTCCCGGTGTGTAGTTTTACCATCAGATCTAAGCATACAATCCCACTAAGGCTCTATCACACAAGGTTATATACATCATCTCATTCTGACTTGTCAGCTCTTTCTCTCGAAGCTGTGACTGAACACTGAACGTTAAAATGATCTCTCTTCCCTCTTCAGGCCCTGATTTATGTGCTGTTTTATTTCATGGCTTGTTTTATATTACATCTATATAAGATATGTATCTGGAGCCCTGAAGATGTACTAAACAGTTGGACTGCGGATGGATTAATTGAAGGGTTGATTTGATCTGCTTCACTAATTCACCCCGTTATTTACTGCCACTGGTTTAATCTGTAACCGTTTATGTTCTTTTCCTTGCTTAGAAAATAATCATCGATACATCCCAGATTAAATGTAGCCTCAAAAGAGCTTCTCTGTGTTTTAGATGGTTCTCTTAGAAAATAGGTGTTTTCTCAAGTTTCTTAAGTATCAGACCTCGAGTCACAGGAACTTTGAAATGTTGTTCGGGTCTGGTCGGTTGCATGAGCTGGGCTGATAGTTTCTTATGTCTTGTGCCTCATCAGAGAAACGCAGCAGCTTTGTGCGTTCTGTGTCTGGCAGCTGCTTCATTTCGATTGAATGCACAAAGGTTTGTCACAGCTCAGGCGGCACTTCACTCACGCTTTGCTCGCTGCAGCGAAAAAACAACCTTGCGCGGACTGAAAAGAATGAGCTGCGCTGCTGTTGTCACTGTAACCGACAAATGCCTCCATCATTACTGTAGTTCGTTTAAACAATAGATGAAAATATGTAGACTCTTCTGTTATCAAACACGGAGGAGTCAGACTGAACGCAGCTTCACACTAAGTGAAAGCAGAGAGAGTTTGAGACATGAAGTTTGTGTGTGTTATTGAAAACACTTGTGCTAAACTGGCATGGCTTTTAAATTAAGAAGTAACAAATTAAGTAGTTTCACATATGCACACTTCTATGAGGATTTAATGTTGTGGCTTTAATGTATAAAAACCCATTACAGGCTCACACTGATATTATTATTATTATTATGTGGTACAGAAATGGAACAGTGTCAGTTTGCCATTGGGATGTTTGTGTGCATCAGGTTTTTAACATATTCATATAGATGTCATGTGAAAGAAGAAATGCTTCACTGCCTCCTGCTGAATTACACTGTGCAGCGTTTGAGGTCGTGTGTCTCCTCTGTCCACTTCCTGTGTCAGTCCCCCTTGGGTTGAGATCCCAAGGAGAAATGAGGCAGTCATGAGCACTAAAGAAAGCGGTACACCACAGTCATTTGTATCTGCATGAACACACACACACCTACAGTACACACACTGACACACACACACAGCAAGGACACAGCAGGACTGGCCGTTTGTGTGTCCCTGCGATCGAGAGAGACTTGCCCTCCCACTCATCCTTCTGTCACAGAGTGGTGTCGCACTAAATGCCCTCCCTCTTACAATACAGTCACACATCACTCACGCTGTCCTGCTCGACTCCCTCACCCACTGAGAGGACAAATACTACTCTGCTCTCCCCCCTATGTGCCAAACACACACACACACACTGTCCCTCCCCTCACCTCCATACATCTCCTCTATGCCTTTTTTCCCTTCTGTTCTCTCTCTTTTGACTTCAGCCGCTCGCTTGCATTTCTTCTTCTTTATGTATCTGTTTGCTCAGAATGGCTCTGAGCGCTGTAATACTTTGCTTCAGGAACACGTGTGTGTGTTCTCCCTCTGCTTATATACGAGTTTACGTATGCATTAGGAAAGGAGTCGTGCTTCAGCAGCTATAATGGTCTTTTTCCCAGGTACATGCCTGATGACTAACACACACACACACACACACACACACGTACATAAATACCAACAAACCTTGGCAGTGAAGTGGAAAGTAGAAAGAGCTGACCCCTGTTTGAAAGCTAAAAACAGAATCAGCTCTTTTCCATTTTACGGCTTTTACTTCCTTCCTTCCCTTGAAGGATCACAGTGGTGTGTGTGTGTGTGTTTTCACACGTTTAAAACTGCTAACTCATTCCCTGTGTAAGCCCAGCTCTATCCTTCGGCAATTGAAAATAAATCTATTGTCACTACAAGCATAAAACTTTCGATTATGATTAGAATGTTGTTATCAAATATCTGCTTTCTTTGGTGTGTGTGTGTGTGTGTGTGTGTTTGTACCTAATATAATGCCGTTGGGGTTTGTGGGCGGCTGCCAAACCACCCGAACTGATGACAATCGAACCTCTGGAAACACCATCCTGACAGGGGGACCTGGGACTGGAGAGAAAATTGGAGACGTGAGTTGGCAAAAGAGTTAAAGTTCATAATATAGTCTTATATATATTTATAGAATGTGTGTGTGTGTGTATAAAAAGAAGCTGAGGCGCAAGAAAAAGAAACCTCAATCCTGTGAAGAGGAAGAGGACATCTTAAAATTATGCAGCGACGGCTTATAATCTAAAGGCTCATTTAGCAAGTGGATGGACCCTGCACACACACATACACACACACACCATCTTATACATTTTAAAAGGAACCTCTAAAAGAAAAAATTGAAAATGTAATTTTCTCTCCACCTCATACTGTCTCCGTCTTTGTTCCTGATAAAAGCACATGTTCCACACCACCAAATACACATCAACTTGAGTGCACATATGTGTGTGTGTATGTATAGTATGCGTATGTGTGTGACTGACAGACAGGATGGAGGTTCATTATACATTGCCGGGAATTGACTTTCCCATTCTTGTTTCATCCTGAAATGAGAAAATCTTTTCAAACGTGACACTGTTTGATAGAGGATGAGTATGTGTGTGTGTGTGTGTGTGTGTGAGTATCTTTGTTTGCAAGTGTGTGAGTGCGCGTGTGCTGCATTATCCTGAAATATCAGAGTGGGATGCTGGCATCCTGAAAAGTCTGCCATGGTTTCTACATCTCTGCGAGAGATCTGAGGAGATCTACTCACGTAGCAAAGACCAACACACACACGCCTGCACAACGCGTGCTCCGACTTTAGACCTGGGGGTGGGGGGTGGGGGGGGTCTGATGGATGAACTGAACCTGCTGGATGATGAGTGCAGGGGGTGGAGAGACGGGCAGCACTGCCAGCCGAGGTGTAAAGAGGTGAAAAACAGCTATCGAGGTGAGACGGAGGCGAAAGTAGTTGAGGAAAGTGAAACAGAACGGCCATTGATCACAGTGGGACACACAGAGACATCATACCATCTTCTTTGGTCCGGAGCAGTATGGGGTTGCTGAGAGGGCCGTCACCGAGCTGCGTGTAGGCCAGAACCTGCAGCACGTACACCGTGTAGCGGCGGAGAAGCCTGAGGAGCAGCGACACATTGCCTTCGCCTTCTGTCACCTGAACAGCAGGGGGGGTGTCCGAGTCCTTCTCGCTGTAAAACACCTGAACACACACATGCACAATCACAGGCATAAATAAAAGCTGGACAAACACTTTCACGTCTTTTGACAGATCTTTTTTTTACTTTCGGTATTGCCAACAAATCGAGGCCAGAACCAGCGGTGAGCCTCTTATTCTGCCTCTCATGCCAGAGTGTGTTTGTTTCTAACTAAGACCTAACAGTGGCGGGCAGCACTCCTTGGACGCGAGAGAGGTCACTTGTAGGGATGAACCCACAGACAATTATCTCCACATTTCTCCAAAGTCGTACGCAGCTTGCAAGAGAAGAATAAAGAGGCTGGAGTGAAAAGGCTCTAAAGGTCCACAAACAGTTTCACGGAGCGGGCCATCCACCATTCACAGTCTCCCAAAGGTGCAGAAACTTTTCAGTCCATTACTGTCATTCATTCACTGTTGACTTTCAGTGCGTATCCTGTGGCTTTCACGCGGCGAGATTTAAACAAGTATGTGTGTTTTAGTGAAAACCACTCCAAAAACCTACTGATTCCAAGCAGCAGACGGATGGATTTAATGGAGCCTTCAAGCAGCTAAAGACGCCAGAAACAGAGCTGAAAGCAGAGCTGGTAATGGACTCATATTCCCAGGACAGGCAGGTACATGAGTACAAATGAATGTTGCTCCACAACTGCTGGATGTGTAAACACTATTTCAGTCAGTTAACTCCCATTTGAAGTGTTTATTACAGCAGCAGCACATCCTTTAAGTTCAGCCTACGACCTAATCCCTCTCAGAGATATGATTATAGGAGATAATGGGAAGTGAGGAGCAAATATCATTATATTATAGTAAATCGACAGGCAGCAGTGCTGACACGGGGCAGCGTAGGCATCGACAAGCAGAGGGAGAGACGGGAAATATTTGCAGCTTAAACAGACCTCCACGCTGGGAGGGTGCGTGTGATGGAGGATTGTGCAGAGAGGTCAGATGAGTAGATCAGGGCAGCTCCAGTTAACTGCCTGAACCAGCGCTGAAGCCTCTCTCCATCTCCCTGCTCATCAGTCAAGTTTACAAGGTGGCAGAATGTCAGCATTCCCAATTTAAACACATCACTGAGGCATCTGGAAAACGTTTCTTAAATATTAATAAAAAAGTGTATTTGTTGAAAAGAATCTCAGCTGCAGGAAGTATTTATAGCTCTGGAGAGGTGCATGTGGAACGGATTCAGTACAGGGGCCATGAGTCTCACACGTGCCTCAAAGGGTTTTACATTATGAAGGGAACATGTCAGACGGTGCAGCTCACTGATGTATTTCTGACAACAGTGGAGGTTGGAGGCGATATCAGATTTGGCGAGGGTAGACTTAGTTCTGGTCTTTTCATGGGATTTTGCAGAAAATGCGGAAAATACAGACTATTACCACATTTTAACTGAAACATCCATTAAGACTCTCCAGTGCCCACGTTTAAAAATACACATCAGCACATGCCGTACTCCCACTGGCAACGGCATCCGATTTGAATGTGTGTCAAGAACTGTTCTTTCACGTCCATTCTCTCTCTGTTCGTCATGTTCAAGAACTCCCTGCCCCACTCCAAATCCTTCTGAAGGAAAATGTCAGCTCCTAAGTGTCTGAAATGAGAAACGGGCGTCTGAGGAGGAGGCGGGAGAACAACACCTTCGAGGGGATGGAAGATGGTGCGGTGCTGCTGCTGCTGCTGCTGCTGCTGCTGCTGGCAGCCACTTCTCATCCATTAACGTGGCTGGCATGTAACTCAGCATGCTCCTCAAGACGGCAGGAGAAAACTCACAGATGGGGAGTGTGATGTGCTCAGGGGAAGGTGGATCATGTGACCTGAATTTTTGGTATTTTTAAAAATAATACTGGCTGCTGCTGCTTTTTAATCGCACAGCCAAAGCCTGTTTTCTCCTCTTTGTATGAATTTATGGAGAGGGCCACCAAATTGGGGATAACCCCGCCACCCTCCCTTCAAGGCTTCTGCTGTGTTTTGTTTGAGTGGCGATTAAGTGCTGTACTCAATGCCACTTTAATGTTCGGGAAAAATATTTTCCTTTATTAAATCTTCCTTTCTAAAGATGTTGAGGGGGGTACATAGGCACCGCTGAACGGGAAAGGCAATATTTCAAAAATACAGACAACGGGTACTTGTCCTCTCTTTATTTTAAAGTCAAACAGAGAAGTGGAGTACATTATAATAAACCCCTGGAGGGGGTGTGTGGGAGCTGGCAGAAAGTGGAACTACACTGGGAGTAAGAGAAGGGGTGGGACTGCCAGTAAGTGGTGCACTCAGGCAAAACTGAGTGCACCTTTCACTTCACCGTCTACTGTATGTATCCAGATTTTTTTTCGGAGAAGCCTGCACATCAGAGAATGTCAGTTTCGTCACTGTCGACGGGTTCACAGCAAAACTCATTTCTCCTTCAACTTAGTATGGAAATAAAACGAAAGGATTATCTTTGATTTGGAAGATGTGGATGCATCTGTGAGCCCGTCTGGACTTTAATACAGAGACACATTCGCCTCACGTATGTATGTATGCTCGACACTTCACACTATCCTGCCCAAACTTCTATTCATGTTTCAGAATTTAAAAACAAAACGCCCCCCAGAGCCAGCAGGCTTTATGGATTATTCTCTTTTATTCTGGAATGTGTAATCCAGCCATTGTTTCTACTACAACATGATACAAGCTGTTTTATCAAAGAGTATTAAACATTAAAGCCTCGTTCATCTGCATGACCCCCAACCCCCCCTCACTCCTTTACTTATAAAGGAGGAAATATAAAACTGCAGCAGTTACAGGATGTTACATCATATTTGTGCTATAGCAGACATTTGTGTGTCCATGTCAGTGTGTGTTTGTGTGAGTGAGTGAGTGTGTGTGTGTGATGGAGCTGCTGGAAGTGGTAATGGACTGAGGATGGAACTGGTGTGTGTGTGTGTGTTGGAGAGTTTTAAACACCTTATATCCAAGTATGACTCCATTTTTCTTAGCCCGAGGGAGAGGAGACCACTTGAGAAGGATCTGGGTGGAACTCACTGCCTCAGCAGTAACATTCATCGGAGATCCAGATGGAACTAGAGAAAACACACACACACAGACAGAGAGAGAAAGCTCATTGCTACCTCTACAAACCACTCTTTGATTTCATCTAATTCATCTCCCTCTTCTCCACCATTTCCACCCTCACGTTAATAGAGGGAGTCAGAGAGATGAAGTGGTTCAATTGGACACCAAAAGGAGACAGGAGTGAAACTCCGTACCGGATTCTGCTGTCTTTGCAGCAATGGTGTTACTCCAGGGTCCAGGTCCGATGGAGTTTAAGGCCTGAATCTGAACCTGGTACTGGGTCCAGGGATTCAGGCCCTCGACTGTGGCCTCAGCGGTCTCTCCTGCTCCCTCCACATTGTCCACCCTGTCCTCCCCCTGCCCGTCTGTCCTCCACACACGCAGGCGGTAGCCCACAGTCTCTGGGCTGCTGTTGTACTCAGAGTCAGGCAGAGGCTGTAGAGTAAAGACAAGGTGGGAGGAAAAAGAGCAGATTAGAATAAAGTGCTTCCTCTTGTTTTCATTTGTGCGAAGCACCAAATCACAGCTGCCGCAATATCATGAAGAAAACCAACAGGCCTGGCGACGGTTGAGAGACAGACACTCGCTTTAAACAGTGAGGCGGAGACGCAGCCCCACCAGAGACGAGAGACGAGATCTGAACATGATTGTGAACAAATGAACGTTTCTTCTGAAAACGAATCAGAAAAGAGCCAGAATATTTTTATTTATCTGATGCGTCAAACTGAAGCACATCCTAAGAAACGCTCTCCTCTGTGACATCCTATCTCCTGCTCCTCACTCTCGCCAGCTTTTCCCCGTCTCACCCGCCCGTTGTCATCCTCTTTAACGTGCTTCCACTCTCATTTCCTGTCACCCCTCCCTTCCCACTGTCACCTCGTCTTCTCTGCCTGTGACCCACCGTGTCATTTTGCATTACAGCCAGTCGCCTAAATTCGGCGCCCGACAATCATTTAACCAGGACGTTTAGTTCGTCCACAGTGTGCGAATCCACATTAGTAGATCTTAACCAACAATGTACGGTGGTCATTCTGTGCTGTGCAACAGATAAGGCCGTGAGACATCCCGTCATTTTAAATACCCCGGTGATTTAGCTCAGCTTAGCATTTAGGAGCCATAATACAGAATGTCACATTAGCTTTATTGCCCTTAATATGCAGCTTAGAATAATAGCCTTAGCTAAAAGCATTGTGGTGGTTCCACTACAGGAGCAGACCTAGCATCCTGTAGCTCAGGACACACGCTAACATGCAGGTAAAATCCTATTAGCATGCTGCCTAGGTAGCCCGTAGCGCCTCAGTGTCTGTGTCTGATTTGACAGGCTCTTTTTCTCATTCCAGTTCTTAAATGGAAAATACTCTGCCCTCCATTTATGTTATAATAGAAGAGCAGAAGGGGGGGGGGGGGGGGGGGGGGGGGGATGGAGGGCGGGAACAAGAGCGAAAAAAGAAAAGACAGTGAGGAGAAAATTATATTGCAGTTTGTGCTGCAAGCAGTCCGCGGGGTGAATGGGGAATGTGACAGATTAGTTTTAGCGCTGATAACCAGGAGAGACACTGATTATAGACTGTCATCCACTCAAGCTGTTCGGTCCTGCTGCTGGGGAGCGCACGCGTGTACGCACGCAGAGAGAGCGGGCGCGAGAAGAGGCAGAGCGAAGGAGCACAAAAGAAAATCCCCTTCAGTCAAATTAGCACTGTTTGAAGAAGTGTGGCAGGGCGAAGAGCAGGGTTTTCCTATTTTAGAGCGAAGTGTGTATCTGTGTGTGTGTGTGTGTGTGTGTCGAGTACCATCCAGCTGAAGCGCAGACTGGACTGAGTAGCAGACAGCAGGGTGAGGTTCGAGGGGGGGGTGTCAGGTGCTGCCTGTAAGGTCTGTATCAGCCTGGAGGGGGCGCTCATGGGACTGGCCCCGACAATGTTCACCTGACGCATCCTGAACCTGGAGAGGGAAAAAAAAAAGAAGCAAAAACAAGCTAAAGTTTAGTGAACGGTTGGATGGTAACGGCCACTGTGGCTCCAGGAGGAGTTCCAAAGAAAAACACCAGCGATGCAGTCAGGCTTGGAAAATAAAAATTCACAACATAAAGCAGAGGTGGGGAATTCAGACAGTGATGATAAATGTTTGTATAATAAGATAGATAAGCAGTAAAATGACATTTGAATGCTCCTTCAGGACAGTTTAAGTCTAAAGGGGAGGCTATGTTTACATCACCAGTGTTATCGCTTATGTTTGAGACAACATTTGGGTTTATGACAAAAAGAAATGGGCCTGAAGATGAGATGAATCATGCAGACTGGGGAGTCATCATAAAAATACTGTACAGCTCTCTCTCACACACACACACACAGTAACACAGGCAAAGACTGAAACACTCATAGTAGTAAAGGCTATTTTTGAGTTATTGAGTGTGGGGTTATTTCAGAGCAGTAAATATATATATTTTACTGTATCCTTTAGGTGAAACCCTTCACAAGAGGATTTTTGAAAAGGACACTCTGATGTATAGTTGAATTGAATTAATCGCAGTATCAGTCAGAGAAAGGGCCGTAACCTGTACTAACATTCAGCCACAAGGGAGCCGTTGTTTCTTTTGTTTGATCTGAACGCATCCGCACTTCAGCGTGAGCGACACCGTTTGCGGTCCCTGCGTTGGGAGATAGAGAGCAGGGTGTAAAGAGGAACTTAAAGCGAGGGATAAGACGCACAGACAAGTGCCTCACTTCATCTAATGTCCCAATGGTGTCGCCTGTGACAACATAATCCCTGTGAGTGTACACACACACGCACGAGCCACAATCCCATTTTAAATGAAAACAGAGATACAAAGAGCAAAGGGCCGATAGACAGATAGACTGATAAATACGGCAGAGAGATAGACACATGGATAGAGAGGGGCAGAGGAAGCTGCTCTGAGTGGGGATAGATCACATTTACAAACTGCTGGCTCCCCATGGCCCTTGAGCAGGGATTACAGGCACTCCTCTCTCCTCCTGCTTAATGCTCTCTGCTGTCCTTCCTGCTTTCTCATTGCCTTTCCTTTCCCCTCCTTTCTGTCAGCTATCTAAGTTGGGGGGGTAATGAGGATCTCAATGCAGTGAAGGTGTCTCGGTTTGTCTGAGTAATTTATCGAACTTCCCCTGAGCTGATGGACGCCGCACGGCCTGCTGGGTGTGTCACTTCACTGTGCTCTTGTGCAGGTGACGTGCGTTTGCCGCTCACCTGTACTGAGTGAATGGAGCGAGGTTGGGAATCTCCAGCGTGTCTGCGTCCGGCTGGTTGTCTTTCTGGTAGACGACTGCCCACGCTTCCCCTTTTCCATCCTCCTTTACTACCTGTTACAGAGAGGTATGACACTGAGGCCCTGCTGGGACCTGGTATACACATTCGACCAGAGGTGTTACGCACGCACCTGTCCTTCTACAATCCATCGAGATATGGCCGTCTTCCCATCAGGACCGGGGCGGAAGCGAAGTGTTGCCGTACGAGGGCTGATGTTGGAGATGACCAAGTTGGACGGAGCGCCAGGAAGTTCTACAGAGAACAGGAGAGACAAGAGAAAATCCTCTGAGAATGTTGCCAGCGCAGCCCCCAGTGGCAGGTCACCATCACATTTTTTACGGGCATATAAAATATTTACAGTCGTAAATCTGTGGGATTGTTGCTCCCACAACAATGTTATGTATGAAAAGAAAAATAGTCTGCACTGCATTATTGATGTTCCAATAGTAAGTTACACTTTCTCTGAAATAAGAACCACCTCTGGGTGCTGGTGCTGCAGGAACCAGGTAAAATCTGAAGTACAAAAATATTTTAAAGTTGGTGTGAGCTAATCCAATTCTTATTATTTTTTTTTTATCTGTGACTGGTTATTTTAAAGGAAAATAAAAGATTGGTGAGGAAAAAGAGGTTAATTTCAGTAAAGTGCAGGTTCTTATGCTAGAGCTACACCCCTCTCGGTCTCTGTCTGAGTAATCATTTCATATTTCTTTGGCAACACAATACACTGAGATAAATCTGTACACCAGTGGGGGCGAGAGGTGAATTAAATGCACAGTTCACTAAAGTCCATTAAAGGCCAACTAATGTCTGAGTAGGCTGCAAGGCTCATAAATTATGTCTGACGCATTATTATTCCAACATTGTTCTATCTCTGTGGGAATAATGAGTGACAGGAACCGGGTAATGTTGCCGAGCAGTCATGGCCGCGGCCGGTCAACAGGAGAACAATCGAGAACAGAAGACGGGAGGTGATGTTATTATTTCTGTGTCAGCAGGACAACAATTACTGACTGAATTTCCATGAAACTTTCTGGAAGATTGCATTTTTTCCCCCCCTCGGGAATAATTCATGAATCTTAATGAATTTAAAAAAAAAAAAAAAAAAAAAAAAAAGCAGAGCAGATAATTATGAGCGTGAGCAATTTGGTGCAGATTGAATTCATGAGACAGGGGCTCTGAGCATGAGCTGTATGAACCAGAAACCAGGCCCAAACCAGAAAGAGAGCACAGCTGACATACAGTGCGTATCTGTTCATCTGCACTGAACTGGGAGGATGACGAGGACTCGCTCAGTGGAGCTCACTCCTCCATCAAGAACTAACTAACTGGATTAATTGAATTAATTTCATCTTCACCCATGGATGAATTGAAATCGATAAAAATGTTGAAGCACTTCACGCTAATGGAAATTCCTGGATCTGCTCCACAGTTCTATAGAAATCCATCCAGTCGTTTTGTGATCTTGTCTCCTGAGCTGTCGTCACCGGTGGCCTCAGGTTGAAGCTGAAATCCAGAATTTTCTCCTGCTCTCTCTCTCGATTGTTTTTTTTTTTCATGCCAACACATTAACAGGGGCTTGTTTCTGCTAATGCACTTTACATCATCAAAAATAATCACAATCCACTTTGCTCTAAAATGTATCAGCCCGAGCTCGAAAGATCCCCCCCCCGGCTCCTCCTCACTGTGTGGGGTCGATACCCGGCATCTCTGCGCGGCATAAGTGTTCGGGTGTGATCTGCCGAATTCTGCTGCAGCATCGCACACTTCACATGGCGGAATACATGTATGCGTAAGGAAGGTCAATCAAATGTGTGTTTTGCAACACATCGATTCACCAGGGGCCGTCAGGCAGAATTTGTAGAACATCTCAGGAGATTTTCATTGTAACTCGAAAACTCGAATGGGTCCAGTTAGCATGGAAACCAGGGAATTCTTTTTGCTGGATCCAGCCAAGTACACGTCTACAACAAAAGACAAATTACAGCTATCAGCTACCATTTCTCTGTAAGTGCATACAGCCAACTTGTAAGGGTTATAATGTGGAAATGTTGATATCAGCTGCCTTGCTCAGATGAATGACAAAATTCTCTCAACTCCATGAATACATGAATAAATAAACAAGACAAGAATCTATGCTCAGTGGATCCCTCTCTCTAGCTCTCTCATTCTTTACTGCTTTTTTCTAATCTGCAGCCCTCTGTCTTTCCTTCAGTCTTTTGCTTTCATGAATTAATGAATAACCGCTGAATCTAAAAAGTGTCTGTATCCATCTTTCTTTCACTTTTGGTGCTTTTATTTATAAATTAATAATCAGAAAATGTTACGACAAAAATCCTGCTGCAGGAGCCCCCCCACCCCCTCGTTCCTTCCATTCTCCTCCACTTCCTCTCAGTCCAGTCTTTGGTCTTCTTTTCTTCAAAGATTTCATATATTTTTGAGTTCCCTGTTCTTCCCTCATTATATTTCTCCATCAGTTCTTTCGTTCTCAGTTCTGTTCTTTGATTCTCTCTCTCTCTCTCTCTCTCTCCCTCTCTCTCACTCTTTCTCCCATCATTCCTGCACCCCACCCACAACACTTTTGCTATTTGCAGTTAATCATCACTAATAATGATTGCAGCTTGGCTCTCGTCCAGTCACACAAAATCATCTTGCATGCATTGTGCACAACGTATACACACACACATATAAACTGCACACTAAAGCTCTGTCTAAGATGCTGTGTGTGTGTGTGTGGAGAGGGTGATGATTCATGGACCCACAGTTACACCCACTTATCAGCCCGAGGAAAGACAATGGCATCGTAAGAGCTCATCAGTCACGTTTACTCTGCGACACGCACACGGCGTACACAGCGGGGGCCCATGTGAAAATCTTTCTGTAATGTCGCTGTCAGCTCCGCTGCGCTCACTTGCGCGTATTTATTGTACCTGGTGGGACGCCGGTGGATATGGTGGAGGAGGTGACCACGCCCCTTCCTGCGGCAGTGAGCGCCGCCACCTGTAGTGAGTATGCGGTGGTGGAGGTGAGGCCGGTCAGCTGGTACTGCAGAGTGGAGTTGGAGAGGGAGCGCTCCTCGCGACTCGACTCTACACCAGACACTTCCCACCACAACACGTAGCCTGTGGGGAGTAGAGCACACGCTGGGTTGATAAAGGTATTCATAATAAAGGTAATAAGGGTAATAAAGCTGTATATAGACATGAGCAGACTCATACACACGCACACACACACACAGACTCGCATAATGAGATGTAGAGAGCCGAGGAGGAGGAGGGAGAGTGTGTGGGTGGGGTAACTACAGTTGAATCCCTGTCTGTCCCTTTGCATCTTCACAGTCATGCATCACACTCCACCACCTTCAAACGTGTGTGTGTGTGTGTGCGAGCGGCCACTTGTGTGTAACGCCCAGGAGAGAGAGTGAATGGTCCCGCATCTGTCTCCTTGCTCACCAGGTGCTGGATGAAAAGCAGGTTGAGAAGAAAGGAGTAAATGTGCAAGGTGACCTTGAGTTAATACAAATTTTTGCCACTCTGGAGTGTGAAAGCTGACTGTAAAGATGCCGCAGCCTTGTGCTGCTCCACTGTGCTCGTGTTGTGCAGGTGCCTGATTAGTGTTTGGACACAGTGCAGCTCTGTCAACACACAATGTGGGGTAATCGCTTAAAGGACGTCCATTTATGATTTCAGTTGAATTTCGTCATAGATGTTGATGAACAATTTGTTTTACCCTCACACCACGTTGCCTGCACCCAGAGGGAGAGTTACCGTTTTGGGACAAAGCTAATGAGGATGCCTGTATTCTCTCAAGTGACCAGCAGGGGTTGGAAACAAGAGAAGGTGATGGTTTCACTTTGAGTGAAAGAGACGACAGCGCACAACCCTCCAGCTCAACCAGACATGGCTACTCCTGGTTCCGCAAAACAAAGATGGCACTGGACAAATAATCAAACTCCAGACTTCAGTAAGCAGCTCACAAACCGATGGGCGATTGCCTCCTGGCTCTTACCGATAATAATGCCGTTCCTGTCTTCAGGCTCGGCCCAGCTGACTCTGAGTGACGTGTCTAAGATTTCAGTGAAGCTCAGATGACGAACAGGTCCAGGTTCTGAAAAAACACAATTGCAAGTTTTATTACAAAGCTCTACAGTAAAGTGAGGTCGGAAACAAAGACAGATTTTAGACGATGATCCCAGGATCCACGCGCCACGTGCTCATGCAGCCCTTCACCTGCTGCTCTTCGACCTCACACACCACCTTGTAATCACATCTGCATTGACCGCCACACACACATATTCAGGTGCACGCTTGCCTGTCGTTTCTCATCTTATCCATGGCTCCCTAACCCCCTCTCCCTGCAGAGTGATTGAGCTATTCATCTGAGACATTCAATAACACACCCTCTCTCTCACACACGCACACGCACATTCCTTCCTTCCCCCTGTGGACTGAAGCCAACTGAAAGGGCAAACAAGAAATGTTACTGAATAAACTATTCTAAAACATGAGCATCTAACATATATAGGATGTTTAACATACACATTTAACTGCTGACGGCCCTGGGAACCACTCACAGGATCAGAGTCCGGATCCTGAACCACTGACTGAACCCTCATCTGGGGAACATCCAAGCTTTCCTCTAACACGCCGAGCTGCTTGGTCAGAGACAGTTAGGCTCAGAATCTTTGAGTTCTTCAGTCTTTTCATCCTGATGTTGGACTTAGCCAGGGACTGAACCCACAACCTCCAAACATCAGAGTGAAGTAAAAACACCTGGAGCCATATGGTCAGACGCTCCTTTGCTTCTTCTTTGAGCTGTGTTTCCTAGACCTTTTGTGTCCTTCCTTGGAAGCCAGACATCAAAATTCAATAAGTTACTTGAGAGCTGAACACAGACCCTCAATATTTCATTTTAATTTCCTTTTTTTTTTTTTTTTTTTTTTTTTATTAGACAGAGACAGTGGAGAATGACATGGCATGGTTTAGGGAGGACATGCTGCACAGGCCCTGGGATGCTGCTGTGTGGAATCAGCCATGATGGGGGTGCATCCGTATCCCGGAGAACCACAGGGAGGTCCCACAACCTCAAAGATTTAACAGCCCTCTGACATTGGGAGACATTTGGTCAGACACTTGTAAGCTGCGTTTTTTGGAGCCCACAAGTCTTCACTCATGTAGTTGAGCTTCAAAATTCAAGTGCAGGCCTCTGAGCCTCATAAAAATTTAAGCCTAGAACATCCAAGCAGTCGTCTAACAAGCTGAGCTATTTAGTTAACAACTGTTCCACTCTATGTCATTGACTTCTTTCCTTTGGGTGCCGTCCAGAGGAAAAGCTGGCACCATCTTTAGCAGATCACAGTAGCCAAGTGGAAAGGCACCGGAGTCACTGGACAATTCACGAGTTTTACTGTTGTAGGTTTAATCCTCCGGCAACTTATTAAACTTTGAAGTCCTGCACCCCGAGGAAAGACTCAAGGGAGGCTAAGACGATTGTGTGGTAGCTGTGGAGTTGTGGGTTTGATGAAGTTCAATATCCACAGGTTGCCCAAATGTCTCTACTCACAAGGTAGGCGCACATCTGTGGCGTTGTCAGATCTTGGGTTCAATCCTTTCAGCAAAGTAAACTCTAAAGGCTCTAAAGAACAAGTGTGCGTGGGTTAGTTCCAGAAGACACCAGGAACGAACAACAGCCAAAATTTGGGTCCGGAATCATTAGGATGCAGGCACCAGCATCATCATTTCATTTCAGTCTCAGTTTCTGTGTGTCCAGAATAAAACTGGATTTTATAAACAAGGCCCCAAGTGTTGCCGAGGTTCTGTCCTCTGTTTTGGGGGCAAAAACAGAAGATGTAAACACAGTGAAATGAATTTTAAAACCAAATAGTTTAAGTGTGGATGTAGCCTGGAAACCTGCCTCAGGCTGCCCATAACTCACACGGTGGAGGAACTACGTTTGAGAATGAGTCTTTAAAATCCCTGCTCCAGCCTGCAGGGGCAGTGCTGAGCGTCAACTGTAACATGTCACCCCCCCCCCCCCCCCCCCCCCCGCGAACAAAAAAAACCCCCCCCCGATGTGGATAAAATTAAAATACATTACAGAGTTATAGAGTTTGAGACGTAATTATAGCATGATTTAAAGAATGACTGAGAGTGGAACTAAAAAATGTGCCCTGCTAGCTTGCTGGTCCTCGGTGTGTAATGACTGAGAAGTCCACTATTGGACACACACACACACACACACACACACACACACAGTCAGCTATCATCAAGCAAGAATTACACCCACCGTTAACCCTGCAACACGCCCAGCACCCAGTCAATACCTGTCCTCAGCTGTGTGTAAGCCTGTGTGCATGTGATGCGTGTTAATGTGTGCGTGTGCACTTGGCCTCTAATATCTCTTTCCCACTCGATAATTGCAGGCTGGTAATAATTGCTTGTCTGTCTGCCTACGGGCTATTGTGTGTTATTTGACGGTGTGACTGTGTGCATGTGTACTTGCGCCTGGGAGCGGGCCTCTATTATGTTCATCCATGGAACAGTGAGCTATAAATGCCAACATATGAATCAATTCCCTTTAAAAAGACGCAGAGGAGGGGAAACTAAGGACGGGGCGATTAAATAAGAGAAGAGCTGAAGTAGGAGCCTGAGAGAAAACAGGGGTTGTTGGAGAGTAGACGTTGTGCAAGCAGCTGTGTACCATACACAAGTACAAACAGAGCCGGTCAATACAAGTTATTATTATTCATAGGAGAGGCTGATAGAGTGATATGTTCTGGCATTATTCAAATTGAAGTGTGTGCGTGTACTCACTGTCCTCGTGCGTCTGCAGCAGCGTGGGCGGGCTGCGGGGGCCGTCTCCAGGTGTTGTGAAGCAGAGGGTGGCGCCGAAGTACCAGGTGAATTTCTTAAGCCCGCTGACTAATCCCATGTGGCGTGATCCTGGGTAGTCTGGCGTGATGGTCACAACAATGGCGTCCTCCGGCGACTGCTCGGGCCAAACCAGCAGCTGAGTTCCACAAGAGAGATTGATCATTGTTGACACCTCGGTTTCCGAATAAATATTCATGCCAGTTAATCTGTTTGTTGTGAGCTTCCCGCATTTGACTCTGACTCAACAGCGCTAGCTCCAGGCTACTGAACTCAGATCTTATTATTCAGGCTGCATTAATGAAACAAAACTTATTTCTGCAGGAGTATGGCATGAAGTGAATATTTTAAAATTAGGCAGATACACACGGGTGTTCCTGTCTCTAAAGTGTAAAGACAAATGGTATTCACACATTTGTGCAAACAATATATTCACGTTTCCTTCCCCCCCCAAAAAATAACAGAAACATCTGCATTTCCAGTACATTCAAACTGAAGGATTTATCCACATATAGATGTTAACACACACTCCTACCACCGGGCCGTGATCAGCAGTAACACTAACGCTGAGTTTGACTGTCGGTGCAACTAAATGCTAAATGAAAAGTGAACTCGTTGCCTTTGTGGGGCTTCATTTGCATTCTGAGCCACGTCACTTTTATTTGCGTTGTTGCTTGGGCCACATAAACAAACAGTGAAGAGCGTTTCACTTACATATTCATAATGAGAGATAAGCCAGGGGCCACACTAAATACGGTATACATATTTAGAGCGTGAAGAAATAACTGGCTAAATAAGTTCAAGTTTTCATCAGAATTAAGCAGCGCGATGCGTTCGCGCCGTGTAAATGCAGCTTTATATGATAAATGAATTCCAAAATGTGTCTTTAATAGCATATTGTCGGTGGGTGTGCATTAACATATATTTGTTATTGCTTCATTCCCTGTAGGTGTGAAAAGAAAATTTACATCAGGATTCATCAACATTCAAAAACCGACCTGTACTCCTACTGTCTTACAGTTGAAACGCTACAGATCCATCTCTTATTGTCAGTTTATACCAATACAACTGTGTTGATGAGGCACTTCACGCCTTGTTATGTGAAAGCATCCGATCAGCCAACCGCATGGCAGGGACACGTCCGCAGCTTCACTTAATGCTCCCATCAATCACCGGAGCAGGAAAAACGGGATCTCAGCGACGCAGCCTGTGGCGTGAATATTGGTGCCAGACGAGCTGTTTCTGAATCTGATCGTTCCCTGAGATTTTCCCAGCGAACCGACAGGTGAGCACTTTGCTGACAAGGGAGTTATGAGAGTGTGTTAATGGACTTGTTAAAATGTGTCCTGGTTTTAAAGGTGTTGCCGAATAGAAAGAAATAAACAGGAATATTGACAATTAAAACGTGACATGCTGTGTTGTATTTTGCAATAGGAACCAGTCTAACAATCCAAAACCTCCTGGTCCTGCTGTTGATACCCAGAGAGGGTTGATTGGCTGTTTTATCTGCCTGAAGGCTGCCGCACTGCACCCAGTTAGTCACTGTACAACAAGGTCTACCATTGTAATGCGTTACCAGTGTATTTTAGGTGCAGTAAAAATGTGCTGACGTGGCACCCTAAAGCTTCTGGTGCTGGTCCACTTTTTTAAAGGGAGCTGGGAAGACTGGCTCTGCTGTTGCTATAGAAACGTTCCGATTGCAATGGATACACAGATTGTGATGGAGGAGGGATGAGGGACGGAGCTGTCCTCACAAGAACGCTTCTGCTGAGACGGGTGACCGAGGGCAAAATACTTTATAGTGCTTCTCTGTATATTTCCATGCTTCATCATTCAGCGATAACAGGAACCTCAAGGAGTCCAGTTGTCTTCATAGAGCACTTTCCATTACCTGGATAAACCAAATCCTGTACACAACCCTTTTCATATAGGAATTCTATAAATATATGAAGAAAAATGGCGTCTGTTTGGTTGGAAACTGTTGTTGTTCTTCGGCAGTAAATTCCCTGAATGAACCTCATTAATCCCTGAGCGATAAAGACGATAACTGAAAGTGAGTGTTTCTATAAACCCAGGTGCTAATAAGCCCTAAGTGTCAAGGACATGTAAGTGGAAGACTCACCAGAACTGGCTCTCAGTCTGGTAATCAGTTTTCAGCCCTGTTATTAAGGGCATTGTATATAATCACTGATCTGTGGAAGGGCGGAATGAAATGAGGCTCTGCTTCATATCCTCTATTAATTAATATCATTATCTAGCGTCCTCTAACCAGCACAACGCACACACATATGATGCACAGCCACATGTGCGGCACCAGTGAAAGGCTCCACTCACGTGGATCAAACAGATGGAAAAACATATAGTATTTATCAGCTAACAAAGACACCAACATTCAGACTCGCACGCACACAAACACACGGAGGCAGTGACGCACAGCCAGAATATGGTGTGTTTTCTTTGTCATGTTAATCAGCTCCTCTGGGTTTGGTTGGCACGGCGAAGTGAAGAATAAATCAAATAGCAGAGCTAGTACATATAGATCACTCACACTATTCAGTCCTCCGCTCTCACCCTGCTCCCCCATTATCCTGCGTGCAGCTTCATTTTTATCATCTCTCATTTTGCTCCAGTCCTTTGCTCCTTAACACCCTCTTTTTTTCTCATATTTAATCCTCTCTCTTCTTTACCCCACCACACTGACTTGGCTAAGTATATGGGTAAACAGGAGCAGAGCCGTGCATGACCCTGAGCTAAAACAGACATTTTTTTCAACCACATGTACCCACACACAAAAAAACAGTATTGTCTTCATTTTCATTATTTCAAAATATCTCATCTTTGGATGTTGCCTGCTAAATATTCACATTTTCACACCAGAATGTCCATTTACCAAGTTTAAGCCGGTTAGTGTTAGACACAGGTACGTCCTTCCATCGTCACTTTTTTTTTAGCGTAACTTGTCTTGTAATGAAAAATTCATCCTGAGGCTCACCTTGTATCCCTGGTTGATGCCATTAATAAACTGCTGAGGTGGAGGGTTCCATGTGAAGCGGATGGTGGTCGAGTTGATAGCTACAACTTCCACTTCCTGCGGAGGGGCTGTGGGAACTGAACAAAGGCAAAAACACGCACGTTTCTTTTAGAGGAAGAGTTCTTGGATACACAAGGAAAACATGAAGTGCAACACACTTGAGGCCCGGAGCTGCAGATATAAACAGCTACATCACAGAAGTTGGCTTCTTCTCCTTTGTGAACTGGTGCTATTGAACCATATTTCAATATTTCATGTTGAGGCTCGGTTCATTTTTTTAATTAAAAAATTCTGCTAAGCTTGCAGAAGCTAAATGCCAAACCCACCCCTCCATTCCTTGCTGGAAAATGACCTAATTTCTCAATAAAACTCATCCCATCGAATTGTATTTTGCATTTATGCGTTTTGCATATTATTACCTCAGGAATGACTTCATGAGATCCAGGCAGCGACCCATCACTGAACAATGGTGGTGGCATCTCCACTGATAGATTCAATCTAGTAAGCCTCTCAGGCGCTGCCCTCAGGACACCAGACGGTGGCCCCACAGGAAGTTAGATACCGGGTTGATTTGTTGGTTCAGAGCTGGAGACGTATTATTCTCCTAAGGAGCCCTGTCAACCTTTATTACCCAACTGACGTCGCTGCACAGCTCATCATGATTTAATGATTGAAAACTAACGCATTGGATGCAAGCATTATGACATTTGATCTGTATTAATAATTAACTTACGATGGGCACTTAAACTATTAAGTATTGCTCCCCTGTCGAGTTGGAGAGGTCACAAGAGACATGATTAAAAAACATTAGACCAAACTAATGTGGGGGGGAGTGGATCCTCCACACCCCCCTCCCCTCCCCCAACCAGAAGGTACATTTTCATTAGCAACTCAGTGTCTTTTAATCACTTTCTTTTAAAAATCCAAGGCTGCACATTATCGTGTAGGTGATATATGGAAATCATAGGAAATCTGCATCTGGGGTAGGGGGGGGTCACAGAAAAACTTCACGTAAGAGAACCCATTAATCTGAGATGCAAGATGACACATCGAAATGCAGGGTGAACGCGTGTGAACAAGTCGACTGTGTGGTCGTTACTATTCAGAAAGTAAACAGACGTGAAAACAGATCCCTCAGTCCAAAAAACCTGCAGGTTGGCTTTGGGTTAATTGGAGCCTTTGAATTGATTGTAGGTGGGAATGTGAGTGTGAACGATTGTTGGTCTGTTGGTTCTGTCTCGTCTAATGTCTCCTGTGTTGATTCTCATTACACATGTCTCCTCTAATGTGTTTTTCGATGTGAATCTTTGTCTTCCAGCTGCTTAGCGAAAGAAAAGGATCCATGATGGCACTCAAGCCAGGAGGAGGAGAGGGAGAGGGGTGTGACCGTGTGTGTGTGGGTGTGTGTGGGTCTGTTCATGTGTGTATGTTTGTGTGCGCATGTTATGGTGATCACACGGTAAAGGGATTATGCTGATGCTAGAAAGCCACAGTGTGATAATGCACTGTTGCATGATGGGAATGCCCTTTGCATTTTATATGTGAGGCAGAGACCAGTGAGGCAGAGGCCAGACAACAAGGAGAGGAGGAGGAGGAGGAGGAGGAGGAGAGGAGACTAGAACAAAAACTAGTGACAAATGGAGGGCAAGAGATAGTGAGACAAAGAGGAAACGTGAACCGAGGGATCAGCGGGGGAGATTAATTGATATTAAAGATGCTCTCGCTACCTCTCCCCCTCCCCTGACCGTCCACCTGGGGACCGGCTTGTAACCCCTCTCAGCTCACTGCTGCAGATAAGACACTAAACTCCGTCCTCTGGGGGAATCTTATGCTCGTATGGCAGCCCGAGCAAGAGCGGGGAAGGAGAAATGTTATGTTAATGCTGAGTTTTAACGCAGACTCTGAGACAGTGACAGAAAATGTCCGATCTATTGCAGCCACTCCCATGAAACCACATTAGAATAATTAATGAGCCTAACTCCCCCTCCTGAGTCCATAAACCTGTCCTGAACTCTTGTAGTAATGAGTGTGCGTTTTATGTGCACATGTGGACACGTGTGTGTATGTGTATGCGTGTGTGTGTGTGTGGGGCTCGGCCCATCTGTAATAACGATAATTTACAGTTGGAATAAAAGTCAGGACAAAAAGAGCCTGTGTTTTAAATGTGATTTAAACCCATGACCACTCATTTACACACCTCACTTACATTCGTCTCCTTTTTCACAACCGCTCCGGTGATTAATGTATGAAGAGTTGAAAGTGTTTTACCTTGCGTAGCCATATTTACTGAAATTGAGTGTTTATTACATAATTATCTATCATATAATATATTAATAGAGCAGCAGACACTCTTTCCCCGTGAGACGTCCCTCCAGCACGTTATGAGTCACGCCTACAGGTTCTCGTCCCGGCTGGCTGATGCTGGTTTTCCTTCGAGGCGACGGCTCGGTCTCGGTATCCTATCGCTAAAATGAAGTCTGCCACGCTGTGGAGGCACCTCATTGCTGCTGCTCAGCCATTTAAACACAGCCCACTAACGTGTGTCATCATGGACAGGTCTCTGAGTGCCGTGCATGTTTTAGAGAACAAGCCTCTGTCCTGAGAACACTATATCGAAATATATCTTTACTCTTTGCAGAAGAACATGAACATGAACGAACAAATGAATGAATGAATGCGTTTCCTCACCTCCCTGCAGAGTGTACTCAGCGACAGGGCTGCTGTAGACGCCCAGGCCGGCTCCAGTGTAGGCGGCCACCTGGATCTGGTATTGAGTCCAGATGATCAGATCTTTGAGCAGACAGTAGTTGGTCTCTGGGCTGCTGATGTTCTTCTCCTGGTAGTCCCCCGGCAGCCCTGCCAGACGGTACCTGCACACGCACACACACACAGTTACAGAAGCACGCCTATAAATAGGTTGTTTATATGACAGCAGGTGAAAAAAAGTAAGCAGGATACGAAATACACCAAACAAAATGCGTCCAGCTCCACAGAGGATGTCTGGAGCTCAGCCAGAGTGACTGTTGGGTTCTGGGTCAACTCTGATACCGAGGTTCTTCCCCCTGAATGCTTAGTTCGATCAGGCGGCAAAGAGTCCTGGCTCTTCCAGACCTCTTCCATTTAAGGACCGTGGCGGCCACCGTGACTGCCCAGATCAGTGCCCCCACACAGTCCCTGAGCTCTGCGGGCCCCTACTGTCATCAGCTGTGAGCCCTCACGTGGATGGATGTGTCGACTGAATCTATCGCACGTGGATTCCAATCAAGTGGAGAAACACATATAAGTGGGCAGGAGAAATAAGAGCTGGACTGTAAATCAGAGCCCACAGCAGAATATATGCACACGTGAGAAATATTACAGCTGGAGCTGTGGTTGCTCACTGAATCAGCCCGTAAAGGTTATTGGTTCAATACCTGACACTTTATACCCACATTTAAATAAATCCTGAATAATAAATCCAGAAGTCTGTCGGGGGACGAACGCATGGATGCAATGGAACTGAACGCACACGCAGAAATACAGACCCAGCCTTTTGCATAAAGCACAGTGACATGTTATTAAAATTCGAACATTAAAACAGTCTCATCAGAGTGCTTCGTACGTTTTTCTGTAATTAACAACTTAGCTTCCAATCAATTCTTTTACCTTGGCCCTGTGAGGGGCAGAGATGGTGTGAAGTCTCTTGAATCACATCACAATCACGGGAGAATAAAAACCTTCAGTGCCAGGTAGACATCTCAGATTAGTGCACCTTCAAAGCCTTGGCTACAGTGCATGGCATATAAATGTCTACTTAAAAGGAAATACGACCCGATGAGAGGGAGGAGGTGTAAACCACTTTGCCACTGTACATATCTGAGGGAGCTGAATGGTGTCAGCGTTTAAATATGGAGCCCATTTGCTGTAACAGAGTATTCCAATGTTTCCCTGCCCGAGTCAGCACTTTATCACACACACCACACACACACACACACACAAAGCGAGAGGGTGGGACAGGCCGACCGTGGATCCTTCTCTTCGTTCCACCTGAGGAAGTGGGGGAGGGAGAAGACACTCCCACTTTCCCAGGGAGGACAGTGGGTGAGGATCAGGGAGCTGATACAAGAAGTTGAAATGGGAATTCAAAGGGTTTCACAGGAGGAGGCGGGCGCTCCGTGCGTTGAAGCCAAAATGATACGGTCGAGTTGTGCGCGTGTGAATTTCCTTTTTTCAGCTGATTTCTGAAGAGGAGGCAGATAACGCAGTGAATGAGGATAAAGAGCTGATGACTTCGACTGCAATTATATGCAAATTCGCGTGAAGCAGCTGATGACAGTTTGATCACACACAGTGTGTGAGACACTGTAGGCACACATTGAGATGAAGGACAGCGACCAAGGGCGGCCACAGCATCTGCAAAGTGCACTTTGTCCATGTGTGGATGTGTGTGTTCTTCACTTTGACAATGAAAAGACACAAAACTGTTGACAACTTGTTTTTTTTTTTTTTCTTTCATAAAATCAGTCATTTGTCAAATTATTCCATCAATTCAAACAGAGCTTGTGCTGTATTAAGTCCCCTGATAATTCCAGACAAATTATGATGTTTTCCTTTTGGAACTGTCATCGTCACAGTAACTGAAAATCAATCAGAATTGGGAATTACTCGAATAATTCTTGTGTTTTGCCACACAATCAGAGGAGGGAGTTGTTGAGCAGTGATTGCGTTAAACACTCCTGCAGCGGAGTCTCCTGAGCTCCCCTGACTGACGGGAACACAAAGGTCAGTGTTCTGCTGGGGTCCTCATCGCTGGAACACACGCAGCTAAAGCAGTCTCTGGGCAACTGATGTGAAACGCTGCATTCTGAGTCTGAGTCCTCTGAGTTAAATTAGAAAAGCCCACCTATGAACCTGGAGAAGCAGAATTCTGTGGAAAATAGGGCTTTTTATATTGAAACCACTGCGATTAGTCGCATCACTTGATGTTGAGTTTCACTGGGGTCAGTGTCACACTGCGCTGTGGCTGAAGTGCTGACCTTTGAGGAAACAAAGAGCCAGCGTGTCTCAGCTTGTGAGATGTGTGGCACTGTTTCCTTTATGTAACTTTCTCTGTTAGAGTCTCAACTGCTCAACAACAGGGGCATGATAACGGAGCTGCCTAATAACCATCAGCGAGCTCATTAGCTCAGAGGGCCTTATTTACCGTCTTCAATAACTCTTTCCTAAATGAAATGACGTTCTGTCCCGAGGACAAAATACTGGAGGGAATAAACCACGCAGCACAGAGAGAGAATAAAAAAGCTGGAGTACCTTTTGTGACAGACTCGCTCTCGCCCAGCTGGCTAATGTGTTTGCAGTTACCAATTAGCCCAGTGAGGTCACTAAACCTCAATAAAATATTTTGCAGACATTTTCTACTAAAAATTAATGGACACCTCCCACCCACTGGCATCACTATAAAGCCAAATATGCATGTGTGTGCACTTCTGCGAGTGCGCGTACCTGAGCACATATCCTCGAAGGACTCCGTTGAGCTGTGGTTCTGGCGGAGGCTGCCACTGCACCATGATGGACTGGTTGGTGCGCCCGCTGGCCACAATGTTCTTTGGAGGAGCGCTGGGCGCCTCCTCCCTGAGCATCAATCTAAAAAGACACACAGGAAAAAAACAAATGAGTACAGGAGGGACCAGTGATTCTGATCATGCCTCTGCGGTCTGCAATGAGGATATCAGTTATGCAGAAGAGTTTGCGGAGAGATTCTAGGCCTAGGTCAGAAACTACAGGCGTCGGGGAGAAGCCGCCACCTTCTCTTTTTTAGTGTCGTCACGACGTCTGTTTTTGGTTGGAGGAAACCGTCCAACAACTAATGATCATGTTTCTCACAGGAGTGATTCACGGAACCGAGGTACGACTTATTACAGAGCTGATGAATTCTGCCCCCCTCCCCTTCCTCCTCCTCCTCCTCCTCCTCCTCCTCCTCCTCCTCCTCCTCCTCCTCCTCCCTCATTCTCCTGCTGTATCTTGCAATTTCATTAAAAACATTTGTTTTTCATCTCCGGCTATATTGTTAATTTATTTCAAACAAACCACCGCTGCCGCTGATGGAAACGTTAAACGCATCACTTCCAGTGCGCCAGCAGATCTCTCCTGGGATTGATGGAGCTGACACCGCGAGTTGAAAACAACAAAATGTAAAACACGTTCATGAACTCGGGATGAGATGTGTTCCATTCACTATCGGCAGAGAGGAACAAATAACACATTTACTGTCTGTGAGTTGCCGATGATTGTTTATTGCTCGTTTTTTTTTTTTTTTTTAACTTGAGGTTTTCCTAATTATCTTCACTTCTACTCCAGCGATCTTTGTCTGGTTAGTTTCTACATCAACCTCAACCAGACCACGAGCGCCCCAGTGGACCGGCTGCACTATTTGACAGCAGCAGATAGTTAAATCACTATTAGGGATGAGCTTGTCTTCTCAGCTCCAGTGGGACGAGTGTGATCCCCAGCTCTCTCTCTCTGCCACCCCTCTCCTCCTCCTCCCCCCTCTGCCACTTGGAATCATTTTCCCAATCTTTCTTTTGACATTTTGAACCACTTCTCAATTTTTTTTCTCCCCCATCTGCAAACTTTCACCTTTCATCCATCATGTCCTTTGGCCTCAATTATTTCATGCTTCTATCTTTTACTCATCTCCTTCCCTCACGCTCTCCACTGTAACGACCACCCCCCGCCCTCATGCCGTCACCACCCCGACACACACACACACACACACACACACACATAACCCCGCAACCCCCCACCCGTGATTAAAGCTCCCAGCCCTCTCATGGTTGATAAAGCACACAGTCTGAGCTGGTCAGCCTCTGGCTTCACTGTAAGCAGCTCAGCTAATGTAATCAGAACCATATGTGCTCATACACACACACACACACACACACACACACACACACACATAAACACACCAAACAAATTTCTTCTGCTTAAGACACACTGCTACATCCGATGGTCTTTTCCCTTCCATGGATTATGCCTGCAGATGGATCGTGCCCCATCTCTCCCCGAATGATTCTCTATAAGCTGTTGAGCCATTAGCTGTGGTATGGGCTCCCTGAATTTGTGTGTCTGAATCCGTACGTGCCTAGAAGTGTGTGTGCACATCTATATGCGTGTTTGTGCGAGAGTAGGGGTGTGAAAGCTGTTAGCCAGAGACTTGTGCAGGCGGATATATGGCACAGGCCAGTGGTTTTACAGCTGTGCTTTACTTCCATTAGGTTAGGCACTGTCAGACAGCACCAGGTGCTGCAGGCACACACACACACACACACACACACACACACACACACACACACACACGGGCTAATGGGCCTTGTGTGAATGAGATGGGCATTAGTGTAGCCGTCTGGAAATGGGGTATATATAATCCTCAACTACGCCACTGCTTTTGACCGAAATTGATGACACACATTAATGCACATACACAAACTCACGTCGCACAAACACCCACAAACCCTATACAGTAGTGAACAGATGTGGCCATTCACTGTTTAACTGTAGATGAAACACACACACACACACATTTGCTGGATTGCAGAAAGTTCCTCGTGAATTGCCTTAATTCCCTCTCAACCATTTACGAGTTAATATTTCATCCGGTCGGTTCAGCGTGAGGACATGAACTTCACAGTGGAGATTACAAATATAAAAACACCAGCAACACACCTACACACTCCACAGCCACCTAAAGAGCTGCGCACATTCACAGCAGCACCCATACATGTGCTGCATCCAAACACTACACAACTACAGGCTGATCGCTGCTTGACACACTTTCTCTGTCCCTTGTTATTAAGGAAAGGAGGACACTTTCTGCATGTTTTCTACTCTGAGTGAAAGTGTGCGTGTCTGTGTGTGTGTGTGTTGTGGTTGTGAGTCTCTCTGCTGTGGGAATTAGAAAAAGTTTCCATCTTTGTCATTCTCCACAGTTCAGCGCCCATGGCTTTCTCGACAAATCTACGTACACACGACTCTTAAATTTAACGGCGTCACCGAGATGTTAAGTCGGCCTGTATTTGCACAGGATAGGAAAATTTCGGTCCAGTGGGAAGGAGAAATAGAGCAAAGTGAATGGAGGGTAATAGAAATAAAAAAGAGAGCGGGAGAAACCAGATGTGACGTGACTGGTTACAACCAACTGGATAAATGACCTTATTTTCTTCTCGCCTGACACTTTTAGTCTGGTCTCCTTTAAATGTTGTGCTGTTTCGCTGGAGGTTAAAAGCTGCTCTAATGGAGGAGGCTGACACACTAAAGAGACTCTGTCGGGGAAATTAAACGTAGCGGATTCTCTCAGAGTGAATCAAAACCAGCTGCCGCACAGATTCGCTACTGTACACGTCCTTCTTGCCTGCAGCTTGGGTGAAAACACACCGAAACTGACCAGCTGCTGGCTTTTTCTTTGCCACGTAGCAGCTTGAACAACAAACAGAGGAAATAGCAGTAGTCATCTGAGCTTCTGTGGAGGCCCATGATGATGTCTGGGGTGCAGGGAGACACTAATGACAAGAGGTCCATCAGTTTATCGCTCCGGCTAATTTGAGGCTGATTAGAGCTTTCTCAAACAATGGGCAATCGATGGATGGAAGTGCCAGCTACAGCCTCTTATCCTCTGTGTTGCTGATAACAAACAACATTCTTGTGGAAGCGTCTCCCGCCTGGAAAGAGACCCATGGACATTTAAAAAAAACAAACTTAAAAGGTCCCAGCAGCTGTTTTTGCATAAGATGGACCAAAAATGTGTTGGTAATCTCTAGACTTTTCCTCTACTGCCCCTGTTAATTCTTAAATTCTGATCTTCTCTGAATTCTCCATATACAGTATATATATACACACACACACACACACACACACACACATACACATATAATCATATAATATTAGGTACAGGTATTCATGAAGAGGAAGGAAATCTCTTGTGCTAAAATCATTTAAATGTAATCCAGTTAATTTGAATTTATGATCTGGAAAATACTCTCCCAAGGAATCTCGGTAGAGCTCCTTCTATCAAGGGGACAACATTCTTGATTTCATTAAATTTAGCAAATTAGTAATTGCATTTTTCTTGCACGCAGGGGTGGATCCAGACAGCGTTTACACAGAGGGCCTAATTACAGGGGCGAGGGTTAGTTTAAGGGTTGCAGAACTACTGATTCAGTCAAGTGCACGTTCCTTGCTAACTCATATTTAGTTTGTGTTATTAGTTAGTGACCGGCTCTGCTTAATAAATATAGAAATCTATTGACCTCCAATCCTTTCTACTGCATTAAGCTCAATTCAACATCACTGAATTGATCTGACTCTTGTTTCGTCGTGTTTTCTCACTGTCGTATAGTTTGTTTGTTTTTCCAGCTCGCATCTTAAAATGTTCACAGTACCTCACCGGGGCTTTTTACTGCTGTTGAGATTCTCTGCATCCCACCAAACAGTAAAGACCTATATGAGCATGCAGTAATGAGATGACTCAGGCGTATATTTATGTGCGCGTGTATGTCCTGCCGGTACCGCTGGCATCGGTGGGATCCAGCCAGGTACGCGGAGGAGGACGCTGCAGCTTATGTCCTCTTGTTCAAAATGTTCAAAGACAACATGCGTGTCATTTAGCTAATAATGAGCTCGTCCTCTGGCAGAGCCTCTCTCAGACACCCCCTCTGCAGCATCAACTAAATGAATCACTCGCTTCACTAGAAGAACCTTTAACAATCCGGAGCAACAGCGAGCCACAGATATAAAGTTCAGATGTTGGGAAGCACGGAGCAAATCCCTTGTAAAATATAAATCTATGAAGCTCTTAAAGCATTACAGCATCCACAAGCACATTAGGCTTGTATTTGTTTCAACACTATGACAGCGTTATCTCACACCCCGAGGAGAAATTCTAATGCGTTCTGGTTCTGAATGAACAGCTGGAATAAAAAAAAAAGAGGAAAGAGACTGATGCTTTAAAGTTGTGATGATGCCTGGAAGTTCGAGGCATTTCTGCATAATCTGTCTTATGTGTTAATGCTTCCTCTGTAGAGACGGTAATGGTGTGAGTGCACGTTACGCCCGAGTAAACCCCCCATATGTGTGACGGTCCAGATGGTATAATTGGATTCATAGAAAGAGTTGCTGCATTTAGAAGTAATGTTTTTCAGGTCTGATCACAATCGCTCTCACGCTCTCGCTGGATGATCGTGACCTCTTTTCCTTTGCAGCCTGGTGCCACTGTGAACGCTGCAGAATGAGGGGAGGCAGGAGCAGACACGCAGGCTGAGGAGAACTAGAAAAAAAATTAGAAAAGCTCCGACGCAACCAGACTTTAATTCACCAGAGCCAGATTTGTACTGGGATCTTGACCAAACGTTTTCAGAAATCCAGGTAAATGCTGAGACACAATCCCACAATTAAAATAAATTCCTGGATCCAAACCAAAATGCAGTCTGACATCAATGCTGACAAACCAACTAACCGAACTGGGGTGTAAACTCATGTTAAAGATCCTAATCAGGACAGGAAGAAAGTGGGAGCGTGCAGAAGCAGCAGGACGTTGAAATTTTAATAAGGGCGTCTTGTCATCAATATTACAAAACTGTTCCTTCACGTTCTCCTCTGTTCTCTGCCTCTGTCCACATTACTGTATTCTGCCATCCTTCTCATTTGGCACTCCGAGCTTCGGCAGGACATTCTCACTCCGCCTCGCTCTCCTCCCTGTGTTTCAGCCTTGGCATCTGCGACTAATCATGTGTGTGTCTCGTCCAGGCACACGTCCAGCAGATGAGAGGCAAAGTGCACGCGCTTATGTAGGAAACAAACGCGGACGCAGGGAGGTGTCCATCTGGTCTGATACGCTGACTGGTGATGACTTGTCATACGGCCAGTCATTCATTTGAAGAGGATCAATCCGATCTACTCTCCAGGGCCCCTGACAACCGAGCCTGGACTACAGACTCAGCTGCTGGACACAAACAATACACGGGTGCGTGCGTGAGGGGCGTCATGGCGGACAATAAGAAGCATTCATCCATTCTTTAAAGGACGACAAAGGAGAGAAAGAATGGGCGTAGGAAAAGCTAGAAAGGAAAGAACTACATGCACTTATCTGAGGCGTCTACAGCTGCTGACGCTGCCCACAGTCTCAGACAAGATCATGTTCAGGCATGTGTGGGTGTGTCTTCTTTATAATGCTTTGTCACATCTGTTGCATTGTGCACGTGTCAGAGACACGGTCTCAGAACAAAGCTCTCGCCACACCTCCACTAACCCTCTATCGGTGCAGTTCCATGAATGCCACGGTTTCATAATTAGCCCCATTAGGGCTTTCTCTTGGTACAAACATGAAAACTCCCGAACACACAAACATAAAAACATCTGCACAGCAATTTATTTACTTTTCAGGCCAAGCCTCTCTCTCCTCTTACACACGCAGCGCCATTAATTTCACCATTTTTGCTGCTTATTTCAGTTTGTGCAATGGAACACACACACATTCATAGAATACACAACATAGACATGGATATGATGAATATAAATTACACACAGCAGAGGAAATGGATTCTAAAGAAAAAGGACTGCTCCTTTCATCCTGGCCTTGTTAGAATCCATCCCTGCTTCATGCCCATTCTGGATCCCATACTCCTATTCATCCACATGATAACCTACACAAGCACACACGCTTACTTAGACACACATTAGAGGGTGTGTGGGTGCATGCGCTGTGGCTTGTGACTCTAGAACGCGTTCTGTGTATTCATTCCCAGTTTGTGAGGCAGTGTGACCAAGTCTATTACACACAGACGGAAGAGGACAAATAAAACTCTATTTCACACAAAATCACAGCATGTTCTACATAAAGAATGGGCCTCGCGCTTTTTCGGAAATCATCATTTAAACACTTATGTGGTCGTTTGGTACCACGCGGGCGGTGTTAGCGGCGAGTGTGAGCCTGAGACGAGTGCGTCATTCTCTTACCTCTGAGTCTCAGCGCTGTACTGACCCCTGCCCACTTGATTGACGGCACAAAGTCTGAACTGATAGGTCCTGGCGGGTGTGAGCCCGCCCACCGACACCTCGGACACTGCTGGATCAACCTCTGACAGGTACACCTTCCATGGGGAGTCTAGACGGAGGAAACAAAAGATAAGAGGCTGATAGTATCAGGCTGGGGCAGGACAAACAGAGACACTCGGGATCCATGAATCAAACGCAGAGCGGGAAAGGACAGATAAAAGACGGAGGGAGGGAAGGATGGTGGGAAGTTACGGTGGGGAAGCAAAGAAGTTTCATAGGACGCCCCAAGAAAGACAGTTTAGATTGAAGAGGGGGATTAATAAAGAAGCTGGAGTCCATGCCAGCTTGTTGCCAGCTTATCTTTCTTCTGGAGATACCACAGACACCTACTGGTATCACTGCAGCGGCTGCATGTTGGAATTAGAGAGAGCGGTGGTCTGTGGGCCAGGCTGACATGAAAATACACAACATGCACAGCTGAGTCTCCCTGAGAATCTCATATGGAATACACATACAGACACACAAAATAAGTAGTAAACACAAATCTCATTCATTCCTCAATGTCTGGGTTCATTCTTCTTCAAAATCGACATTTAAACTCTCAGCTCATCTCTCTCTCTCTCTCTTTCTCTTTGTCTGTCCCTGTCTTGTGCATTTATTGTTGTATTGGACCGTAGATGGTGAATAGCAGCAGCTGAAATTGCGACGGGAGAGAACTTGGAAGTTGTATTCGTGCCTTTCCTCTAAAGGTTATCAGGGTTGTGGAAATTCTATGGTTTAGGTCTATTTTGTTGATTTTTCACTTCCTGGCTTCTGTCACCCTCACTCAGACTTCCTTGGTGACAGCATTTTGGCGAGATGAGTCAAGGTTGAGACATATTGGTTCCATTAGAGTAGCACCACATGAAGACTAATGGCATGTGGCCACGACGCCCCTCCTTTTCACTCGGTCAGGGCAGATTTGATGGTGATGCACCTGTTCCCTTGTTAACTCTGTGTACGGCTCATCAGCCCGGACGCCCCGATGCCCCCGGTATAATAAATACTTCCACCTCAAACATCATCCGTCTCTAGATGAATTCTTGCGTCCGGCAGATACTCCTTCACAATCTGAAAGACGATTCAATATTTCAGACTGTGACACTTCTCACGTTTGTGCGTCAGTCATGAGCCAGGTGCTCGGCTGCGCTCGTGGCGTTCTCCAGACCACTCGTCCCTTTAGTTTACAGCTGGAGTAAGAGTGGCTCTCCCTCCTGTCACTCCGCTCTCATCTCATCTCTCTCTCCCTACCTCTATTTCTCTTTTGACAGAGAGCCAGCCTGCTGTTAAAACATCTGCCGTGGAGAGAGTGAGAGACAGAGAGAGAGAGCGAGAGAGAGGGGGAGGCGTAATGAGGGAGGGATGGAGGGAGGGAAAATAAGAGTTTATTTATAGGGAACCAGGATGAGCATTTACACAGCAACACCATTCTCCATATGTCTGCCTCTTGTAAATGAGAGTGTGTCAGTGCCTGGTAGACAGCAAGTGTACAGCTGTTTGCCGCTCAGGGACTATAAGGAGCTCACACACACACACACGTACTGTTCTCCGATAGCTCCAGCAGGTAATACAGGAGAGGGGAATTTCCATCGAAGGGGCGCAGCCAGGAGAGGTGGACAGAGCGGGAGTCGGAGTCATTGAGCCGGGCCGTCAGGGAGCGAGGGGAGTGCGGCAGCTCGCTGGAAAACAACAAAGACAAGAAAACATCACATGCTCCGTGAGTTTAACGGATATGTCTCCAGTGAATCAATCAGAACCAAGTCTTTAGAGGAATAGCTGGGCATGTCTCGCGCTGCGGCCAAGAACTAGATGAAAGGGTGTAGACAATGAATATGAAGCCACAGCCAGCAGCTGGTTAGCTTGGCTAAGAAAAAGAAGACAGGAGATTACAGGAAACAGAGAAGTTCTGTCCACCCAGAAGAAACTAAATCAACCGGACAGCATCTCGTGATGTCAGTTAGGACGAAGCCTGGATGATAAGCCAACATGAGGATTAATATCTGATCATTACGGGCAATAGCAATGTTCCTATAAGGCTATTTCTTGGTTGTAAGCAGTTGGTAACCAGGTACCATTAAACCCAGTACCTGCCACTTTCCCATTGACACTGGTTTTTGTTGCCTTCAGACCAAACCAGAGCAGGGTTCAGTGTGTTTGTCAAACTAGTTTAAGCTCTTGATTTACATTCACGGTGCAAAAGTGAACAGATATAAATTTCTCATATAACTCTAATAAAGAAAGCCAATCATCATATTTGCCGACGTGTGAAACTAATATCAACTATAAACAAGTCTGTGAAAATGTGCCAAGACTTTTCATTAGACTGATATTTGCTACCTTTGTTTTGCTTTCCTGTTGGATGTGGGCGGTAGAATAATATTGGCACTGACAGCCCGGGCCCGGCTCCAGCGGATGAATCCCTTTTAAATATATCTGTGGTTTACCTATTTTTTATGGCAATATTTTTTCCCCCTGTATGTTTGCTTCACATATCTTACAACATCTATTAAAACGGAATCCTCCAGACACCTGGTCCTCCCCTGTGAATGCTTGTGCATCGCTGCGATGTTTATAACAAAGGCAGCGCCACAGATATATTCATGAAAGCAATACAGAGGGTCCAGACGCTTGATTATACTGAATTTAGTGGCCCATAACTCTGTTTAAAAAACTGTTGGCTTGAAGGAGGACAGGGACAGGCAGGCAGATCTCAGTGTCTCTCAGTGAAAGGTAATAATATGAGTGAGGATATCAACAGAGCATAAACAAGATCAATATAAATATATTTACGCTGAAATCATGCTGAAAAACAAGGTCCCCTGTGCCCTGACTGGCTGCATTCCATATTCATAAAGTCATTAATTATTACTTATTAATTACTACAATCATGGATGTGTGAATATCAGATCCACAGGGTCTCCTCTGACAGACCGCAGCCTTTCATTTCATCAGGATATGATGCAGTAAAAATGCGTCAGGGTTTGTTTTTGTTTTTTTTTGTTGTTTTGCATGCTGCTTTACATTTTGACATTTAAGTGTGTATCATGACAGAAAATGAGGAAAACAGAGAGAGAGCGAGAGAGTGAGTCTGAGAGGGGCGTGCGCACGAAGAAGAAGAAGAAGCAAGTACGGCATGGAATGAGCCAGAGAGGGAGCGAGGGGATATAAGAATGATGTTTTCTTTTCCGAGCTGACAAGATTGTATTAATTAATAGATGAGCTTAGAGAACGTTAGAGCAGATACAGTCACAAAACCCACAGACACACGCATGCATGCACACACATACATACACACAACCCTAGGCGCACGCAGTCGCTCACAAACACATGGGAGTCTTGTGGGAGCTGAACCAATAACCTGCTGGTAATTAGTCTGTCTCCTCAGACGCCAGCGTCTGTTACCCTCTGTGACCCGTTGATACTGAGCTAACGAGAATGTCAGTCACACGCATTCACATACACACACACACACACACACACACGTGCGTGCGCACCCACCCACACACACGCAGTCGTACAGAGAGCCCTTCGTTCCCCCACATATTTCTGCGCGGCCGTAAACAGAGATCTGCTCCCTCCCTCACAGTTTGACACATGTAACCTCTTGTCCTTCTATAATTTACGAGGATTTGGACTCGTGTTCTATCTCTCCTGCTCCCTGCATCTGTAGGAATACATTGAATACAAGAACCTTTTTATAAATATATTGTACAAGTGCATATTTATATATGAGCGCCACTAACTGACAGCGTGAGGAGCTCATGCCAC
Source organism: Pseudorhombus dupliciocellatus (assembly GCA_016785235.1). Taxonomy (NCBI): domain Eukaryota; kingdom Metazoa; phylum Chordata; class Actinopteri; order Pleuronectiformes; family Paralichthyidae; genus Pseudorhombus; species Pseudorhombus dupliciocellatus. The sequence goes on from JAFBJW010000392.1 coordinate 934,345, forward strand.
ACACCCCGTGTGACTGCAGGTTTCACACTGAATGTAACACACCTAACACCTGACAGCAGATATGACCTTATACCATGTCCAAGAATAACTCACTCTCACTCACCTCATTCCATCACTTTGTAGTTTCAATTGCACGCAGTGAATATGGTGATTATTGGAATTCTCGTCATTAGGCCACGGGGACATTATCTGATGCTGCGATGCAATGTGCCAAATTACTCATCTACAGCTTCTCCAAGATTCCATTCTGCAGAGTCATTCACTTTTTTTTATCGTAATCGACCCCATCGAATCCTCCCTGCCAATCACATCTGCGGTTTCAATCACTCAGATCGCTGGCTGTGGATTGGATGATTTCCTTCGTGATTGCTGTGCAAGACGTAATTTTGTGTCAAATCAGGAGGAGAAATAAAATCCCCCTTTGTATTTTCGGATGAAGGCCGGCTGTATATTCGTCTGCTGTATTTGACAATATGTATAATTGCTGATCAAATTGTATAAACAGTTGAGGTGAAAAACATGGACAAAGAGTTACAAACAGATTCTTTGCACTCACATGACTTCAAGGCGCGCAGAGCGAGAATCGTTGCCTGCCTGTGATGTCACCGTGCAGGTGTAGTCCCCAATGTCACCTGACCATGTCTGGCCAATAGTCAGAGAGCCCTGGCGCAAAGAAACGCGGCCACCGCTGGTTGGAGGGACCGGCACACCGCTACGATCCCACTTGAAGCTGCAACAGGGAGGTATACAAGCACTTTAAACTGAATGCTGCACTGCATACGAAAGAGGAAAGATCAGGTGTTAGTCAGATGCGTTTGCAACGTATTAAAGATAAAAAAAAAAGTTACCTGATATTGACCCTGGGGTCGTGCGTGGCGTTACAGTGGAGAACAGCAGTGGTTCCTTTGATAACGCGCTTGTCTGTGGGCGGCAGTGAAATGAGTGTGCGACCTGGAAAAGAGGAAGAGTGACAAACAGAGCGAGAGAGATTAAGAGGTGGGATATATTTAGGAGGAGTTTGTGATTGAATTTGTTTGGTATTCTCCTCTGGTGTTAACATGAGACATTCTCATTTCATATGTGTGCGTTCAAATCTATGCTGCTCCAGAATTATTCAATAGCTTTTATCTGAAGCTGTCAGGACATATATAAACATATAGCAGCCAATCAATACGTTTACCATATGTTGATCAATCATTCCCCCACTCCACCAATCAGATGATTATTTCACCACTGCACTGGCCCACTGCATCAATAACCAATCCCACAGCTGCTCACCAGCCTTAGCTAATGTGATTGGACAGCCACTGATAAATTAGTGTTCCATGGCTGTTGTAGTGTGTTTAGTGAATGTATATTGAGCAGTTTAGTGTATTTTTGTTCGTGAGCAGCGTGCGTCTTACTCCACACGGTGAGCGTGGCCGTGGTGTTGATGCTGCCCTCGGAGTTGGAGGCGGTGCAGGTGTATTCTCCGGCATCCTGGAAGCTGACGGGCTGAATCTGCAAACCGCCTGACTGCAGCTGCGTGAACCTGGGGACCTGAACTGAGCCGCTGGCTAAGACCTGCGATCCTACAGAGAGGGAAAGAGAGAGAGAGACAGAGAGAGAGAGATGGGAGTTTTAAAAGAGCCTTGAGGTGGAGGAAAGTAATTAAGACATTAGGCGTGTTTTTAATTACATACACATTATGATTATCAGCGTCAGTGAGCGCAGAGTGTAATACAGAACGGCTGTTTGTCGCTTACCTTTCCTCCAGGTGATGGCAGGCTTCGGAGCGCCGCTCGTCTGGCAGCTAAACGAGGCTGTGGTGCCGTCGGTTACTGTTTGGTCCGTTGGGGGGGAAGTGAACGTGGGGGCCACACCTGAAATACGACGTGACAGCGTGAGAGGAGGGAAACCGGGCGGCTGCTGAGAGAGACCGGAGTTGATTATGACGAAGAAAACAGAAGAATGGAGAAAGACTGAATGGGCGTGTTGATTCTAACGAGCGATGTGTCCTCTGTAATCAATGGAGGCTTTATTCATGTCGTGAGACGGCATGTTTGTGCATAAATGCGGAAGGCTGAGGTAGGACAGCTCCATGGAAACTCTAATTAGAATCAAAGGCTCAAAGTCGAGTCGCAACATTTAACCAACAACGAATTTCACCTGATTTTAAAAACTGCAAAAGCCATGTATGAAAGGCCTCTGAAATGACTGTAGCCTTTCATACATGTCAGTGGTGAACATACATTTCCAGGTTTACAGATAATGTAAGGACAAATTGACATGTCTCATGAGTACAATTAAAATAACTTCTCACTGCAGCAGCTTGGATCATTCTATCCTTGTTTGATTTGGTTTTAAAGTGAAATGCTAATGAGTCATTACTTCTAGTGTGATGATGAGGATTTCCTCAAGTACTTGATTGCAAACTGAATATTTTTAGGTTCTGACACATCGATGCGTAAAAACAAATCATCAATGTGGTGACTTGGGAAACCATGACAGGTTTTCTGACAGTTTCAAAAACAAACGATCGACGGAATAATTGGAAAGAATCACCAGGAAAGTGATAATGAAATATATCGATAATTCCTTATAGTTGCAGCCCTAAAAACAATCAGAGCATGAATGAGCTCATGGAAAGGAGCTGACACAGACAGACAAGGGAGATGGAAAGCGACTTCAGTCCAAGTGTTAATTCAGATAAATGAGAAACAAAGTGAAGAAGAGAGACGCTGGCGATGGGGAACAGGGAGACGTTGGCAGGATATATATCATCAGCGTGGACCACATGCTTTGACTGTCTGTCAGACAGACTCACTGGAGACGAGGAGCTGTGTGTGAGCCTGCGTCTCTCCGGCGGCGCTGCGAGCAAAGCACTGGAAGATTCCTCCGTCTCCCGGCTGCACCCGGCGCACCGTCAGCCCGGTCGCTGCCGTGACTTTGTATCGAGGGTTGGCCAGTTTGGAAATAGGCACGGCGTCCTTATACCACTCTATTCTGGGCTGGGGCACACCTACACAAAAAAATACACCAAGAAGCAGAAAAATGTGAAAACGTTCCTTAATGACAAACCAGCTGAGCTCACTGCAGCTCTCACCGAAAAACAGCCGCACACGCTCTTTTCACCAATCTTTCTTCGTAGTTATCCACTCTGCCTATAAATATGCATGCGGGCATAATGACTCCTAATAATATATTGATCGGAGGGGGTGGGTGGGAGGGTAAGGGTGACAGAGGGGGCCAAAAAAACAATCTGAATAAAAGATGCAGCACGTTGAATATCTACAGAATCAGCAGCCACCTGTCTGACGGACATGCCAGATATGACAGGCAGGGGGCTCATGCAATTACTCTGTTTCAGCCTTCCACTCCGCGGTGTTACCGCGTGTTTGTGTGTGCGCACGAGTGGGTGTTTGAGGGAGAGATGAATTTCGCACTTTTTCTCAATCTGTTGGTGTCAAGCTTTCACAGACACGTGCGAAATATTTCTCGACCCCCTCCTTGTCTCGCTGGCTCTGTCACTCCGCACTCTATCTGTCTTTTCTCTTTTCCTCGTTCCTCCTCCCAGCCGCCATCCCTCTCTCCGTACCCTCAGGCCTCTGCTATTTAATTACACTGCCACTGTATCAGATTACTGAGGAGGGACACAAACTCGCTCCCGGTGTGTGTCAGAGAGGGAGGAAGTGTGTTGCAGTTTTTTGTGTCCATCCTCAGTAAAAAAAAACACAGTGCTTTTGTGTAATCCATTTAAAAACAAGAGTCACGAACAAGAGCAATTTTCAGGCTTGGTTTCAGCATGTTAATCTGCTCACTCTGCCAGAAAACAGTGTCACTGTTCAAGAAGACTTCAAACCAAACGTACACATCCTGAATAACATCAAACCTCAGCATAATGCGATTTAAACGGAGTCACCTTGACAAAGCCTGAGCAGCAGATGATCCCAGCGTGACAAAGTGTCTCACATTCGCTGCACAGACGCAGCCAAAGAATAGATGAAGTTAGGGGTTTGTCGTGTGAGGAGTCACCACAATCAGTTCAATGACCCATCTGACTGTTAACAGCAGCAGAGTATAACACCCCCCCCCACCGCCTTTTCATCAACACTTTGAAGAACGTGAAGGAGGCGCCGTCCCAGTGTGTGTCCATCTGTACAATTTATCCTGTTTCACCCCAATCTCAAACCAACCAGAAAATCCAGCCAGAACCTAAGGACGTATGAGTGGAATATTACTTTAGAGACACTTTGGTTCTCATTTGTTGGAACTGATATTTGTGAAACTGTATATTTGTAAAACCTCGATGTGCACAGTAAAAGCAGTATATATATATATATATATATATATATATTCAAATCTTTGCTGAATTCTGTCTGCCTGCAGAGGATGGTTAAAATTGTTACGGATGTTTTTAATGTGCCACCAACACAGGCAGGATTTCTGGATGGAAAAACAGACTTACATATTTGTTCATCTCCTTCCATTGAGGAGCAACACACGGACACGTGCACACTCACACATGCACACACGTACCTGTAGCGAGGCAGGGGATATCTACACTCCTGTCAAGTTCAGCAAAGATCTTCCTCTTGGGCTGGGCAGTCAGAGAGGGCGGCTCTGCAAATGTTTGAACCCAACATTCAAAGCATTAGAATAAAGCACTGAAATATAGAATACACTCTGCATCAATATATGTAAAGAAACACCTGTCATACACACAACAGGCACCGACAGGTCCTCCTGTGTGCAGCATGTCTCAACTACCAATAACTAGGACGAGGAAACACGTTCAATCATTAAATATCTGGGAAAGAAAATCCTGAAAGAAGAAGTGGGAGTTTGCTTTCTTCATTTATTCATTCTTCAGCAGCACAGCAGGATAACACTGGGTCCCCCTTTTGGTCCTGGGAGTCTGCAGTGTCACTTGGGGCCAGGCTTTCTGACTGTGTGTCCTGTGAAATGACTTTTACAGAAAAACACATTCTCTTAGTTTCCCAAGGGGGAAAATTTCTGCTTTTTAAACTACTCAATTTCCGCTCCCGATGATGGCTTCCCCCCCGAAAACATCTTCACCACAGTGGCTCTAAATGCAGACAGCAGCTCCGAGGAGAGAAATTTCCCGTCAATTCTGAATGTGAGTGTTTGCCTTTTGGTGTATTTCTGTTCTGCTACATGTGATAAGAATTACCTCCTCCTGCATAGGCTCCATTTTTTCCCAAAAACAATTGTTAATATTTAGCGAGGGACATTGACACTGGGAGCCCACAGAGGACAGAGGAGGGGGGAGGCATGGAAGCTAATTCATTTTCAGTCTGGCATCTCTGGAAATGTGGCGCCCCGCAGTAGTGGCACCTGTTCACTGAAAAATGACTTTGAGGAAAATGAAATGTCCAGTGTATGCTCTAAATAATGAATGTGCATACTGGTTTTCACAAAGAATTCTTATCAAAAGAAGAGAAGGCTTTTTAATAGAAGTTTCAACCTCTGTTCTCTTTTCCTAAGATTCCGCATTCGTACAATAATAATGTTTCTGACACAATGATGTCATTTTAATGCTGCTTTATTCTAATTTTTTTTTTTTTTTTATCTCAAGCTGAGTGTGTGTACTTGTCTTCACGGAGTAGGAAAGGACAATTTTGGTTCAAAGCTATTTACGCATGCTTGTTTGTGAGTTAAGACTTGAAGGTTAGGGTTCTGGATCAGTGCAGATGACGACTAAATGGTTTGGAGGGGGAGCTACAGACAAGTCAAAACCCGGAGTATATGCCTTAGAGTTCTCTTTGTACAGTCCTGCAAACATAAATGACAATTTAAATGGAGAAGAATTGGGTTCACAAAACTGGATCTGTGCTTCTTTTACGAGATAAGCTTCCGGAGTCGGGAGGAGATTTTGCGGTTTGGAACATGCCGGTCAGCCTTGGACAGGTAGATTAAATTCGGTTAGGGCAAGGTTAGGGTTAGGCAGTAAAAAATCAAATTGGTTGAGGTTAGGATTAAAATCCCTGAACTGATTTAAAGTTCAGTAACAGATAAATTCCTGACAGTAATTTTGGGAGTGAACCACTTCTGGCTGTAAAAAAAAAAAAAAGAAAGGTTTCAGGATTTGTTTGGGTGATAGGAACATTGTGGTCGAGGTTCCGGGCTCAGGTGTGAAGGCATTATGATCCAGCATTATGAGGCTCAGGGGGAACAGTTGGAGTGTTGCATATAGTTGTTCAGCGAGAGGGAACGTGTACAGCTATGGGTGTCCTCATAACTATGAAAAGACAGACAGAGTGTGTGTGTGTCTGTGTGAAGGAGGACAGCAGCTCTGCACACTGTCATGTCTGTGCAACATTTATTCTACTTGTCTACAAGTTCTTTACTGGGTGCGGCTAACTTTTAAACCCACGCGCGTTCCCATCTCCTATCTTTACTGTGCACGGTGGAGTGCTTTTTTTCTGACAACAGAAGGAGAGAAGCGTGAGACGAACGCAGGACAGGAAAACAAGAGATGAATAACAGCCATGTGGCATGACACCGATAACACAGAGACGTTAATCCCCTTCAGTCAGGTGAGCGCAAGGGCCTGGATGTACAAATACAACAAAACACATTTCGGAGCGTTTGGGTGGCTGTGCTCGGGGATTTGAGCTTTCCTGGATATTCTGCTCCCTGCCTGCAAAACAAAGATGGAGAACAACAACAGAAATATATTGTTTGTTTGTTTTTTTCTGGCAACGAAAGTCATCTGAGTGGCGTACTGCACGAGCAGCAGGCAGTGTCATACATATTCCGATTAGCGGATCAGGCCAAGAAGAAATGAAATTGAGTAATGAATACCTTTGAGGCTCTTCCTTTCTTTTACACAGACACATACACGATTCTGTTTTGGAATCTCTTTCCTTGCATCAAGGTCTGTGAGCCCACAGCAGAGAGCGGATCAGCACTAATGTATTCATTAGCTTCTCTGATACATATATGAATGCATGAAGGTCTTGCCCCTGTCACGGAGGCCTCAACAGTTCTGTTGGTCAATGCAGGAGAATAACGATGAGAGAAGGGAGGACAGAGCAGGGAACAAGTGAGCGGGGAACAAAAAGAAAGCAGAGTATAAATATTATGGCAGGTCTTTTCTCACTCGTGAGGTTTGGTAGAGATGGGCGGTTAGCTGTGCGTGTCGCTCCGACAATCAAAGAAGATCAAGGAGATGCTGACAAACTGGCGGGGAAAAGTTAGGCTTCATCAATCAGATGCTTCCCTGCTCGCGTGATTGTTGTTTTCTATTTATACATATCCAGGGCGGGAGAGGTTTGCGCTGCCCGTGTTTGAGTGCTTTCAGACTTCACTTATTGATTGGCGTCTCCAGGGAGCAAAACGAATTCATCGGCTGGGGCCAGACCAGCACGTGTGTCCGCCGTGTCGTGTTGTGATTAAGTGCAGGAGCGCCGGGTCCGCACGTTCGTATGCTCGCGATCACACGTGGGCAGATTTCGCGCGCAACAGTTGTTTCCGACAGGGACGGACAGTTTATTGGTGAGTGTGGACAACATATTCAGCTCGGGGAGGCCTGCAGCTGACAGCCACTGCCTGAGGTTTTCACCGTCACACTTCCAGGAGGAAAGAGAGAATAAATGGAGGAATAAACAGAATCCAACTGTGCCCGGAGCAAAACGTGTACAAGGAAATACAAGAGCGAGTTTAAAACAGGAATTAATGGAACATGTTTACACCGTCTGTCTTGATGGGTCAGGTCGACCCAGGGTAATCATTTTAGCCTGTGTGCGTGTATGTGTGAGAGAGAGAGAATGAGAGTGAGTGATTGGCGTTTTCCTTACCTATTACAGTGAGGTGTGCCCTTGCCTCTGCAGGTTTGGCAGTGCTGTTACTAAGCAACGCTTCACAAACATATAGCCCGCTGTCAGAAGACGAGGGGGCAGGAAAAATGAGCCGACGCCCGCTGGTCAGCCGACGCCCGTCCCGTTTCCATGACACCACGAGGCTGTCCACCGGCCTGAGAGGCGGAGGGAATGAGGAAAGGAGAGGAGAGGAGAGGAGAGGAGACGAGGGCAGAGGGGAAGTCGAGAAGAGAAGAAGTGTGGAGAATCGCAGAAAAAGCCAAAGAGTGACAGACGGCAATTAGAACATATTAAATCCATCAGTTTACGTGTCAATGAGGCAGGAAATGAATGATGACAGTGTGTACATCAGAGCAGTCAGCTCCACTCAGCATGAAGGAGCTTCAGTCAGTTCCTGCGGATCTTGAGGAAAGGGAATGAGCTTTCATGAAAAATGATATTCTGTTTTGGATAAACAACGAAACAATTCTGTGGAGACCGTGTTTGTGTGCGTTTGAGAAAAATAGCATTAATAAGCCATAGCGTCCTTTCACTTGAAGCTCAATGTTTTGGAGCATTCTCACGAAAACGCCACGTTTTCTGCAAGGAGTCTGCTTTAAATCGTGCAACTGGTTTACAAGGAAAAGAAATAATTATGTTCAGCAGCTGGAACTCTGCACCACATGAGTTCCCTCAGTGACACCCTGTTCTTCAGCCATGGGTTTTGTCTAAAAATAGTTGTGGAAACATAATCAGAATTCCTTAAATGTCTCGGGCTGTGGATCAGGGGCAGAGCGGGTCGCCCACTAACCAGAGGGTCTGCGGTTCAGTCCCCTGCTCGAACATTACTCATGTCAAACTGTCCTGTGGCTGAGCCGTTGTTGTTTTTGTTAATATTATAATCACAACAGTATTAAGCTCAGTGCCACTAATTTAAAATAAACAATATGAAGTCAGACTTCCATTAGGACACAGTTCAGAGACCTCAAGCTACTTCCTGTCAGTTGAAGCGTTTTAAAGGAACTGTGAGGCGGATATGTCAGAATTTGAACATGATTACTCAGCAGTATCTGACACAGAAAAGCAGATTTAGAGCTCTTTATATCAGGCCTACTGGCGCCGCCTGTTTCCACATAAACATGGAATTATTTTAGTACTTCACCAGGACGGCACTGGTGCATACGACTGGATGCCTCAATGGTGAAGGGGTCCGGATAAGAAGACGATGCTTGATTGAAGCACTGCATCTGATTTCATTGATCGTCCTCCACATTCTGTCAAACCCCAATGGTAAAGTTTGTCTCTACCATTTGTTCTCTGGGCACAGAATTATCTCTCTGGACTATTCTGCAGTGTCTCTGATATCAGGAAAAAGTCCCAGTGGAAAGGATTGTTCCTGGAAGAGGAAATAAAGGAGCCTCTGTGCTGATTTGTCTGCAGTTGTAATATCAGTGTAGCAGCTCAGAGAGAGACCAAATGATTTTGTGTTGAATGAAAAAAGATTCTTGTTCAACAACAATTCCTTTTTCTTGCTCTACCTTAAAAGAGCTGCCCACTGGAGTGCTGATAGAGAAAGAGCGCGGCTCCGGTACGAGCAGCGTGATGAACCTGGACTAAATAACCTCCAGAGCAGAAAACATATGAAGGAAACAAATTTATATAACTTCACCACAATGGATAATAGGGTGAAAAAGCCCTGTAGAGTATAATCCTTTATGTGCCATATTATTTCAAAATGTTTGGTTGGTTTTACATTATCATCCGTCTTTGTCATCTGTTTTTTTTTTAATTTGCCATTCAGTTCAGGGTTCAGTTCTTGCACAATGAACTGGGGTGTACGAGAAGGAGTGGGACTGAACTGCCAACCTACTGATGAGCTACAGCATTCCCAACAACAACATGCTAATCGGTGTAGTTGAGAAAGAACTACAACACAAAGAGTCAATTCAAAGTGTACACGCTTGCCAAAGGATTTCACTTCCATTAGAAAAAAGAAAAAAAATGTTTACATAGAAACACACTTGATAGAAACCCTGAACAAAAAACATTATTTAGTCAATAACATCCAGAGCGGCTATCTGGCTGGCGTGCGTTTACCTCTTCAGTGCAAGTGTCCTTTTTTTAAATCAATGTCAAATACAAAAACGTGCTTCTGCGAGAACGTTGACAAAGATAAGTATTCATGATGTCTGCTGTGACGAGAATAGGAGAGGGAGAGAGAAAGCGAGTCTGTTCATGATGGCTTTAAAGCAAGTAAACGATTGTCTCCCTTTTGCCCTTCAGCCATGCAGCAGAAAGCAGAAGGTTACATGATGTGTATTAAAGGGATGAGTGGAAACTGATTGTCACAGAGTTTCTTCTCTCATCAGAAACCTTTCCAGGATATATATATATATATGACCTACTTGACCTCATGGGCCAAAGGCTCCGTCTTAATGAGGAGAGACAACATTTCTAAAGTCCAAGTTAAAGTCAGGGTGGGGCGTGGGCTGGTTATGGATCAAGTTTGGAGTGAAAAAGTTTGAGACTGCATTTGGCATGAGCAGTGTGAATTTGTGTTTGTTTAGCTGCTGATGTCAGACGCAACAACTTCTGTTGAAATTTACTTGGTACTGGTGTGTGTGTGTATGTGTGTGTGTGTGTATGTGTGCCAGTGTGTCTATACAGGCATTCTAGTGAAAGAGAAACGCTGAGCAATGAGTTTATGTGGTGTCCTCTAATTGTCCTGGAAGAAAACAGGGCTGTCGGGCAGTATGAGAATTATTCAATGCTTGTGAGTGTGTGTGTGTGTGTGTGTGTGCATAAAATACATTTACCTGGCATTAGCGATGCACTCCAGTGTAGCCTCACTGCCGGCGACCACTGTTGTGTCTTTAGGTCCAATCACAATCGCTGGAGCCAAAAGCTCTGACTCAGGATCTGTGACAGAGAGAGAAAATATGAGAGGTAGTTTAGCTCATAAATCACACTCATGCACACACAGCAGCACAATCTGGAACTCAGTCTATTCTCTCTCACACACACACACACACACACACACACACACACACACACACAATTCTCTTCTATTTATCATGATATTTTTTCACAGACACCATCAAAGTGTCCGCAGTGAAAACATTTAGCTTGATTTGATCCCTGACTCATTTTAGAGCTGAGCCAGATTTAAAACTACCGGTTCCGCTGGACAATAGTCGGCTCTCTGCCACATGAGAAATGTGACTCAGGAGTCTCTCAGGGCTCTGACGCAGCTGCCGTCTAAAGATCTGATAGAAACGGCGGTGAGCTTGTTTTAATATCATCCTAGCAGCATTTTTACACGACGCGCCTAAAAGCGTCGTCTCGACTGAGACTTCGCTGTGACACAGATAAACTGAACTTTGCTGCAAACAGATGGACCGCATCGTCTGCTTCCCGCAGCCATCTGTGGGTCAATACTTCCCGCTTTTGAGTTTTTCACTTGAAAGCAGTATTGTACTAAAGAACAAGTTTTTTTTCCTTTTGTCAGCTTTTCTTTTTTGGAAGAGGCAGGAGGTTAGTGTTCTGGAATTATCAGGACTCATATCTGTGCTGTGATCATAAAGATGGATAGAGATAAGAACGTGACGTGCAACATCAGTCTGGCTCCACCAAACAGATTCATTCAGCGGAAATATTTCAGTTTTGTACATTTTCTGTTGAAGGCCATATAGATATTAGTTATTATCAAATCTTGAAGGAGCTCTACCCAGTACAATCAAACCATGTCTCCAAATCAAGAAACCTTCTTCAATGAATGCAACCTGCACCAAGATTGGCAGCAAACTTAGATGAACTAATCAAATGCACTATTTACTCATCTGAAAAGGCAATGAGATTTCCACCAAGAATGGGAAGCTGCTTTGGTTTGCAAAGGTTTGGTCATGCAGATTTAAACTTAGCAAACCACAACTGAATGAACAAATGAACATTTTTTTTGGGGGGGGGGCACTCAAGGACACTCCATGAAACTCTTTTAGGACTTTGCAAGAGATAAAGAAATGTTCATACAATGAATGTAATAATGGATTATATGTTAGGAGATTGGGCTAGGCCAACAGAATATTACAGAATAAGGGTTACAAATTGAAAGTGTGACTAAGGAATGGTAGTTCAAGATAAAGTTCATACATGTTTTATAGACTTTGTGAAGACATCATTTCACTATTCTGTTCGTGTATTTGCATGAAGGCCGTTGAGTTTCTCATGCATGAATATGTAGATTTCAGAAGAGGGAGGGAGGAGGAAGGCGTACACATTAATGGGAGGCTCTGATTGGAGGTGGAAGAAGCTAGAAGAGAAGAATGGCGGGGATGTGAAGAGCTAATTCGATCGCTCCTTTGAAAGGAAGGAGGTAAAGGTGGTAATTGACTCTGCCCTTTATTCCTTTCTCTCTATCGTCTCTTTTTTTATCTGAGAGAAAGAGCAGAAAAGTCGTATCGCTGTCACACGAAGGAAGACGTGCAGGAAACAGTGAGACAGGTAATTGACAGCACACACACGCACACATGTAGCTGTTGTTAGTGTAACTCCAGTCATTGTGGACACTCTAGCCAAAAGCGTACCACCAACCTGAACCAGGACCTCAGAGATGACATTTTGCCTCATTAGGACTGCGCACTGGTCCCCATGATGTCTACTGGTCCTGATAAGGTCAGTGTTTATGCTGGGTAAGGTCCAAAACAGGTAACAAAACAAGTGCAAACGCACACACAGATTTGAAAACTAATGATGGGTAGCAGTGAGAGGGTAAAGGACAGACCAGGAGACATGCAGAGAAGTGGAGTATTTCAGTGTACATTTGCCGTCCACTGTGTCGAGCAAAGTTCAGACAGGCACTAGTTGCCATCAGCGGAGCCCTAATGGCAGCAGCAGACGTGGATAATGAGCCCAACCTGTTAACTTGGGCTGTGTGTCTGAGGGGAGCGAACGGACAAATCAGCACAGCGGCGAACAACGGTGTGACAAAAGAGAACAAGGAGGAAAGAGAGAAGGGCTCAGAGGAGGGAAATAGGGTTTATATGCAGATAAGAAATGTGAAGGGGGACTGTGCAGATGGTCGTCTTCCTACTGGAATGACAGACACGACGGTAGAAGTAGAGGGGAAGTAAAACGCCATATGGGCGTGTGATCGGCGCTATTCTTTCTCACTGTCAGTGTGTGTAACACACTTTTCCTCAGAGGGGAATCTCCAGCATTTCAATTTCATGTCTCACATCCCCTTCTGCCCGTCTTCTCTCTTATTCCCCTCCATCCACTTAGCTCCTCCTTTTTGTTGTTAAAACAGGGATTCATTAATTAATCTTAATTAATTTACACAAGGAGGAACATTCAAACTGGTGGGTGTGTAAAGCAGTGGCAGCTAAAAGGCCCCCTGTAAAGATTGTCCAGAAGTTTAATCTAACTCTAGTGGATTCCTCATTTAGCTAAATGAGGAACACCATGTGGCAGAGGGTGGCTGGGGAGGAGGGCAGAATAAAATTTGCAGGGTTGTAACATAAACAAAGTGAGCGCACCACAACAAGTCTGAGCTGAGGAGCTTCATTACGGAGGGAGGGCTGATTAAATGAGGAGCTTTAAGTAAAAAGAGGGCTATTTAAAAACAATAGGAGAGAAAAAGTGTGTGTGTGCATGGCTCATAGAATGTCCATGACAACAACACGTCTCCCTTGTGCTTTTTGGGCCGTGGAACTGCAGTATCGAGGTCACTCTGTTACACTCAATCCTGTTTCACCTCGTTTTGGAAAGCATCGAATTATTCATTGCAACTGGATGCACAAGGAAAATAAATCAGTTTGATACCACCTAAAAATCTTTGAGAACATTGTTTTTTTTTCCCATCTGTTGACATGGAGCAGACAGGTTTTTCACCAACACTGCAGCCAGCCACCAGGGGGCATCAGCAGGATGCAGGTGGTACACTTTAATGTTGTATCTTTATACACAGCTCCTGACATGGCCTGGACTGGCACTGATGCTTGATGGTTTGGGGCTTATACAGAAAACCTGGAACCTTCATAAACCCGAAGGTAATATCTATTAAAAACCCTATCTACATTTCTACATTTAGCCGCAGGATAACTCATCTAACCTGTGTGTTGGATGGAGATGTCGTCTGCTGGCTAAATCTGGTACTAAGGATATTTTCTCTTTGTTTCTCATTGTTAATAAACCGCCCCAAGCAACTCCTCCATTATGTTCTGTAATAAAAGACTTTTCACTGGACGACATGAACTCCAGTGCGATACACCACCTGGGCCGTGGAGGTGCAGCACAGCGGCAGTGACACGCTGCAGCATCGCAATGCTCTCGTCAGTGCAATCACTGCTGATTGACAGTCAAGTGCTGCTGAGGTGACACAGCTGTGAGCGTGTCGTTCACGCGGAGACAGAAAAATCCTAAATTAAATCAAGGAAGGGAACGATGAGAAAGGAATAAAAAAAAAAAAAACATGGGGCTGCTGAAAGGATTGTTGCAGCTTTAGGGCAGGAAGGAGATAGAAATGGATTGACAGAGAGACGGAGGTAGAGATGAAAGGCTATTCCATCCGCAGATTAGAATGTAATCCCTTGTTGAATGGATTCTCAGATTACAGTTTGTTCTGCTGTTAAATGTGCCAGTCACTCCACTCTCTACCTCGGGTGTCAGCGTGTGTATGTGTGTATGATCTTCCTATGACTGTACATCTGTGTGTTTTAAGCCTTTCAGTCAAATCTCTGCAGAGACCTCGAGAGCAGAGGGACACACACACACACACACACACACACGCTAACACACTCTCACACAGGCAGACTGGTGTTAGCCGACTGTGTATTAATAGAGTTGTCAGATATGTGTCTGTAGAGTCCACAGCCAACTAACACATATCGCACTGAGACCCCCCCCCCCACACACACACACACACACACACAACTGAGAGTGAAACGGTTGAAGAAAGACAGAGAAAAGAAAAAGGAAGAATGACAGGAAGGAGGGAAGGGCACTGAAAATGGGAAGGTTCTTTTTTAATATTTTAGAGAATCTTTTTGGAGGCTATACAAAAATAAATGGAAAGGGGAAGGTGATAATTTGCTGATCTCTCTGGAGAGCACGGTGCGTGTGTGTGTGTGTGTGTGAGAGTGGGGTGAGTGTTTGTGTGTGTCACTGAGCTCATTAATGCTTCATGCTGACAGCTAAGTGTCATCTTCTGACTACACTTGCCTTAGAATGCCAATATAAAACCACAAGTCAAGACATGGCACAAGCACACACATGCACATACAAGCGTGCGCACACACACACACACACACTAAGAGCAGGAGATCCAAGCCCCAAGGGGAGACAGACTCAGACAATGGGAAGCAGTGAAAGGGAGAGATGCCCGATTTTAAATATTCATCTTTTCCTTCAGCTGCCACAGCCTCTCTCTATCTCTGTCATCATGCCACTCAAGTGATGGAAGGAGGAGATGGAGAGATGGGGAAGGAAAGACAGAAGGAAGGAGGAGGAGGTAGAAGCAGGAAACATGCAGCAGTAATGGAGAGGTAGAGGAGGACTTAAGATCTCATGATTTGATTCATTTCGTATCAGCTGCAGTGTTTGGGCTCGATGATGAAGCACGCAATGACATAATGAGGTAATGCTTCGTCATCTCTATAGTTAAATGAAGGTATGTGCAACTAGCCTGTGTCTGTAAACCGACACACACTTATATAGCGTGTGTAACATGCTTTTAGACCCCTTCCGAAACGGGCCTATATAAAATGACTCCAGCTCTCGCTTCTCATTTGTGGTAGTTGCCGCACTGATGATGCTAGCTAGCTGCAGGCAACTGACACTCAACTGAAGGTTCCCTTCTGGGGGCTTGCACTTCTGAATCCATGTTCTGCACCTGCCAAGCCTGTGACTACACTCTTTCAGACACAGTTCACCTCAGATAGCACCACTGCACCTGTGCCGTAAGTCAGCAGTTTCTGAAGCGAGTGACGAGTTTTTCATTTTCTCCTGCTGCCGACTTTCTGAACACGTTAACATCTCACCACGTTAAAAAAGGTGGGGACATTGACACTGGTACTGTAAAAGAACCTTGCACACTATGCAGCTGATTTGAAACCGCTGGTGAATGGACACCAAAGAACATGAAGGAACCGCCACCTTAGGCAAATAAATTACACCTAATTATTCAAAATACAACGTAAACTGTTATTTCGTGTTGCAGTAGTTCCTCAACAGACATAAACAAATATATCCTGAAGTTACTGTGACGCAGTCTAATCCTCCTGATCTCTGACCACGCCCATCTCTAAGCATCAAGGTTTGATATTCTGGCATCCAGGTTTTATCGCTAAGAAAAAAGGACCATGTCATCTTTGCTTTATGTTGAGCCCATCTTTATATTCCTGAGGAGCAATTTTATCTTGATCGCAAGAATTTTTTCACCGTAAATAGTCAGTCAAGTGAAAGTTTACCTTAACTTTTCCTAAATGGGAGAAATTAGTTAGCGCTACGTCACTCATGGCACTTTGTGATAAATGAGGATGTGAAGATCCAACACCAGAGTGACTCATCTTACACCAGGGCTTCACACTTGAGCCAAGATGTATAAATATACTAAATTCCCTGTGTATTAAAAAGTTTGAGAGGCCCTACTGTAAACCACCAGGTTATTTAACTGTGTACGCAATCGGAACAGGCCTAAAGTGGACTGACCTTGAGGTTTGAGATTGCTGGCTGCAGTTTTTCTAGCCAGCATTGAGGCAGAACCACTGCAAATGGAACAGTGGGACATCTTTTACAGCGTGCACCCACCACCGCTGCCCATGTGACCTTCAGCAAAGCACTTAGCTGAGCGGCCCTGAGCCCCGACCTTCCCCGGCAGAGGCAGAGGGTCAGAGGAACATTTGCCTCTGTTAAGAAAGAAGGAGCACGAGAGAGAGAGCAGGAGAGATAATGTTCATGTAAATGGGTTCTTTACCTGTTGACCCACGGTTCTTCTTGCCAACTGTCCATCAGCCAGAGAGAATGAGATGAAGAGAAATGTATGAAAGAGGGGAGAGAGAAAGTGATGGAGGAAAGACAAAAAAAAAAAAAAACAGGAGATATAATTTAGATTTCAAGTGTTTCCTCCGGTGGCAGCAAAAACACACAACATTTAGTAAATACACATAAAAAGAATGAAAAGAAAACACAAGCTTTTACAAAACAGCGGCTCTGAGCCGTGTCTGAGTTGAGGGGAAAAAACAGGAAGGGGAGACGCTTTCCCCGAGAAGGAGGAGGAGGAAAAAAAAAAGAAAGACAAAAATCAAGAGACAGACAAATGGATGAGAGGCAGGAAGAGAGAACGCCATGTTATCATGGAGTCCAGAGGAAGACAAGCTGTTAGCGGCTCATCCATCAACTGCCAGCAACAAAATTTTGCCTCTCTCATTCACTCTTTTCTTCTGCCCTCCATCTTCTCTCCTCTGCCTTTCTGCCTGTATTTGTCATGAGTCTGGTGCCAGCGAGACTGTAGGCTGTGAGAAAATGATGCCATTGACATTCTGCTGGCAGAAAATCTACATTCGCAATTCATCTATCAATACACTACCCCCTCCAATGCTATAGAGCCGCTAAGCCACTCACTCAACACTCCAATGCTGTGCGTGCGTTTGCGTGTGTTTTGATCTGAAAGGGTGTGCGTGTCCGTGCGTGTGCGCGTCAGGGACTTAATTTAGATTCTGACGTAGCTCATCAGACCAAAGTTCACTCAGTATGTGCATCACACACGGATGCTGTACGGGGCACGTGGTGAAGCGTGAGCAAGCTGGCTGACGAGAAACGGGCAAAAGAGAGCTCCAGGAAAAGAAAAAAAAAAAAAAAACTGAGAAAAGCTTAAGAGGAGGGAGAGAAAACTTTTTCTTATACATTCAAATATATAGTGTTGTTGATGAATCTGTTTCTGACTGTGACTCCTTTTAAACCTCAAATCCTGCATCTGGTAAGTACTGTGAATAGGCATGGATTGTAAACACGGCTAAAGAGAACCAATTTGACTAGAACAGTTTGTTCTGTTCAGTACTCTGTTATTTTGGAGATTCGGGAAAAGAGGGTCACACACACACGGATCCAAACAGACAGACACAAAACACAGAAACTTGCAGGCTTTGGTCTGGGGGGCATACGACTGTGGGTGTGTATTCAAATGAAGTGTCATACTGAGTCATCTTCAGATTGGAATGGGAGCAGAGAAACAATGGGGACATCAGGGGACAACACAGATACCGTGAGCGAGGCTGTGTGTGTGTTCATCGTTCGTGAGGTTAAATCCCACTAAACACATTTTCCAGTAACTCTCACTCCCGTCCTTGTTTTTGCCAATCCTTTGAAAAGCCCCGGGATCATCGGTGTGTTTACTCATGTGCGTTTCACAGCAGATAAAATATAACTACACTTGTACAAGTCAACAGCTTCCTGTTTCATCACCGGGCTCGACGTTTACATACAATACACTCCACCACTCAGCATATAGTAGTGAATGAAAGCGACGTTTAAAAATACAAACCAAAAAATAATAAAAAAAAAGAGTGTGTCTCAGTCTTGAGTATGATTTGTATTCATGAATTTCACCATTGTGTATTCAGTGCCTGAAGGACCTACAAACAACCAGGTCACGGTGTCCTCTGTGTGTGTGTGTGTGTGCGTGCGTGTGCGTGTCTGCTTAGGTCTACAGAGAATTAGTACAGTATTTGTGTGTTGTGTCTTTTAAACCATCCCACACGCTGCACCGGCCCTTCTGAGTGTGTAAAGGTGGTTGTTGCTCTGTGTGTTGTGTCTCACTTCTCCAGCTGTGCAGGTGCTGACCCCCAGGTCCTCAGCTGTGGGTCACCTGTTTGCTGCAGCGCCTCCGCACCTCTCTGTGACTCAACACCTCCTCCCACCCTTCACACACACACACCTGCCCCCCCCCCCCAGTGATAATCTATTCCTCTGTTCAGCTTCGCTTCGTTCTCCCTCATCCGCCCACTCTGGCATCCACTGTCACATTTCCCCAAGCGAGAGAGTACTTTTTTTTAGCAACACGTTTGAGTCGTTTCTTTCTCTCTCTCTCTCTTGGCTGTTTTAAAACCAGAGTTCAACCTCAGAACCCTTACCACTCCAATTTACCCTGTCAATCTCACTCTCTCTGACACACACACACACACGAACACACACACACACACACCTATTTGAAATTCATATCAATGGCTATACAAATGTAACACTCCAATTTCCAATCCTGACACATTCACAGAGAAACTCGAGGACTCTGGACCCGTCCGCACACACACTCACACACCGAGCTGTGTCCAGTAAAATAATAAGCTGACTGGAGAGTTGACCCCAGATCTCAGAGCAATCCCTGACAGACCCCGATGATAACATTTCGTAGTCAGTGTGCTTCCTCTCCTTACACCCAGAAGTCTGTGTCTCACTTTGAAAACCTGACCACAAGTGAGGAGGGTATAAACAGCAGCGTGCAGGTTTACATATTAAATTTCACACACACCAACACTCTTCCTCCAGGTGTTTGAGCCATGTCTTATCTTTTGCTCGGGCTCCCCTCTCCTCTGGAAAAGTGCACTGTGGGAGGACGACATCCTCTTGCTGTCTGCCTGTCCGAACCAAACACTAGCACCAGTTGACCTTTCCAATTTACCGTGTCAATCATGGCCCCACAAGCCCTCACCCTCGGCCTCGCCCACACACAGAACGCAGAGCCCAGCCTCTTATATACGTAGAAGTAAAAGTTGGTGTCAATCATCCCTGTTTGAATCTCAAATGTCACCAGGTTTTGACATTCTCTTTGCTCAGCGCCTGAAAGAAAAAGGTTACCTATATAGCCACCTCTCTCCTCTACTTTTCATTTCTCTCTCTAAGCGATGTCTCCTTCTTCTGGAATTTAATTTGAGCTCTCTCGTCTCTTGTTGCTACCAATCTCTTTAGATTTTTTAGTACTTTCTCCGTGTCCAGACAGATGTAGCACTCAAATCTGCACTCCAGAGGAAAAAGCCACCGATCCCTTGTTAAACATTACCTCGTGAGTCGAACAAAGAGCAAGCAAATGAGCCGAAGAGTAAAAAAAATATGCCAGTGAAAGGGATTCAAATAAACAAAGCCCCTAAAAGGAAGGAGTGGGAAGTACAAGGGAACTGTAAGAGAAACATAAAACATGAGCGTGCCATGTAATGAAAATGGGAATAGATGTAGATTCCCACTGTGAGCTTAATGATGGCATGGGAAAGCTCTCGTATCATTTACAATTCACAGGAGCGCTGCTTCCCCAAGTTGTTGGCTCTGACACAAGTCGCTCCATTTACACTCACACATTCCCATTGAAGTGTTTTGGTTCCGTATCAGCAATGATCCCGCAGCGGTCCTGAATATGCATGTCATGAGCTCACGCAGGCCCATGTAAACACAGAGCGGACTGTCGGCTCTGTGCGCGGCTGCTTCCTCGTGAGAAATGGTGAACAGCCACACACGGGGTTTCTTTCCCTGGACGAACAACAAGGTGAAGCTACGAGTGTTTACGACATGTCCTCCCCTCACTGGTAATTGAGCCGTAAGCGATGAGAAACAATCAGTGTGTGGCTCGGACTTGGGTCGGGTTCGGTCAGGCGTGACTATAAACTTTTGGCTTGGCTCGAATTCAGACAGAAAAAACTGAATAATGGGTAAAGCATGTTTCGTTTTCTGTCTAGGCTCTGGACGGGGAGCTGGAGGTATAGGGTGGAGGGCCAGCTATATGCGGCACATGTGTTCCCCTCAGCATCAGTTACCAGCTGGAGGAGGGCGGTGACAACAGGAGATGCATCATTGCTAAATCAGGTTGCCGCAGGGTAACTCCCCCCCCCCCCCCCCCCCCCCCCCCCCCCCCCCCCCCCCCCCCTCTTTCCCCCCCCCCATCCTCCTCACACTCCTTCTTCATAGTCTCTCCTTCTTTGTCTTTATCTCTCCACCCCTCTCTAATCGCCCCACTCTGTCCCACAGACTCAAAGCTCTGTTCCTCAGAGACACTCAGCAGAACTAAATAGGTGCACGTATGTTGTAAGAGGAGGTCGATTTTTTTTTTTTTTTTTTTTTTAGGCGCCTCCTTTAGAAACGAGTGGCTTTCTAGCGAGGCATCCACTGCTCCCTGTGCAGCTACTGCTTTGACACAGTCCATTCATTTACTACAGGCCAGCAAATGCAGGGACGAGGCCTGGAGGAATGTGACAGATCAATGGAGGGTTACATGTCCTGGCATTTCCTTGGGCACTCCCTTGAAGGCTAAGACACTCGCTCACAAACCTTTGGAGCAGAATAAAAACATCAATACTGTACTAAGAATTTACTGATGCCCTTTGGGGACACTCCCCTGAAGAAGCTGACGCCATGATGCAGCAGCACACAGTGTGTGTTCCTAAATTAGTTGTTTTTACAGACCCATTTCATGTGACAATAAATGGTCTGCTTCAGCAATCTAACATCCCTGCACCTCACCTGGCGACGGCCTCGGGAACCGACACTCTCACACAGGTGGAGACCAATATCAGGCTGAACTTGTTGTCCTCTTAAAGGCGTCTTGAGTCTAAATATTTGCTTCAGCGGGGATCAATTTAATTACGCCCAGTTCACTTTAACAGCAGCACAGCGAGGCCTGTGTATTCCAGTTCAGTGGGTAACAGGACAGTTCAATTAACATCACTGCAAATGCAAGACGCACAGAGATCCCATCACACTGACACGGGAGCAATAAATCACAGAGAGCCCAGGGCTCCAAGGTCTGTGTTACTGGGGTGGGTGGGTGGGTGGGTGGGGGGGGGTTGCTAATACCATTATTGAAACATACAAAGACAGCACAATGAAACACGCATGGAAACATATTTACACACGTCCACAGATTTGTTCTTTGCATCCAGGAAGACATCGACTGAGTCTGCAAATGGTGTGAAAATAACTGAGTCAGATCTAAAAACAAATGATAAAATACGAATTAAATCAAAAGGTGATTTAAAGCAACTTATTTGACTGTGACTTCAAGTTGCCAGAAAAGAGGCTGTGGCTGGTTATCGACCACCTGCAGCTCTGCTGTGGGTCGGAGCTGCTTGTATTGATCAAGTGAATGCCAATGGCTGCTCGCTCTGATCATCTCTTTACTTTCAGCTTATAACTGGATAAAGAATAAAAAGAATAAAGAATGAAATTGTTGCAAATCTCCAAACAATTCTCACAAGTATCCTTCAACACCTGCAAAATGTTTTCCTTTTTTTCCCCAAACGTGGACAGAATGAATGTGCACTAATTACTGAACAGCAGATCTCAGCTCCAGCTCACTTCATGTGCACATTTATCAGTGCTCTTCTTGCTCATGTCTTTACGTCTGTGGTTATATGTTAAGCGATCACTCACCGGGGCAGGAAGAGTTCAAGCCTATATCTGATTAATAGCTAAATAGATTGAGTGGCTCAGAGATGGATTTGTCGGGTCTGGCTTTCGCAGATTCATTAGAACAGAGATAGATCTGCGAGATCTGGCTGAACCTGTTCCACCTGGCTCCGTGCAGCACACGCCGGGTAATGGACATCATCTGTCCGTCTGTCTCTCAGACAAACGCGGCAGTAATGCACGAGTGTGTGTCTGTGTGGAATAAACACAAACACACATCTCTTCCTGCCTTTCAAGGGGAGTTACAGAGCAGGAAGGAAACTATATTTGGATTAAAAAATCCTGTTGATCTATTCCTGTTTTCAGCATCCCCTCTCAATCTTCAACTTTTACACTCTGCTTCTTTCTTCCTCCCTATCCATCTCCATCACCCTCAAAGCTTTTCCAATTTCACTCCCGATCAACACTCGGCTGTTTCCTTTGACGCTGGTACCCGATCCCACTCTGTCCTCATCTACCTTCTCTTCATTTGCGCATAAACCAAGGAAAAAAACAACAACACACACATACACACACACACACTCACACTTATCTCTTACTCTCCTTGTGAATTAACAAATGGACGTTGAAAGCAGCGAGTCTTTATCAAATGAAGATGGCACAGTAAAGAACCACCCACACAGTCTTTCAGACCGTGGTGTCCTTTCAGACACTAATGGATGCACGGGATCAATGTATTCTTGTGCATAAGTTTTAAGTGTCTGCATCCACTGAGAGCTAACGACTCTGACCTCTGCATTATCCCCTCGGTAATGCTTGTGTTTGTGTGAGAACACAAAGGATTGCTGTGTTTATCCATCTTATTTTGTTTAACAGACATATATAAAGTTGACGTGGGGGAGAGAGGCTGAGGAGTTCAGTGAATGGAGATGTTTTTGTCAATGAGGAGGAAAGTGTCAGGTTCATTACAGCTACAGCACAAACTTGCGTATCATTAAAAGTTATTTCCCTCTCAATGATTCTGCAGGAAGTATTTTCATCATCATGCACCTCTAATGATGAATGGTAAATCTCTTAATGTTACCCAGTGGATGTTTTAAAAAGAAACTCAGTAAACCTAAATAATCTTGTGCGCGCACACACACACACACACACTAAATCAACGTAATGCGATGATCATGATGTACAACTCTTGGAATATAATTACTGCAATATCAATACTTAATCTTAAAACTGTCTTATATAGATATAAGGTCTATTTGTGCCTTTTACTTCAAAGAAAAAAACTGGAAATTATTTCCCATAGCATGAGTGAGTGTTTGCTTATCACATATGAGAGGCTGCCTCTAAGAAAACAACATGATGCTGATGAAACCCACACAGCCAACTTGTAATAATTCAACACTGGTCTGTGTGTTCGCAGGCAGGTTTACGCTAAACTGACAGGACGAATGAGCATGAAACGTGGTGCGAGGAGTTAATATATAGGTCAGGAGAGAAGCCGTCACACTTCAGTGCATATCCAGGTGCTGAATCCAAAATGTCTTCACTTTTTTTAAGATGGAACGTTTTCCCAACATTAATCTCTTCGGGAATAATTCCTCGTCACATTTTTTTAAGATTTGTTTATTAATTATTTGGGGCAACAAACACTAAAACCTTTAACCTCGTTTCTTATCCAGATTCTAATCCTCCACACATTATAGTGGCGATGGTGTTGTGTCCCTATCACTTCACATGTTTTGTGTTAATGAATAAGAATCGCTTGGTGTTTGCTCGTGGAAACGCGTCAGTGACAGTGAATCCTGAGATCCCCTCCAGTGGGAGTGTAAGGGAAGGCTTGTTCTGCTTATTCAGTGAGAATTCGGAATTGAGACAGATCATCACAAAAAGAATATATTTCATCACATTATGTACAATTCCAAACAAACTGTGACACCCCGACTGGTTAGAATATGTATTCTGAATTTGTCAATGTCACCTCCACCGGCTCCATCTGGCCTCATCTTGGTGGCGACCAGCATAACACACGCTCACCCATCTCTCTTCTTTCTGGCTTCCGTCTGCCATTAAACACATTCTCCTTCCTCAGCATCTCATCAGATCTCCTATTTATCCATCCTTTATCTTTCCTGTCTCCCCTCCATCCTATCCTTCCATCTCTCTCTTTCGCTCCACCACATCTATTGCTGCGAATTAGCATCTGCTGACTGGTCTGCTTCCGCCAATATCCCACCACACCGAGCAGCAAAAGAGAAACGTGGTTATGAAAGCCCTGAACGTAGTGTGTAGTGCGCGCTGGCAAATGATCAGCGTGTCCCGCTGGGTCGCTCGGTTCCGAGTCGTGGAGCCTGGCATTTTTTTCACACAGTGATGGGTATCAAAATAAAAATAACTCGTGCACAAAAAAAACTGATACACAACCCCTATTCAGAATATTTACCATCATGTACACACAACACGACGAGGTATGAGGATCTTTAAACCCATGAGCACCACGCTACTTATCTGCACACTGGACACCTCATTCAGCTTCCCATGTGTGCTTGTTTGGTGTGTGCTCGTGCATTTCATCCCCTAAGATGCACTATCTGTACACACTCTTTGTCTGGAGATGTGCATTCGTCTGCTTTTCGACGGTGCATCAACTACATTTCCGACTGCACCCTCCACACAGGCAAGCCCATTAGTCTATCCCGCGTCTGCTGCACTGCAGCCCCGAACTAACGCATCAACGCAAAGTCTTCCATCTGTTCACACAAACACACACAGGTTTGAGTCAGGGTCCGCCTTTACACCACTGAACATTAATTAAAACACAAGTTGTCTGGTAACTGTAACCTTCCTGCGCCCCCCTTGTCTCCAATAAAATCAAGAGCTGAATTAATGCTGCACGCAGATGCAGGTGGAACCACCTCTACTGGTGGGTTAGCCACACTCCCAGGCCGGCCTGTGGCTTAAAGAGACGTTTCTGTAAAAGTTTAAGAAGAAAAATCCAATGTTTAACAACTAACCCCCGCTGAAACCATCAGACGTGAGAACTTTGATTTTAAGATACATGCAAGATCTTTGACTTTCACTGTCCATCCCATGCGTCCATACTGACATGAGGACACCACAGGGACGGAGTGAAGTTCCGTCCCACATATGTATGTGTCAGAATGACCGTGAAACTTTTCAGGTCTGAATTTTGTAGTTTGAATGGAGCAGGGATGCTCTGCTACTTCTACTACATCCTGACGCTGTCTGACTGCCTCCTTCCGGCTCACACTCCGCCAGCGAGTCAGAGACAAACTTTCAGACTTCCACTGTAACCTCTCCCTCCCTCCCTCCCTCTCTCTGGCCTCTTTACATCCACAGCCTATGCTTGTTCATTGATTCTTCGGAACTTGTTACAGCCGCCATCTGCGACTTTTTGTCCAGCTCCTCTCCCACAGGACTCCTCTCTCACCACTTTCCTCTCTGTCTATTGACCGTTGTCTTCGAGGACGGAGGAGGATCTGAAGACAACCGAGTGCATGTTCGCCTGCTAAACGGTGTCAAAGCCACGCGCGCGCGCATCTGTCTTAATCTTTTTCATCATGCCGTAACACACGCTTGCAATTAAATCCATAACAGGGTGGAACGAGTTGATGACACATACTCCTTGTACCGACACAGTCCGAGAGTGAGTTTCCTGTCCGTCCCCCCATTGCTCCATCCCTCCATCTGTACACTGGGGTTTTAATTATAGAACCACAGAGAAAGCCTCATTAGACCGAGCGGGAAAGCGAGAGGAAGACGGGAGAGGCAGAAATGAGCGAGACAAAGGTAACAGACAGAGAAGAAGAGATGGGGATCAGCAGAGAGACGACTGATCCCTCTGCTGCTGAAAGATTGAATATAATAGGTCCAGACACAACCAGTTGGAGCAGCAATTAATCAAAGCACTGATTCATTAGTCGAGTTTTAACAAAAAACACTGAGTATTTGTGTGATCGCGCACGTGTGCTCCACATCTGTAGACTTCACCAGACGCACAATACAAAGGAGATCATTGTAGTCCTTAAGTGTCAAGTCTCAAGGTTCGATCTTTCCGTAACCCAGGCGAAAGATACAAGTTATAGAAATGACCATTTTAGAAATAGACTCCATACTGGCACACATACTTCAAGGTTTACATGCAATTTACTGCACCAGTGATTCTGTGTAGCGACCTTCACACTAGTTATCTACATAACTGCCCCTAAGAGGACTTGAATACAGACATCCCACGCAATTTCAATTTTGAAGGGCAAGATTATTCATCCATTAAGTATTTCTTAGTATTGGATGTCAGCGTTCCTACAATTAAAATATTCTGACTTGATGCTGCATTAGAAGAGGCCAAAGAAAGAATTTGCTTCTGTGCTGACGGATAAAATAACGCACACACCATATTCTTCTTTTGTCGTCAACGTTCCCTCAGGTGTTGAATGTCATTAAACACATTCAGCAGTTTAATCCAGAGGTGTTCTGTTTCTTTATCTGTCTCTTTATCTTCTTGTTTTTTTTTTATCTCTGTGTTAGAAGTGATGTTTGTTTCTTCCATCCCTCTTCTGAAAATGACATCACTGTGATTAATATCCTGTGATCGGCTACAGTTTAGCACCAAGCAAAAAAAAAAAATAATAATAATATACAGTAACTAAAAGAAAAACCAGCATCTGTGCACATCTATAAAATCTTTGAGCCATTTTATCTTCCTGTTAAATAATAATTGGCAGCTGCTTCCTCACGGTGCCATAGATGCTGCTGGCAATTAATTAAGGGCAGTCATCTGAGAGGGAAAGGAGAAAGATTTTGTGTCACCACTCGGCGCACACACCTGTGCTTGTATCAGGGGTGGCGAGTTTGTACACTTCTCAATTTGGCAGTTGTTTTATTTTTGTGGGTCACCAGCCAAAAAACGCCTGAGAGAGTCAGTGCTCCTCGTGTCTCCTGATATTCCTCTCTCACTGGGTCGCTGCTTCAAACACTAAGACACGTCTGTGTTTGACCACTTTGTGAAATAGCATGGAACGTATATGTAATTATATTTGATGTTACAGAGGCAACGGTGATGAATAATCGTGACCTGGGCATTGAAAGTCACAGCAGAGGTGAGCACAGCCGTGGTTAAAGCAGATGTGAGGCAATTACAGGTCTGTGGATATCTCAGTTGTGAAATTGTTGGTATGTAAACATGTCAACAACGTATATAACACGAGTGCAGCTGGTCTTAGACGTTTCAGTGAGTGGTTGTTATGGATTTTTAAATGTAGTCAACGCGTTGTCGTGAAATCAACAACTTGATCTCAGCTTTCAAATGATGCAAAATAAAAACACACACGCACACAAAAGACATTTCTGCACACAAACCACAGATTCCAGAACACACACTCTCTCCAGGGACCCTAAAATACCTCCAATTAGACGCGCCACAGAGCAACTGGGATGGGACCTGGAGCAAGCAAACACACACACACACACACGCACAAAACAAACACACATGCACAGAAAGATCGGTAGCGGGCTCTCATTTAAGAGTCAGTGATGTGGAAGGGAAACATCTGGAAGGGAGGGAAGATGATTAGGCAACGAACTAAATGAAACAAAGACACACGCACAAAAAAATCTTAACGCAAATGTTGTCGTCGAACAAACGCAAACGGGTTTCTGTGTCTAACGAAATCCGTAAGACGACACATTCTTCTCCTCCTCCGTCCCAGTCCCAGGGTGAGTGTGTGACAGCGTGCGAGTGTGCCTGGGCTGTCCTGAGGTCGGCTGAGTCAGATGCTACATGAGTCTATTCCTCAGCTCCAGACAAAGGCCACTCCGTCACTTCTCGGGGCCACGGGGCGACAAGCCCTGCTCGACGGCGGCAGGAGGGAGCACAAGGAGAGACGGGAGAAACAGAGTGATGTAAGAGCGGCAGATACCCGGGAAGGCAGTGACAGGGGGCGTAATCAAGTTCAGACTCTCTTCCAATCACCAAGCCGAGGAAATCAAAGTCAGCCTCCCTCACCCTCCTCAAAGCAGACACACAATGATTGGGGTTATGAAAGGATTCTTATTTTTTTCATGTATTCATGAAGCTGGAGCCGTTGCGTCCTGTTCAGCTCTCCCACCTACGTTCCTCCTGCGTCACTGTCTCGTCTGGAGCTCCTCTGTCTCTTTGAGTTCCCGTCTGCCACGTCGCTGAATACGGCTCTTGCAAAATAAATGCCTGGCCATCGCCACTGTTTTCTGTGCCGCAGAATCACATTTCTGATGCAAATCATTATTGTGCAGAACTGCGAAAGCCTCAAAGTGGGAACATTTCAAAGAACGTCTTCTTCCAACTTCCTCGTCTTATTTCTGGAAACGGGAGTTTGGTTCGACTTCAGCCGGTACATGCAGTAATTACGGAACGCAGGATGTGGAGCATCTTAAAGGGGGACGCCGCAGATTTTACTCATCAAGATCTGTTCGCTCGTCAGGGACAGTGAAACCTGGGACAGTCCTTTGAGGTTTGTGGAGGGAGCTTTGTTAACACACCCTGTTGTACTGGATATGGGAAAGATGCGAGCGCTTATGAGGCAGCGAGGGACCAAACAAAGGCATAGGCTATAAATTGAATTTAGGGACAAAAAGTCAGGAGACCGCGGCCTTCGCTGCACTGTCTTTATCGCCTTTGTCTCGCACGTCGCCCAACTTTATGGAAGTGAAAAACAAAACTGCTGGATCACTCTTTTAAAAGGAAGCACTCCGCGCGCAGGGCCTCGATGTGCGGACGTAATACTCAAAGCTATTTTTTGAAGCTCAGCAATCACTAATAGGCGTGACATTACTGTCTTCTCTTTAGAAAAGATAAAGGCAGCTGATCAACTATTGAGCCCAGAGCTGAGATTGCATTTTAAGTCCTTACAGTTATTATATCAGCGTTTATGCGCCGCGCCACTTTCCCCCCACCCGCTCCGTCTCCTCTTATCCTGCCTTCTGTTCCTTCTCCTCCTGTCTACCCTGCGTGACCTCCCCTCTCGTTTCATCTGTGGGATCCATACACGTCAGATTATATTCATCACGCCTCCACTTCTTTATCTCGGTGAGTCTGATGGCTCCAGCCGTTTTGTCTCGTTCCTTTATTCAGCAAAGTGCCCGTCTTTGATGCTGCCCAGCTCGGCTGAGTGTTTCTGGGCATGTATCTTTAACATGAGCGAACAGTGGCATGTTTGTGTGTGTGTGTGTTTGTGAGAGAGAGGCAAGTCTGCCTCCTGCCTGTGCTCACTTTGGGGATATTTTGCTGCTGTAATGGTCTGAAGTACAAATCTACAAAGGCCTCCGTCGCTGTGAACTGAAGAGAAGCGCGGAGACGCGCAGGCACTCAACGGGGAGAGCGACCGCTGCTCTGATTGACAGGCCGGGGCGCACGTGGACGTGCGCGAGGCAGAGTGGGACAGAAAAGACAGAGTGGGAAATTATGTTAGGTATACATGGAGCTTAATTAATTGGTGCAGGAATCCTCATCTCCTGACACTAACAGAAGTACCCCGCGGCCATTAGAATTCTGTTTCCCTCTTACAGAGACACGCGCGGATTAAATGACCAGCACCCAGCATGCACCTTGAGTTCGACCCTCTCTCCCTGGAGTTGCCGTTATTTGCAGCACTGACTTGATATTTGCACGCCTTGTTAGAATACCTCCACCTCTGATATTCAAAATCCAACTTCTGTCCAGTCACCCGGGGGGCCCAGGCCGTGCTGTGGAACCACCGTGATAAAAAGCCCCAGGAGCTGTTTATTTTACAGGCAGGCTGTAGTTCTAGTGATTACAGCGTGTGACCTCTCACCAAGCTGCTGAGCTGCTATCAATTGTGGCGATTCCAGCTCGACCAGGGGTGACAGTTAGTGCTTTTTCTTTGCAGAAGTCTCTGCCACACTTACAGGAGAGTGGTCAGGGACATGCAGATAAAGGATATGTCACGGAGGCAGGTCGTCTGACTAGCCGTGGGCCTCTTTGTGGATCTACCTCAAGATCCGTACCTCGCATTAATGCGTGACCCGTATCCACGTTGCATCTATGAATCACCTATGGAAGGTAAAAATAGTAAATTATTGACTTTGTGATTTCAGGTCTGTGCGATCGAACCAGCCACGTCAGAGGTTGATGTGTGAAGGTGTCTTCTCACGTCCAACAGGTCGTGTCCTGATCGGCACCCATGACTCACCTCATCAAGTCTCTCTCTCTCTCTACCAATCCTATTTCTTGCTTGTTCATTTTTTTTTTTTGTTGTACACAACGTCTGAATCAAAGTGTGATAGAGGAGAAAAGAAATATGGTATCTCACTTAGTCTGCAGGATTTTATGAAAAAGGAAGACAAGATTTTTAGAAATAGAACATTTGACTGACAGCTACGAACTTCAGTCCTGCGATCCTGCACCGGCAGCTTAATGGGATAAAAAACACCAAGAGAGGAGACCGGAAACAGAGTGGGAGGGAGGAGGAGGGGAGGAAACTAAAAAAGAGGAGGTAGAGATGAACAAAATCACAATATTTTAAAGTTCATTCACATATTTTTGTGTGTCTTCAACCGGCTGATCTCCTCATTACTTCAGTTCACTTTAATTCCATCTCATTTTCACACAATTGATTCTGTTTCTTGGCTGAAATTTCCTGCCAGAAAAGCCTTGGCAGATCTGTATTATTCGATGTACAGTGTAACTGTGATTCTAGCAGAGAATAAAGTGATTGAGAAACCATATCAATACAGACGTATTTTCAGGCCAAATTCATCTTCCCAGATTCAATTTTCCTTACAAGAGTCAGGCCTGGAAGAGATAATGTGCCTTATAGCCAATGTGAGTGACCCATAAAGATGATCCATAACCACATGAAATCAAGACTGATCCAGGGAAGAAAAACAAACCCAGTTTGTTTTCAGTTTGTTCTTGTTCGTCTTCTCTCGTCTCCCCTCCATCCTTTTTTCCACACTTTGACTTGTTTGTATTTAATTCCTCTCTCCTCGTTTACTCCACAGCCTCAATAACAAATAACTGAATCAAATATGCTGTTTTATAGCTAAGGTTATTTACCCACGAAATGTTTATTGTACAAAACACTCGATGATAAACAGACACACACACCAACAAACACTCGCGCTGACGTTTATGGCTGAAGTCTGATCAGCGAAACCTAACTATACCCTTACCATTCTTAAAAAACGCCCAAGGGAGCACTCTACACTGACAGCTCTAACAAGGCGCTGTGCCTATATTTATGTGATTGTATGAGCCTGTGTAAAAGTGTGTGTGTGTGTGTGTGAGACAAAGGATACCAAAGGATACAACCCTGTAAAAAGAATCTAATTAAAACTCTATACAGCCACAAGGGACGGACTGATCCCTCCCTCTCACATTTAACTATAGTGAACACTTGAGCGGAAAGACTGTTAGACTGAACGCTCTATCCTCCGGCCTCCGAGGAGGAACAGAGGCGATACAGAGGAGGATAATGTGAGGAGGTGATCCACGGATTAAAGACGTGACAGAGCCTGACACACAGCGGGAGAGGAGAGCATTCACCAAACCTGGCAATGATGAGATCACTTGAATGATGTCTAAATATAGAGCCTATCCGGGCAGCTGAGTGTCTGGGCCGGGCCTGGAGCGCTGGATATGGGTTATAGCTAATGGTTAGTGTGCCTGTCGTTGAGCGATGGAGGCTCTGCTGCAGACGACTGAACAAGCCCGCGCGTTCAAACTGTTTCCACCAACTGGCAGAGCTGTTTTACTGTGAGACGTCTTCCCCGTGAACAGTTTCAGAATGTCCATTGTTCTGACACGAACTCAGCACTGTTGTGCTGTTCAAATGCGGTGACATTTAGGCCGAACAGGCCAGAGAAGAGCAGGAAAGAAGTAAAAAGGACAGAGTTTGTGTGACAGTCTGGATGGAATGAAACAGGAAACACAGACCGCAGAGAGAGAGGAGGGACGTACAAATATGATTATCGATCTCAGATAGGTGTCGCCAAACACGGACACAGCTCTATGACTGAACAACTGGATCTGAACCAGAGCTAATCTGGTTCAGATCCAGATATTTGTTAGATTTTTGGTCATCTAACAAATATCTCATAACATTTTTTGGTCTCTCTCTCTCACCTTTTATTTTCCAAATCAGTGTTTGAAATGTCAGGTAAGCAGAAATATCGTTTATGGCTGACGGCTGCTTTTATGACTAAAAGTCACTACAACAGTTTGATAAAAAGGAAGTGTAATATATGTCTATATTAAATCCTCTGTTATTAAGTTGAGCTGTTCATCACATTTTCAAGTTGTTTCTGCAGCAGCAATTAGACGCAGTAGAGATTCCAAAACACATCTTTTTTTTTCAGTCAAACAGATTCAAATCCACGATACAGGTTTGAACTCTCACCTCAGTTACAACACAGATCACTTAATGAAGCTCCTCAAAGGCTCTGAGAATTACTCATGCACATCAGTCATATTTAATTATGTGACAGCCTCGGCTGCATGGTGGGATTCTGATGCTCTGAACACACACACGTGCTAATTAGCGTGTGTGTGTGTTGGTTTGCTGCCAAACCTTTCAGAAGGAAAATGTCAGTTTTTACCTGAGATGCTCAGGTAGACAGCGGGACTCGTCACGTTCTCTCCCGTCATCTCGTTCACTGCCTCCACGTGGTAGCGTCCTGCGTCCGTTGCCGTGGTTGCCAGGACGACCAGCTGATTGTCCAGAGTGAGTGCTCTGTCGAGCAGAGACACAAGACGCACGACACGGGAGAGAACAGGGGATTAGCGCTGAGCACGGCACCGGCAACAGCAAAGGGAGACACGCCTCGGTCTGGTTTTGGTCTCAGACAGGAACACGGCTCAAAATAAGACTCTGACATGAGGAGAGCATTTGGAACATGGATCGTTTAGCATTCACAAAGGGGGGAGGACACGTTGAATACAAGCATGAGAAAGGAAAGAGGATTCCGAGAGCTTAAATAAATCTCTCCTCCTGTCTCAGATTGATATGTGGCTCATTTTGTGCCTCTTTCATTCTTCTGGCCATTCTCGTCTCGTATCATCTTCTGTTCTTGCGTCTTTTCACTGATCCATCCTCATTTCCCCCACGTACCCGCAGCAATCAATACAGCATAAACATTAACGGTACACAAGGACACACACACGCACACACACGATCCCAAACACAACTGTCTCACTGTCCTCACATGAGCACACAGAGATAAGACACAATCGCTGACAAACAGGCTGTGTGTTGCTGCTGCTGCCTTCTGTATGAGCATAATGGGAAGGAGTTGATTTTGTAGGGAGACAGCGTGAGGTTTGTTATGCTGGGATTTTCATGTTTTTCTCACTACAGCAGACAGAAGCACGGGCTGCGTTTTCACCTTTCACCGCCACTGGATGGAAATCCCAATATTCTAACCTGAGAATGCTCACTGGACTAAATTGATATGACCAAAGGGAGACTAAAGCAAATTAAAGTGAGATGACTGTCTGTTCTTCTTATAGACCGGCACAGTCTTGTTACCTCGTTACACAATTACACCATGACTTCAGACTGGGAAGCCCGGCGACACAAACCTTGTGGCTCCACAAATAAGAAATAAAAGATACGTAGTTGTTTTGTTTATGGGAACAAACGAACGCATAGATTCAAAAATCCATTACTTTGAATCAACATCGCTATGTGTGTGTGTTTTTCTGTGAACACAAACGGACGCTGTTTCCACTCATTCAACATCTGACCACAGAGCAGCATGACGCTTACACAGACTTGAATCAATGGTTCTGTGCGGCAGGAAAACTAAACACGGTGTGTAACAGCATCATTGGAAAACACCAGAGAGATATGAAAACATTTCACAGGGCCTGTGGTGGCTGAGGATGAGGTACTGAAGTGTGTCCGCCTCCAGCTGGCAGAGATCAAAAGTCCCGTTGACCATCGATCTCCACGACTTGCTATTGTTGGATTTCTGGATGATGCTACAGCCTCACGAGAACCACCCAGAGTTGACGGGATCGCCCAAATCTGCAATGTTATAAATTGTAAACTTGCGCAGCCTGATGCACCAGAATCCATTCTCCTTAAAAAAGGGGACTGATCACCCAGGGTGGAGGGATGAAGGATTTGGGGGTTTAAGTGAAGAACCCATTCAGTGGTGGCTTAGCACTGGATGCTGTCACTTTCTATAACACTGCAAGATTGTTTGACATTTTCACCGATTTCCCAGTGAATTATTCATGATGGCACAGGGGGGACGGGGTGAGGACACCACGTCCGTCTTTATACAGCATCTGTGAATGCACCCATGAACATGATCAAGTCTATGGAGGTGTTTGTGTAGGAGCTGCCGGTTAGATGTGAGGAGTGGAGACACACACACACACACACACAGATAGAACTCCTCAGGTCTAATTCTATTCGGGGTGATTTCCCAGGAGGGCATCCACTGCAGCCCGAGCCTCAACCCCAACACTGACACTCTATTTCAGCGAGCGCATTTCAGCAGTGTGCATGTCGCATGTATGTGCATTCAAGCACGTCTAAAAGCGTAAAATAGAAGCTTCAACCGTTCTCTCACTTCCTCCGCCGTAGTAATAGATTCTGGTCTGTAATGCAATTTACCGCCGTTAAGCTCATTAAGTGCACTGACCAGCCCATTTTATCACGTCTGTTTTACCCGGCACATGCTGATTAATGGACAGCGAAGGCGCGTGTCCACGTGCCCGTGCTGTGTCAGAGAGGGGAGAGTCTGGAGAGAGTAAAGCTCATTGAGTGGGCGGGTGTGAGGATGCAGTCGGGCCAATCACGGAACTGTGTGAACATCTGACCATCTGAAAGGTTGGTCATGTAGTATTTCTGCTCATTTACAGATTCCATTGCTATAAGTAACTCCATTCACATGTGAAATTACTCGTGGTGCTGGATGTTCCATTCGTACTTAACTAGGAGCCCTTCCGATTTGATTTCCCATTAAAACCTCACACTTTCATGTGGAAAAGGAAACAAACTGGGAAAGAATTGAAGTGTGTCAATAAGAAGTCTAGATTAGAGGAACTCCATTCAGTTGGAATTCCATTGGAAAAAAATTAATAATGTGTCTGTAGTCGTTCAGTGTAGCCAGAGGGTCCTAAGAGTTGCAATAGTCACACACACACACACACACACACAA
This sequence comes from Pseudorhombus dupliciocellatus, assembly GCA_016785235.1. Taxonomy (NCBI): domain Eukaryota; kingdom Metazoa; phylum Chordata; class Actinopteri; order Pleuronectiformes; family Paralichthyidae; genus Pseudorhombus; species Pseudorhombus dupliciocellatus. The sequence goes on from JAFBJW010000392.1 coordinate 969,717, forward strand.
ACAGCCTGTGTGCGTCTTTTCATTCTGACTGAATGTCAATGTGGTAGAGATTTAATATAACATAAATTCAACATGCAACTTCCCGCTCTCTTTTAGTTTCTACATTTAATTAAACTGGACAAAATTGTTCTGGCTTTTAATTAAAGACAAACTCAATTTTAAAACCGTGCATGACTCTGCATTCTTATGTGTGTGTGTGTGTTTATCCCCAGGCAGAAGAGGCAAATTAAATGACAGTAATCAACTAGATCCTATTCCCTCCTCCTCCAGCATCCCTCACCCCCTCGCAAATAATAAAAAAAAAAACAGCCTCTCTTTCTCCAATTCCATTTTCTGTTCTTACTTAGATTACAATCTGCACATTTCTTTCTTGGTTTCTTCCAATTTTCTTTGCATTTCTCTCTCTCTCTCTCTCTGACACATCATCTCTCCTTCCCCCTCTCTCCATCCGTCCTGTCTTACCTCCTATCTTCCCCCTCCTGACTTCTTTGAACCAAAGCACAGAGCCAGATGGGTCTTTCATTTAGTGTCTGGCCCCAAGACTCATTTTATAAACACTCATGGGTGTCTCTACTGCAAGACTGACTTCTGAATGCACACCCCCCTCCCACACACACACAGACACGCCAAAAGCTAATTTCCACACACATGTTGCAGGCCAGAGGATGAACGAGGGCGAACAAGTGTGTTTTCCGTTTGTCTGAGTGCACGAGTCAGATCTGGGGACTGAGTCTCCTGCCAGCAGAGCCATCCTCGGCCCTGTCTGCCCTCCTCCATTTCTCACAGGCGGCGTGCCACCGCCTCCGAGGCACGCGTCTGACACACAGGGGCTCGGGGTGCGGCAGTGCTGTGCAGAACGAGGGACACTCCACTGTAAAATGAGTACAGACAGCAGGCTTCCTGGCAGCTTCGTCTCCGGAGCGAGCACCAGCAAACCCACCCACCCACCCACACAGACAGAGTGTGTGCGTACAGTCACACAGCTGGAAGTGTTCACAGTTCCCGCGACCGTTTAAAGTGGATGTTTGCGTGGGCGTTTCAGTCGGTGGACACATGAATACAGCCTCTGTGGGACTGATTGATGGTTAACGTACTCAAGCTTGTACCTGCTGGAGGACACAGTGTGTGTATGGAAGAAATCCCAAGTTATGAATTTACTGATGAGAAATGTTGCATTCACAGGGCCGAGGTGTTTTAAATGTGGGCTTGTCTGTGTGCTGTGGTGTTTTCTAGTAGCACATACGTCCACCTGGGCCCAACTGAATTCAAGCTTGGCAAACTGCACACACTCAGGTGTCAGGCCACTAAATGTTTATATATATATATATATATATATATATATATATAGATAGATAGATAGATAGAGAGAGAGAGATTCATAAATCATTCTCTGGAAAATGTATTAACACCTAACTTTCTGCTTTATCTCACAATACTGAAGGAATAAAAACAAAATCCAGGCTCAATACTTAAATTAAATCAGTTCTTCTCCGGCTGCTGCGGCCTCCAGATGTTTTCGTGTAACGCTGCTAACATATAACAACACACAACAAACACCAATGAAAACACAGCCTCCCTGAGCTGGTAATTAAAGGCTATACAATCAGTGGAGGAGGTCATGTGTTTGCCCTTGTCCACGGGCCAAAACAGAAAGAGGGAAAGTACATGATAACGAGGGAACTGTTGTGGTTCACTTTCATTTTTAGGATCTCAACCTTCTGGAGATATGTGATGTACACTGCGTGACACTTCAGGTCTGAATGCAGAGTGGATGAGGCAGCATCTGCACGATGTTCTTCAGTAAAAGCCATAGTAGCTTGTTTGGATATTGCAAACTGAAAAAAAATATATATATAACGACATAACAAACTGCTTAGTAGATTTTTTTTTCCACTGGAATGTTTTGCAGACTTTTAATGTAGGTTAGTATTTTTAACCCTTGGAGTCGGGAACAGCACAAACTTTGTCTTGTCACTTCTTTGGACTTTATGAGGAAACCGTTAGAGTCACCCATCAAGAACTGCATTCCTCTGTTCGGCTCTTTTGCATCGCTTGTTTAAAACTCAGCGTGAACACAGAGCTCTGGTAGTTTAGTGTTTTTCACTGATTTCAAAGGATGACAGCGGCTGACAGGGAGTTCCTGTGGTGATGTTTCTGGGGTAAATTGGGCACAAGGAGAAGCTGGGAGCGTCTGGATGACATGAGGTACTCCACACTGCTGTAATGTAATGGTACAACGTGAGGCAAAAAAAAAAAGAGGAACCACTCTGGAAGAGAACAGAGGAGAGACAAAACAAAGAGGAGAACTTTTTCACGTAGTTGTGGGAAATATGACAGATCCGTTTTTGTAATGGGATTAAACAGTCTAACGAGGATCAGCCTGAGGACTGAACTGGTGCCAGCAGCTTGACAGTGACAGCTTTAGTGATTTTCAACATGTACTTCAAATGAGGCTTTAGTTAACACAGTCTGGGGAGGAAGATTTGGTTTATAGCAGTTCTTTTAATATTCGTAAATTCTCCGCCTTGTCGTCAAAATGAACTCCCTTAAAAAAATGCAATTTGTGAAATCTTCTGATTGTTGAGAAAATGAAAAAAAGAATCTGAAACTGGCTTCACCAGTAAGGTGGAAACGAATCGAAGAAAAGTCTGAAAACAGACAAATTAATTCCGGCAAACAGTTTCCAATGCTAGCTACTGTCTGATTTAAGGGAGTGGTTCATTTATAACCTCTTCAGGAGACTTAAATTCCAGACGTACACGGTTGTTGTGTAGCTGCTAAGCAGGGTGATGGAGCCGGGTCCCACAGCCGGACCGGCGCTGGCATTCCTCCTGCAACAGCCATTAAGCGGGTGCTCTGAATAAATCCCTCAAAACATTTAAATCATTAAACGTCGACTGTGCTTTTATGCTGTAATCAACAAAAGGCTGACAACAAAACAACCACAAAACTCCACATGTCTGTAACGGGCCTGCTGGAGGTGAACCAAATGAGAAGAAATAATGGAGGCAGGCTGCCGATGCATTAAATATGTGCATCAACTATTTAAAGGGCCTGGATTGTGTCTATCTCAATTTAAATCAGGGCCAAAACATTTTGGACGACATTAAAATGATTAAAGGGACACAGTCACATTCAGTGACGGCGCCCTGCGGACACATTCAGACCCACACAGCCGCAATCAGACAGATAATTACTTGAATTTATAAAGCACCTTTCACAGACCAGAGGACACTTTGCATGTGTCAGTGGTGTTTTATTTGGAGCACTCAAAGTGTATGGACACTTGCATATGCTTATGCTTTCTGACTAGTTGATGAATCGATCAGTTAATTAACATCTCACTAAGTGGCAAATATTTTGTCTCAGTTTAAACTACTTAAAAGTTACTTGATCGTGAAAATAATTGAATCAATTGCAGCCCTGAATCACTGAACCGCTCATTTCCAAAACCATTATTCAAACCTTTATTAGTCGTTAATTAGCTGATACAAAAGCCTCCGCTCCCCGGGGAGGCTCTTCCAGGAGACTTTGGAAACTGCTCGAGGGGATTTGCTCTGATTCAGTGACAAAGGGAAAAGAGGCTAGTCGGTGATGTTAATAAGACCGGGCTCTGAATTCTCCGTTCCACTTCATCTCGGAGGTGCGCGATGAGGCTGAGGTCAGGGCTCAGGCCGGTTCCTCCACTCACACACGACTCAAACTGCATAGCTGCTTCCAGACACGCGCACGCAGGTCTGGATTATCAGGAGGGGCTGAGCGTTGTCACAAACTTGGACTCATGCTGCCGTCTTAAATATCACTGTATCCTGAGGCATTGACATTTCTGACAGAAAACACCACGCAGGGTTTCTCAAAGTAAAGTCAAAGAATATTATTTACACCAGTTTACTTTTCAAAGGGGTGAGCCAGCTGTTCCTCTGAGCTCGGAGGGGCCGGTCTGATTCAGTCCAGCAGGTGACTGATTGATCGTTTGCTTCGTGGTATATAATCATTAAAGTCGTGAAATGAGTTCTGACAAGCAGGAAGAATCATCGCCGGCAGCTCTGCAGTGTTGCAGATTAACTTATGTCCTTGTTTACCGGTGACCGTGGGCCCAATGTGTACGTGACTGTTTGCGCGACGTTGAGCGCTCCTAAATCACTTCCACTTATCGACGCTGCGATGCAGTAACTCACATTAACATTAGTTGTTATTTTTATTATTCGGGCTGACCCCAGCCTCACTCTCCCTCTCTGAGAGGGAGGCATGTCACAGTTGTTTATGGCTCACAGCTCACTTACTGTACCCAAACAGCACAGAGCACTGTGAATGTGAACCTGTGTGTGATCAATATTTCCAAGTAAATCTGCTATTATAACAACACTAGCCCCCTCCTCTAATTGATTCCTCAGTTATTGCTCTGCTATCTCAGGTCCAACGTCTGTGTGGCAACTACACGGCTCAGGCCGCGTAGTCGACGACCCAAACTCCCACAGGTCAAGAAAAGCAATAGAAAGTAATCCTCTGTTAATGTCACAGCTCCGGTTGAGGAATCTTGTTGATTTTTCCTCTGTGAGAAATACAACCTGCATAAGTGACTGCACAAGACACCGATGAAGAGGCGGGCAAATAGATGGTGGAGGTTACAACAGTAATGGACACTAATGTGTTTGTGAGAGATTTTAACAGCCCCTTCACTGACTCAGAAAACATTTCTCTGCCTCCTGCCCTGTGCACTCCGCAGCTCTGTGACTTGTAATTAACGCAGCGCCTAAATCACAGGCTCGCTTCCTCAATCACCTTCACGGTTACTTCAAATGGTCAAACGGACGCAAAAAGGGGGAATTTCCTGTCGTCGGCCACCAGCTTGGCCAGATGCCACTGCCAATAAGTTCTCCGTAAAAACACACACACACACAGGCGGGGGGAGGGCATGGCCGCATACACAGAGAGTATGTACTCACACAGCCTAGGGCCTGCAGACTGAAAGTAATTGGGGTGTGTACGCATGTAAGAGAGAAAAAGAGGGAGAAAGAGGCAAAGGGAGAGTAAGTGAGGGCTGCGAGACAGACTACGTTTGTTTAATGTCCCCTGGCGTGGCCGGGGGTACAGGCAGAGAGAAGTGGGGAGGCAACGAAACAGGAAAGGAAAGCAAAGCAGGGCAAGGGTGAGATGGAGGCAGGAAGAGAGGAGAGGAGAGAGGGACGGGGGCTAGATGCTGAGTAAACAGGGGAAAGAGACTTTTCACTGTGCCCGCTGTTTGTTCAGCTACAGGAGCTCCGTGACTCACTTCCTTTCCACCGCAGCTCTATGCGGCCGTCTGTCTCGCTGTCGCCCACGTGCGAACAACGTTAATTCATGTAAGAGCTCACGGGAAAACATTTGCTGTTCAGGGTGAAAAAAGGTGTCATGTAAAAACTACAGTACGACAGCAGATGCATCTAACAAGGGGACAGGATGGAAACAACCCGCCGTGTGTGTGCGTGTGTGAGTGACTGTTGTAGTCCCATTAGGTGGATGGATCTCTAGACGAATGGCTATTATCCTAATTAGCACTAATTATGTCGGCTTCCAATTTACCACACAACTGGCAGTGACTTCTCTCGCTGTCTTTTTCGTCTCACTCTGTCTTTTTTTTTCTTTCTCCCTACCTCTCTGTGCCTGCCTCATCGATGAAAAAACACACCTCGCTCTCAAGCGTCCCCTCCTCCAGCCGCTCAGCGAAGGAGAAGGGCGGAATGCGGAGACTCCTGTCTTCACACTTCACACATCATTTTGTAATTCGTTTTGAAAATGTCAGCTCGGTGTGTTCTCTTGTGTGAGAGCAGCAAAAAGTATTGCTTAAAAAAATATATCGGACACGAATCAATCAAGACATTATGGGTGTGTCCAAACCCAGTCATTGGACACCTGCTATAAACACGGCAGCATCCCTTCAGGTTCAAAGCTGACTGCTCATCACTGCACGGACGCCCAGGCAGGTGCAACTCTGCTCGCCATTTAAACATTATGAGCGCAGGAAGAAGGCCGGGTCCCATTTATTTATATGCTCACTTCCAAGTTGTATAACACCATTAAATTTCATTCTAATTGGATTCAGGTAGTTAATAAATTTCATGATACATAATTGGATGGCGGTGGAGCGGCGGTGTTCACCGTCACCTCGCAGCAGGAAGTTTCTCCGTCTAACGTGCAGCCAGACTCTATCCAGGGTTCCTCTGGTGTCCTCCCACAGATATTTGAGTTCAGGTTAATTGGAGACTATGGCTTGACCGTGGGTCTTAAAGGAAGCTGTGAATGGTTGTTTGTCTGTGCATGCTGCCCCTGTGATGGGCTGGTGACCTGTCCTCACTCCGCCTCCTCCCCAGTGTCAGCTGGGATTGGCTCCAACCCCACCATGACCCCCCGATAGTGAAGAATGGCTGACACAGGGTTGTGCTCTCAACTGATGCTGTGGATACTTCACTGAATCTGAGCATAACATCTAACAGATATTGTGGGTGTGTGTGAATTCCTGTCCAGAGGATAATAACACTGATGGATTACAAAAACATATCGTCTGCTTTCGATTTGAAGGTCAGTGGCACCAGTGACGAGTAAACAAGCGCCATGTTTCTGCTCTCCGTTGACACAACCGCACAATTACAGCATCTCCTGTAAAACAAGGGTTTTTAACTGATACACTTGTCACCATGGCGATGGGAAATCAATACCATGCAAAAGAATGGTTACGCCTACAGGCAAGAACATTTTAATCTACATTATTCGGTAACAAACAACCACACACACACACACACACACACTTCCATAGATCTTGTAACGTGCACAAAGCCTGCAGCGACAAAGCTAGTGAATGCATCGCTCACGCTGACCTGCTCCTTCTACCAAAGCCACAGTGGGTGACAGACTTTGCTGTTTCTATTTCCTGGAAAATGGAGAAAAAAACCTTTGAACAAATGCCTGACTTCAAATGACTTTAGATGAAAGGATGGATGCACTTTTGCCAGTTTAGGGCACAAACCCAGAATTGGGAGCATAGAGTATCTGTCATTGCCACAGATTTCCTCTAATGCTGGAGTTGCTGCATCTAGCTGTGAGAAAAACATGGACTGAAATGTTATTAAACAGGCTTTAACTGTTCAGTGAGAGCTTAAAGAGGAGGAAAACAATGGAGCACAGATGCCAAATGAATTAATCATTGTCATGTTACTGCAGATAATTATCTTTTGGAGCTTTTTGAGGACAGAACATTTATGGGTGTTTTAATGGGCCACAGTCAATGGTGGATTTGTCCCTGTACTGCCCACTGGTTTGCACAAGTTCACCAACTAAGGCAGAGGTCGGGAACCTACGGCTCACGAGCCAGATGGGGCTCTTTTGATGGCAGCATCTGGCTTGCAGGGAGCCCTCGCAGAGAAACGGCTTTCTAGTCGCCATGGCAATGGTAAACAATGACCGTCGCACGCTACAGTGAATCTATGGTCCGGTCCGAGTCTATCTATCCATCTATCCATCCATCTATCTATCTGAAGTTCCACTGTAGCGTGCGCCGGTCACTGTTTACCGTTGCCATGGCGACTAGAAAGCCGGTTCACTATGAGGCAGCGACCAGAGGAAGTCCGGCTGCATGTGACATACATGTTGCGGTGTCTGTTTTTCTGTCGCGTAGGCAACGCAGATGAGGCAAAGAGTTTGTTCGAGTGGGGCTGCCGTATTTTGCCGTCAAAGATAGTATTCAGAAACTTATTGTACTTTAAAAGTGTTGGTCTTACATAAGACGCATTTACTTGTATTTAGTTTGGAACATGTTGTATGGCTCTCACGGGATTACATTTTAAAATCTGTGGCGACCTCTGAACTAAGGCAATGAAAGTTCTTCTTTCTACTTGTTTTAAAAGTTACAGCCTAATCTCAAGTTTTTTTAAAAAAGGCACAGTGTTAGCAGCGTAATATCTGGTTGGCTTAAAAACAGCCTCGGGTGAAACTCCACCTGCTTTGGCAAATGTGGCTTTTGATTTGAGCCAAAAATTAAATTTCAAATTGGAAAGCCGACGTGAATGTGCAGCACATATTTTGAAGGTGTGAGTGAACAATGCGTTTGAGCCAGGCATCTGTGTGTGTGTTAACACTTAATAGTTGGCTGTAATGTGTGAAAGAGTGAGTATTGGTGACGGTACAATGTAATTTTCTGGTAAGCCAAGGGAAAATTGATGAATAGAAATTCTATAGCACGAACAGGCAATGAAACCCAAAGATTAGGTGAGGAAAAAAGAGCTCCAAAATGCTGGATGCATTTATTTCTTTCTCCCCCATGTCACAAACAGGAAAACTCCCATGTTAATACACGAGCAGAGGGGTTAGTGTAGTATGAGCTCAGATGTAGCCTTTAATTTAATTGTGTCAGAGAAAATAAACTTGTGACCTTCTGGTTATTGATCCTTGCTTCTCCAGGATGATATTAACCAGTCAATCAGAAGCACATTGTTTGTGCTTTTTGGAAATCCAAAGAGTAACTACAGTATAAATGAGCTGTGTGCAACAGTTTCTGAATTTCCTCCATTTGTTTATTCATTAGTTTCATGGTCTGTGGTAATCACCGATCAGCCACAAGCAGGGTGCCAGAACCAAACCTTCATCAGTCACTCCTCACTGCTCCGTGCTCCCTCTTCCTCTCTCGCTCTCCCTCTCCCGCTCTCCCTCTTTCTCTGTTTTGTCGATAGGTTAAAAGCTCTCTCCAATGACAGATGTGTGTGTGAGAGTGTACGTGCATTTGTGCACTGAGTGTGTGTGTGTGTGTGTGTGTGTGCGTGCATGGGTGTACAGTGTGGTCAGTGATGGATGTGTATGTGGCAGGTAATTAAAAGTGTGATTAGTGGATAATTAACAGAGGTCTCAGGCTTTAGAATATTTAACGACTTCAGACAGAGGACACACACACAAGCTGGCAGGTGGGAGTGTGTTAGTTCATACTGTAATAGGGGAATAATGGTTCCTCGGAGTACATACATGTAGGGTACAGGCAAGGAGAAAACAATAGAGGGAAGAAAGGATGGAAAGAGGTGGAGAAAGAAAATGAAAAATCAGATACATGCCTTTCAAAGGTGCATCCATTAAATGAAGGCTCATCGATACCTGCTACACAAGCGGGACACACAATAGCACGCAGCCGCACACTCCTCCCGTCTGTCCCTGAGTGATCAGTTCGCTGCAGACCATCGTACATGAAAACAGAAACACTTAGGAGGGTTAAGGAACAGTGTGAAGAGCCGATGACTATGAACGCATCATCCCCATGTTCAGAAAGAATGAATCCCTGCCTTGCTAGCATGCTAGCATTCCCTGAGGGTTCGCTGAGGTGATTAAAATTCACCCAAGGAGGCACGAAGGAGTTCAATTCAATTCCAATCATAATGGAAATCCTGTAGTTGACCAGATATTTGCACCAAAAGGTCAAACCGCTGGTGGGCCACATTCAGGCCACCACTAAATCCTCCACAGTCCAATTTCTGAAAGAGCTTTGAGGTGTTGCAACAAACACATTACTTTCGCTAAAGAAATTGAGATAACGCGTCTAAGAAAAAGCAGACGACAGACTGTGGAGGGAGGAAAAACACAGGGAGTAGTTGTTGCAGGTGCAGCGAACACTGCTCCTGTTTCCTGAACAAGCTGAGTGGATGGTAAACTTCACAATGAGTCATGGTAGTTATACCGAGAGGTGCTTCACAGATCTGACTGACACGGGATGAACTGCACAGAGCTTCAGTTAAACGAGCGTCTGAGAACAAAATGAGAGCCGCGGTTAATTCAGTGACACTAAATTCAGCAGAGTATGTTTACATCCAGCGTTTTATCCAGATATCCAGAAAGCTTTTTAATACCAGGGCCGGGGGTCTTAAGAAATATTTAAGCGATGGCCAATTAGGGCGTGTTACAGTCCATGAAGTATTCATTTAGTGCTACAGGAACAAAAACAACTGTGACAATTTGTCAAGGATAATTAAAATATGATAAAGGGAAAAATAAAATCATGGTAGTTAATTTCACCATATTTTGAAACTGCGATGCAATCATCTTTGTTGCACTCCTGCAGTTTAGAGAGATTTTCATTCCTACCCTCCCCACCTCCTCCTCCTGCTCCTGCTTGCTGCTGCTCGTCGCCCTCCCTTGAGTGTGAGAGGCAGAGTAATCCCGTGTCATTTGGGAGAGTCATTAAGTACAGCCTCAGAGTTAATGTCTTTCCTACTTTTTTTTTTTTAAGTTCTTCTTCATACCTTGGTTGTTTAAGAAATGAGACTTGAGGAAGACGAGTCAGGACACAAGTAGAGGACAGATGAGGAGGAGTCTGGAATTCACCTAATGTCTCCGCCAGACACAGACGCCGTTATCTCAGCAAGACAACAAATATATCTGACGGCGAGCTGAGGTCGGAGCAGAATGACGCTATCAACTCTAAAATGTCCGAACAGTTCCGCGTCAACGCAGGAGGAAAAATGTAATGTATTAAAAACACAGCGGTTTTACCTTGAGGTATACTGCGGGTCTACTTATAGCCTACAGATGTGGAGAGCACATCAACAGTTTTAAACAAAGCTACAACAAATTGCTTTTGGCAGAATAAGCAATGAATATTCATAGTCCGACAGCAGGCCCTAAAGTGGTGTCTTCATAATGCAATTCTATCCCACTCCACCTTGACAATGAATAATATTATCAGAAAATGCAATGCAATTAAAGCAAACCCGTGTTCCCTGTCTCCCTTTGCCACATGTCGCTCC
>JAFBJW010000392.1:980525-1191665 GCA_016785235.1 Pseudorhombus dupliciocellatus
CTGCAAAATTCATGCATAATGGCGTGGTGGTGGAGCGCGGCGCCCCGGGCTACTTTCTTTCAGCATCAAGCAGTCTTGTGCACATGCAGATTAAATGTGGGACACTGAACCTAAATTTTACATAAAGGGAGGTAGAAAAGAGTCTCAGCACAAGGCTAAGGTCAGAAGAACTCTAAATTATTTACACTGTAGATTTCAAATGTAGACAGACAATTAGTCGTCAATAACTGATAATATACTGCGCATGGCTGTTTGCAAACTTTGGATTTTAACACCGGAAAAGTCGAGGTTTTCAATATGACTGATGTTTTCTGATTGTTGAATGACCTAACCGAACATTAGACCTGTGTGCTCTGATATGCTGGGTTGGGACACATGAGCTATTAAACCGTTTTCAGATTATCACTGTAATGTATCTGCAGCGGAACAACCTCCACATACGTCATGTTCTTCTGGGGCTGGGAGAAAACAAACTAATGATGACTCAAACTCGGTCTAGAGGGGCACATTGTGCACCGGAGGCTCCAGGTAGGTCATAAACACTATTACTAAGGGAGCGTTCAGACTGAAAACAGCCCTGCATGAACAGAATCCAAGTGACTGTGGTAGTGTGGGTTGGCTGTTTTAAGTACCGCAGGGACGATTAAATTAGATTGGAGGTTTTTGATACGGAACTAATCTCAGTCACACTTGGTAGGGATGAGGCCTGGGAACCACCAATTGCATTTTGGAGCAGATACAGATGTGACTGACCTGCCAATATTATTATTTTAGTTGGTGCGGTGTTTTCAGCATTTACATTTCTGTTAGGGAATAATCTGGCTTTGTATATTTAGGCATATTTAAAGGGCTGAAATTCAGTGTGTGGGTATGTGGGGATCCCGCCTATGACATGCAGGTATTACAGTTGGGAATAAGGAGCGAACCCTTTTACCACCGGAGTGGATACTTCTGTTTTTAAGTGTCGGTGGTCTGACAAAGATTTTAGTTTTCATTCCATGTTACGTGATAGTCGATTGTGGATGTGTTTTTCCACCAGAGTCCTTGTGTTGCTTTATTCTTTGCCTGGATTCATCTTAGCACTTGCAGAGCGTCGTTAGTCTTTGTGATGCTCGAGCCAAAACAGCGACAAGAAAAACAAACAACACTTCAAAATCACATTGATCAACAACAGGAAAAAACGGCTGAGCAGGCCGGATATAAAGATCAGACCGCTGCTCATTAATTTCTCCTTAGATAAATTGACGGCAGATTCTTTTCTGCCAAACATAACTGTATAATAATTTGCTATAGATCATCAATTCTTCCACACAAGTGTCTCTGACTGAAGTCAATCCCAGAGGCTCATTACCACAATTAGTTCCACTGGTTAATTATTGTTAAACAACACCCATCTTAATAACCCCACAATACACCACCGCTGAAACAACAGCGAGACAAATCCATTTCCACATCTCTGCTGCTACAGTCTTCAACTCGTTATTCTATTCTAAGTTTCCCTTTCAAGACCTAAGGTGAGCTGAAGGTCAACAGCGGAGGAATACTGGGATTACCATCTCCCTTTGAACGGGGATCAACCAGCGCTAATGCTACCTGACAAGAAAGGAGGACAAAGTGAGACGAAGGGTGAGAACGAGGAGCAAACAAAAGAGACGCAGTAACAGACAAGTGTCCGCTGAAATGAAGAGGGAGGTAAAATATTGGAAGGGGAAATGGAAGCGTTTATGGTGGAGAATTCTCATTCTGTTATTTGCCGCCACATTAGAGGACCAAAGGAGCAATTCAATTATAGACTGGGACGCGAGAGATGCGAGGCAGAAGGGAGAGCAGGAGGGAGGAGAGGTAAATTGGAAAATATCAAATTCAGGCAGGCATCAAAAAAGATTCATTGACGATAAATGATCTTTTATACAAAACAACATATACAATATATTACATGTTTCCTACAGACAAGAACGACTCCTGACTCGCCTTATTTGAGCTGTCAATTAAACGTTATTATGATTTTTACCAGAGCAGCATCATGGCTCCCAAAAGAACCAACAGACCAGACTCTGGTGTTTTAGAGAAACTCTCCCAGTTAATACAAAGCATCAATACGTTAGCATCACACGGCGCCCTGGAAGAAATTAAACAGTAAATTAAAACATACGTGAGCATTTCTTTTGAGGCTGATCCCATAGTTTATTGAAACAGGTTGTTTGTGTAGCTAATGAAAAAAAAAATATTGCAATCATCTAACAAGTAATGACAAGAAAACACAAAACAAGAGAGTGATTCTTGGTTCTCTTTATGCGGAATATAAAATGTGCTGCAGATACTTTGATTTGATTTTAGTTTTGACTTGCTGCTGGAGAATAGGAATACTGGTTATTATACAAACTAAAACGACTGAAACGATTTACACGATATAATGCAGATGAGCAAAGTGAAAATCTGACACGTGCATGTTACCGCCTGATCGCTCACATGATTAGGCTGAGGAGCTATGATCAACGGGTATAAGTGTAATTTACGGCAGATGTAAGGAAGAACATAAGCAAGATGTAAGAAATGAACGGAACTTATTGAAATTCTTCCTCATCTGTTGAACAATCAGTATGCACAGAGCCAATTGGTGTTGCTGAATATGTGATAGTGATTTGAATTAAGACTCGACTGAATGAAACGCTGGATATGAACAGTCCAAAATAACTTTGACACATGGCTGTGCTTAGTGCAGTCAAATGTCTGAAAGCCCTACATGTCTGGGATCATTTTGTAATCCTAAAAGTAACTAAATCATATCATTGAGAGGAGAGTCACACGCAGCATCTAAGCTTCTGGTGGCTCCAGAGATTAAGTTGCAGACACAATGGATTCAGATGAGCTTAAACTCTTTACTCCCCACTCATTTCCTTTGACTTTTTTTTTTCCCCCTTTGTGTCGTCTCCCACCTCTGTCTCAGTCACTTTGATGCTCCCTTTTTTGGAGTCATTAGAAGTGGGGCAGTGGCGCACTGGTGGATGGAAGACCTTTCAAATGGCAGTTTGACACGCGGCGAGATCTAAGGCGAAACATTCTAACAGTCTAAATAATGCTTCTTTCTTTTGATCGTATTGTTTGTCTGATGCAAACAAATGTATACGGCCCCTGATACCGGCTCAGCATGTCTGCCAAGTTCAGACAGCGAGAAACTTTCTGCTCTGCGGAATGAGCGTGTGATGAAAGATCACTCCCTCTGTTGCTGCTGTCAAAGCTGTGTTTGACAAATTAAAACGAATGAATGGACGCAGCATGGCCAGTTCTACCAGGAGCAATATGTCCCATCAGGCCCGGTCCTGGCACTGACCGCCTGTGACATCAGCGCTCGCCTCACCGCTGCGCTCCCCAGCAACACGGACCCGAAATATTCACTGTCCGCCCAGCCATGCTCCTGCATAGATAACTGTCTTTATTTGATCAGACCGGGCTCCCCGTGTCCCCGATGGAAGAGGGAAGGAAAAGCTCTAATTCTCAGCAGCACGGTTGTCCTCATGAAGCCGCTGGCTATCAGAATCATTTCACGTCCATCTGCCACGGGCCTCAAAGCTAATTAAAAGCAGCAGCTCGCTCTTCCCGACCTCGGCTGCAGGTCACAGCTAAAATATATAGCGGCAGCACTGTCCCAAAGTTGTTTTGGCTGCAGCCGGACGATGCAGAAGGAAAAAAAAAAAAAAGAGTCAGCCGGTCTGAAGTTTGGTGTCCATGTAAAAATGGAAGGAGGAAAAACATTTTGGGGCGGGTGGAGCAAATCAGAGTGGCGAGATGAGCGAGAGCGCCGTTAGATTCGAGCGTGAGCGAAGGCAGAGCTTTCAAGTTCAGGCTACTACTTTGAGAGCTGGGGAGTTTGGGAATGTTCATAGATGGATGAGGCCTGTGTCGGGGCCGCGTGCTGGATATGCAAAGTGGGGTGAGGGGCAGGCACACGGACGCAAATTACGAGCGGCGGGGAGACAGACAGCGAGATGGAGCCGGGGCTCTGGGAGCGATGCATATCGGATCAATAAACTTCATAAACGAAATCATCATCTCGGTCACCACGAAGACAGCCAACCGCCAGGCACCATCTGGCCCCGTCTCACCGGACCGCAGGATCAGCCAGTGCAACCTTGCACACAAACACGGATGCACATACACACACACACACCGTTGTAAATGCAGAGCAGTGCAAATATTCAGTGCACTCGCTTTGTCACGCATGAACTCACACAGAGGCGATTGAGCCAGGTAGACGCAACACAAAGATTGGGCTGGAGAGACAGATTGTGTGTGTGTGTGTGTGTGTGAGTGAAAGTCTGCATCCACACAACAGTTAACCAGTTTATTCAGGAGCAGAGGTTTATGGGTTCTGTATCACAGTGCATCCTGTAGCATGATAATGACTGTAAAAGAGTCACGGAGTGAGAGAACACGGGGATATAAAGAATAAATTGGAGGCAGGAAAGTGGGAGTGAGAGATAGAAGACAGAGGTGAGGGGGCAACGGGAGAGGAAGACGTGTCTTGTTGAGACAAGAGACGAGCCGTGAAGAAAGGTGCAAATTAGTCTTTTCTATCAGGGTTCAAAGGCAGAGCTGCGCATGAATCTTCATCACAGAGTGTGTGCGTGTGGGGGGAAAGCAAATAAGAGAGTATTTCATCTCAAAAACCAGAGATAAAAAGTTTTTACCCAGATCACATTAACACCAGAAAATGAAATGAAGCTCTGAGATCCACTTCTGCTTAGCATTAGAAATTATTGTGAAGAGCAGAAACATGACGACAGAGTTGTCAAAATGAAATCGTACCACGTACATTCTTCCATCTAGCAATCTATTGTTTAAACTAGGTCTTTATCACAAGTGATATTACAATAACCAGACCCGGCAAGTGGCAGCAGCAGCTGTCATCTTTATCTTGTTGCCATGTATACAGGGTCTGGTGCCAGAGCCTTCAATTTGAGGCAAACTCTCTGTGCCAAAGTTTCACATGAAATCAGATCTTCTTGAACAAACCACCAATGTCACTTTAACAATGAGCGAAGCGACCGTCATGGCAGGAATAAAGGCACAGCAGCAACACAATGTACTTTTATTCGCCGTCAACTTTTGTCCTTTACTGCACTCGCACAAGGCTGAATATCAATATGAGGTGGTTCCAAATGTTCACACCACCTTGAGACGTAGTGGGCCTGACTTGAAAAGGGGTTAGAACTGCTGCACGGCTTGCATCTAGCGCTTGGGGATGGATTTTTTGGGCTCGGGCTAAATTGAGGTTAATTGAGTAATCATTAATGAACTGTTCATTAGGCTTCAGCAGATTTGCTCTTGAGTCTGATTCAATCTGTGTCTAACATTGGAACTTTGGTTGCATCAGGCCTGACGGAGGAGAGTCTGGCAACAACAAGGAGCGACCACACGTTTTCTCAAACTGGACACAACGACGAACGATGCACAGTCACAGTGAAGGAGAAAAAGAGTACATTCATGTATCTCTGTGTGGGAGTGGGAAAAGTTTGTTTGACCCCTTCCGTTCGGTAGCTGATGCCACAATGACAGTTAACAATCTCCGATCAGCCGTTAAAAGTTTCAGCGCGAGCGTCGCCTGTTAGGGGGAAAATCTCTCCCTGGCTAATTTAATGGCCTGATGTGCAGCTGTGCCAGCTGTTTGTCAGAGGTGTGCACCGTGTGAAATACTGACTGCTGAATATCTCCCTCATTCATTCAACGAGGGGAGAGACTGTCTAGGACACTCCACAGAGTTAATGGAGGTGGACAAATGATTTATCTTAAGTACCAGAGGCGACATGTCTCCCTGTCTCCGCATAAAATTTGTATATGGACCAAATAAAACACTTCCTGCGTTAAGTGTGGGGCCTGTGCTGTGTGACACAGCATCTATGGGATGTCCCTGATATTTTATTTCATCAAACCGCGTTCATCTCTCACTCCTTCGGTGGTGGCAGTCGGGTATTCAGAAGAAACCAACTCTGAGGGCAATAAACAGCTGAAGGAGATCCTGAACTTAGTAAGTTATCGTAATAATAAAACTCAAGACTGTGCATCTTTAGCCAGGATGTTTACGACTTTTTTTTTTTTTTTTTTTTTTAAATAATCAAGTTGAAGGGCAAAGGGAAATGGAGCCACGTGTATTGGCACCAACACAAGCTATATCATCATCATCATCATCATCATCTGTGGTGTGATCAGAGGGCCAAAGCTCTCAGGTGACTGCTCGGCTGAGTGCACCTGCCAAACTGCGACAGCCGATTGCTCACTGTCAAATCACATTTGCTTTTAAATGCTCTGCTAACCTACTGCTGCAACTGTTGCATCACAGCTCAGTCTGCAGGGTCTGCAGCCTCATCAGCTTCAGCATTTTTATGTGAACTGCATTTTTTTTGCTGTTTTTTTCCATAATTATGCCACAACTCATCTGTTTGGCTCCTGACAGTCATGGTTCCTGGTGGTGGTGGTGGTGGTGGGGGCCTCCTAAAATACCAGAGAGCTTTTACTTTGTCCGAACATACGATATCCATTCCGCTCCAGTCTTGATTTTTTTTCTGCCGTGCTTTCCATCAAACACCGATGGCTGAAATGATGATGGTGTCTCACTCCCCTCTGTGACAGCTGGATTTCCACCCTGCGTTTGGAGTGTGACCTTTTGCGAGAGCCACACACATTTATAAAAACATCCAGCGTGCTATCATAATTATCTTCAAGCGCACCGGGAATCAGCTGCCTCTGGGCACTTGGGCTCAACAGTGGGCCCAGGACCAGCTGCGGGTGTTAGAGTAGAACGTGTGGAAGACAAAGGGCATGAGGGCTGCTCACTGCTCCCTGTGCCATGTGGCTGTGGTTCTTTGGCATGGATGGAAAAGGCCAGGGCGGTAACGAACATGAGGGAAAAACTCAATCTTAATGTCGCACATGGACAGTCACCACCTTAACAGCGATTTTTTAAAAAATGCTTCAAACCATCTTTGGTCCCACTGAGCTTCAATATATTGGCTTATTAAAATATGTAAATAGGCTGTTGTCATGAAACAATCAGTAAAAGTACAAAGCACAAGGAGAAGAACAAAGGAACTCCCAGTTTTCTGTTTCCATGGGTAGCAGCAGGGAGTACGGTCTAAAGAGGCGAGCGCAGCGTAGTGCTGATGCTCTGACAGTAAACACTTTCAGCGCCGACTGTGTCTTTAACAGCAAAATAATTGCAGTCCACTGTCATTAAGCCACGCTTGATGACGCCCCATTAACTTTACTGGGAGAGTCCCTTTCTCTCTTCGTCCAAATCTAAGAGCAAAGTCAAAGTTGATGCGAGCCAAAGACAAAAGTAAAAATAAAAAGAGCTGCTTGTGGAGCCTCACTCCGCGAAGCTCTCGCAGACGCACTCGTGAGGTAGCGGCTGTCGTTAAAGGAGCGGTGGTTGCCATTTACGTGTAGAGCAAGGCCACTGACAATTCCGCCCAATAACCCACCGGGGAGCAGTTAGTGTTCTAAATGGGGAGTTAGTTATCTAGAGAGCGAGTGCAGCCTAATAAAACCTCTGCTTTTATTAGTCTGTATCAGGTCTAACAGGTCTGCACCTCAACTACTTTCACTGATGAGCGGACTCAAACAGCCACATATTCTACAATCATTTAAGATAATCTACAGCAAATCATTCTCGAAAAACCTTTCACAACAAACCCACCGCTCCCTGCTTTGTCTGAGTAATTACATCATTAATACACAGATTGAACATTTTTCAAAATAACAACACTGACAGGACGGCTGTGGCAGCGAAGGAGTAATATGCAAATGTCAGGCATTTAAAAAGGAGCCAGGCAACGGCGTAAAAACGGTGGTGAAATACAGTTTGCGCCAAACGTCCAGGGACCCTTAAAGAATGATTTGGGGTATATGTTAATAACCCTGTAGATTAATTGAAAAATCCATTTTGATCTCGTCCTCATGACGCTGTTATGTCTGTTGTAGCGATGCCTAATGAAAAGGGTCAGTTATCTGAGCTTCATACCAATCGGTGTGCAGAGATTAAAAAAGAAGAGTTTAGCTTCGAGAACAAGTTAATTAATTTTACGCAGAGGGATAAGGAGTGAAAAATGTACATTTTATCTCCGTATTCTTTGCAAACAGGTTGTTCCAACGGGTCCACAGAAAAGAGAGGGAGAGTGGAACAGAGAATGAGAGAGACACCTACATTCGGTTGTTGGGGAGAATCTTCTGTCCGTCTTTGAACCACGTGACGAGGGGGCGGGGGAAAGAGGCGAGGGGTGGCGGGCTGATGACGGCTGCTCTGCCCTGAGTCACTGTCTTCCTCTGCTCCTCTGTGGGGAAGCTTCCTAAATCTGGAGGGAGGGGGAGAGGAATGAAGAGCGGGAGTAAAAACACTGTGTGACTAACTCAGGTTAAGCCAAAAACAGAATACGATGGAGAAACAGAGAGTTTGGGAGGCGGCACAGAGAAACTCACCTTCACAAACCGTGTGGATTTTGATCAAATACAACCTTGCAGGGTTAGTTTGAAAATGACTGCTGTTCTAAAACTGACCTCGAACAAGTTGGTAGGTATGTGCCATTCACGTGTTTGTATTTTTTTAAGAACAGGTTCCAATCATCAGTCATCTGGCATTTACTTCAATTCAAATACGAGTTCTATTAAGCTTTGAAACAGGGTCTCTCTCTACATGTATGTGTGTAATTTGCTTCATGTTGTCAGATTAAGACGAGTTTAATATCTATCAATCTAATATCTTGGTGAATTTAATGCAGCTTCATTTCGGCTGCCTTTATTACACACATTTTCTCATCAGCCTCGGACCTTTGCAGACAAAATGTCAGAGCTCATCAAACGAGGTGAGTCCGGGGGTGACTCGAGGGTTCAGCTGAGTTCAGACATGTCTGGAATAGCAGCAGGACGCAGAGGACTGAGCGCTGTGGAGGATTTCAGGCGAAGACATTACTGCCGAGATAACTGGGGGAATTTATGAATTATAAAGACATGAACAAAAGTTACAATGATGTAAGTCCCCATGCTGCAACACGGCTTACATGGGAGCTGCAGTTTAATTTATGTTGAACTGAATCTTTGACAGCAAGCACAGTGGATGCTGTTCCATCCTAAATTATGAAGAGTAAACCCCAGGAACATGTTTTTTTTTAGGGGAAGAGATGAAAGGAATACCAAATTAAAGAGTAACAGAAGCTAAAGGTTCACAGGCCAGAGAGGATTGTGGGTGAGGACCTCTTGATTACTAGAGTGTCTTCAGGTTTCAACAAGTTCGGTGCGAAACTTTGAAAAGTTTGATCTACGTCAAGTACAACACATGAAGAAGTGAAATAATCTCTGATCTGAATCTTTTTTGAAATACAAATCTTTTTTACACAGTTTACTGCCGAAATAAATTCTTCCTCAAACAACATCATAAAAAAAAAAAAAAAAACACTTGTTTCGGGTATTGTTATAATGGCATATACAATCTGTGTGTACTGGCGTGTAGTGGTGTGTACTCACAGGCCACCTGCACCTCTGCTCTCCTGTGGATTACTGCTCCCATCCTGTTCCTCACTGTGCACTGATACAGGCCGGCGTCGGCCCTCTTCAGAGACGAGATGGACAGTCTGTGGGTGGACGGACACGCAGAGAGGACACGCAGAGAGGACACTCATTAGGGTGTGTTTTATCTCGGAGCTGTAAATAAAGACGAGGGAGGAGAAGCTGGGAGTGATGTTTGGAGACCGGCAGCACGATGGGAGGGGAAGGTGAAGGTCTGTCGGTCCAGACGCAACCACTCATGTGTACTTTCCTTCCATGACCTTCATCTAAGAATGAATTGGGCCTGAGATTGTCAAAGTTCTCCAGTAACAGAAGGCAAGGCATGTGTGTTTGTGTTTATGTGTTTTTGTATAAAAGGTTTTCTGACTGTGTGCTTGTTGTTTTTGGTTCTAAAAGGGGTTGTTAATGGGGCTTTAATGGACTGTGCTTCACTAATGGGAGGCTTGGCATAGGATCTAGGTTGGTGCCATGCTGGGGAAACACACAAATGCTATACTACACACGGACAGCACACACACAGTACAACTGGACATCGCTTTGGGGCTCATTATGAATACCAGGACAGCCAAGTATTTAACTCCCAGGCTGTCGGCGTCCGCTGCCAACATACACACTAACACACACACAGGCGAACATCAAAAGGCTCACACACGTAATTCCATTTGTATCAGGAGTGACACATTACAGGGCACCTCTCATCCTCAAACAGATTCTGATATTGGACAACGCCTAACACTGCTTCTCTCTCTCTCTCTCTCTCTCTGTCTTCCATTACTTTTTAATAGGTGTGTGCACTGGAGCTATCACTGTATTTTTTTTTTTTTTCTCAAACAGATTCTGATATTGGACAACGCCTAACACTGCTTCTCTCTCTCTCTCTCTCTCTCTCTGTCTTCCATTACTTTTTAATAGGTGTGTGCACTGGAGCTATCACTGTATTTTATTTTTTTTTTTTCCTCAATTCTTACAAGATGTTTGTTTTGTTTTTTTTCTTTATTTATCTCACTAAACACAAAGTGCAGCACTGACAGGTGCAAATCAATACAATAAATTCTCAGTAAATTAGTTCGAGACAGTCTCAGCCCAGAATGGGAAGTCAAAGATTCCCTGTGGGATTCAGGACGAGAACAAGTTCAGTCCGCTTTTTACTTGAAGACAGATTCAACACAAACCGACCAAACTCCTCTGTCGTTATCCATCAACCTGTGTTCATCACATCGACACACGGAGACATTTCCCATGCACACATCCTCTCCCATTGGACTTTCATAATATGAGGGAACATTGTGGATGAATGATGAGTGCGGCATGAGTCATTGTTGTGTGTTGTGCTTGCATTGAACGAGGAAGGAGGTGGAGAAGTGTAATTTATTTCAACGAGCTGAACGAGGTAGTACTTAATTAACAGAGGGATTAGCTAGAGAACGTGTTCTTTGGGAAAAATAACTGTATTTGTCAGCTTTAAATGTTCTACGATTTTAAAGTTAAGTGCAGTAGCCTCCTCATTCCTGTTCTCTGAGACAATACAAACGTAAACGAGTCATTTATTCAAGTCAAACTTTTTTAATGGCGATTTTAATTCCAATCCTTGAGTGAGAGACGCGACAGAAGACTGTGGCTGGTCTGCTCAAGTCTCCATTGACGTGAGTCATTAAGGCTGTGACAAACTGTTATTTAAATTATTGATTTATGGAGGGTGGGGCAAAAGTTCTTAAATAATGATGATAAGTTCAGGCAGGTCAGAAAGTCAGGCCCAGCCACGCTGCAGTGTGGCAGCAGCGGATCACTACACCGGCCCACATCCGCTGGTGACTCAGCTCATCTCCTCCTAAGGTTTACATGGCCACTTACGTACAACATAACAACATAAGAGGTGAACAAAAAGAAATCAAGACGTTTTGGAAAGGGACAAACTAAAGGTAAGTCATAAACTGGTATATCTAGATTTCTTTCCAGTGTGTGTTTCACATGTACCCACTCTCAAAAACACATAGACACACAATGAGCCACTTGGGAAAGCACCAAAGAATTAAGAACACTGGGGGTTTGGGTTCTGGCTCAAGGACATGGACAGCAGAGGCTGGAGGCTGAGGACACCACTCGACTTTCTTGCTCTGCTTTCAATCAATGAACTGTAAAATATTCAACAATATGAATGATGTATGGGCTTATTACAAAAATCAGGCCTGATATACCAGATGGTCCTACACACACTCGCGCGCATGCACGCACACGTGCACACTCTCACAGCACCCTGCCAATTCAGTCTAACCCTGGCCCCACCAGACTGAAGTAGCCAGAACGCTGAGAGCAATCCAGAGCAACACAACGTCTCCTGGCTCAAACGACGACTGCCTACAAAATGCTGGCTCAACCTCTCATTCCCTCACTGTGCATGTATTCCCACGATTCTCTGTATTTCTGAATGATGTGAAAAACAATTTTGTTTCACAGCTGCAGTTTGGCCGAGAGGGATTGCTTCGCTCTTACCACGGCAACACACAAAGGGACAGACGGAGAGTGGCAGAGGAGGAGAGGCGGAGAGCCACGGAGAGAAAGAAGCTCACATATTGATTGCTTCTCCTCTTCTTTCCCCGGACCATATACATATTTATAATGCTAATGCAATTATTAATCTCACTTTTGTTGCACAGCCTAAACGTTCTGACCTTCTCCGAGCACAGTCCATCACTAGCAGGCACGGCTTTAATGCAGCAGCTGTTTATCCCAATGCTATGGACCAAACCCTGGAGCGGCTCCAGAGGATGAGTTGCATTTTTTAAAAAGATAAGTTGCTTGCGTGTTTCGGTTTGTTGGAACTTTTCCTCGCAGAAAGTTTTAGAGTCAAACCTCTTTGGATCTGAATTCATGACGCGTGGGGACGCACGGTCACGTCACCCTGTGATTTGTGAGCATTTATAAAAGGGTGGTTTTGAAGAAGGCTTGAAACTAGGTATTGAGAATTTGGACTAGATGATTCAAGCACTTCCACATCGTCTTCCCTTCCCAGGACACGGGGTCCACATCCATCAAGTGAATCACACATTGACGATTCTCGGAAAAAAAAAGGACAGGAACAATAGACACACGCTTGGAGACACAGGACGAAAAGTCACACGCTGCCGGTTGCTGCTAACTGACCTGTACTGCTGTGTCCAGTCGGTGAAGTTGCTGTTGTTGAGAGTCCAGCGGTACTGCAGAGGCCAGCTGCCTCCAGCCAGGCAGGTCAGCACCAGCCTGTTTCCCTCCAACACCACCTGCTGCCCTGGGCCACCCCCTCGCAGGTAGGGGGCCACCTCTGAAAGACAAACACAGGCAGAGAAAGGAAAATATGTTATTCTGGCTTTTTCAACAAAGTTGGCTTCCCCTTTTCTTGCAGCAAATTTCCGCTGCATTCACCCACAACAAAAAGGAGGAAAAAGGTTCTATTCATGTCCTGTTCTTCACACAAAGAGTAGTTGGAAAACATTCACTTATCTTGATTTTTTTTTTTCCTGTATAGTTTGGAACTGGAGTCTGAAAAATTCTGTAATAATGTTGGCAGGTGTCGTTTAGCAAAAGTCAAGGCAGATATGAAAACTCATTTTAGAATTTGAAAAGCCATCTGCTATCAAAGCAACTACAAAGAGAAAAGTTACTGGATAAAATGTGTTTTATATATGTTCTCTCTCCTGCTCCTCACATTCAGAGTCAAGATTTTTCTGTAACCATTTTGTAAAAGGTACATGAGGCATATGCACAGTGGAAGTCCTGCGGCCTGACCCTCTCAACTTCATCTCACTCTCATTACACCTCGAGCAGCTTCAGGTAGTGAGTGTGACAGTGGGACCCAGAATGCATCTGTGGAGAAGCCCGCTCCACGACTGAAGCCTTGGTTCAATCGCTGAGACACTCCGCTCATATTCAGGTTCATAATCTTAATTTGTGTTATTACTTCAAAAGGTTTTCATGCTCTGATCTGAAGAAATCACACCGAGCACAGCGGAGGAAAGAAAAGCTGAGACGACATGACACGTCTCCTTTACACGCAAGTGGATGTTCATAAACCATAACAGGGCTGGCTGAGTGCTGTGTTTGATGGTAAACAATGCGATGAATAATATTGATTTTTGGCTTTGAAATTGAACCCAAGGAGCAACACGCGTCATACGTATATATGATGCATGTCAGAACACGCCGGTTCTTTTCTCTTCAGGACCACACAGCAACAGCATCTGCACAGCGATGTGCATCAGCGCTCCGACAAATCCTTCTCGCCAGGCTTCATCTGCAACAGCCGTCCAGAAAAATTCTAATTCTATCAAATCCCCGGACCAGCGCAGTAACTACTTGGCCGCACACGCGTGTTGCTGCATCGGATGCCATTTTGGCACTTTAAGGCTTTGCGTGACCACAAAAGTCAACATTCGCTCACGGCCTCTGTCGATGCACGTGTTTGGATTTTCTACAGCTCAGGTCGATCAGGCAAATAACAAACAGTTATCTGCATTTGTTCTGCATCTACGAAGACATCATTTCTTACGGCACAGAGGATATTGAAGAGTGTTCCATTATTTAGTGACTCAGAGTTTTAAACCTTACAATAACCCTGCTGAAATCACTCGTCGTATTTTGCAATGTCCACTTGCTGCAGGGCTCAGCTGCAGCTGCTTTCTACACAACTGCATCCAGTCCTTAACGCTTGGCTCCAGCGCTCAGACCTGGCTCGCCACAGCCACAGCAACAGCAACAGCAACGAAGACACGTCAAGCGCAAAACGTCTGTCCACAGCAGCTAGCTGCAGGACAGTCAGCATGCGCTGATACAACCCGGCACCGGGGTCTGGGACGTAAGGTGAAGGTGAGGGGAAACCACAGATTTATTCTGCCCATCAACCAGTCTAACACACACACACACACACACACACACACACACCCTGGGTTATAGGGGACGGAGCTTATCTGCTTGTGACAGTATGTACGGACAGGTCCATAACTCTTTTACAAACTTTTACATTCCTTCTTGCTCGCTCTCCTTCTCCTGTCAACTCAATCTTCTCTCCGCCCTGTGGTTTCAGCTTCGGCAGTTCTGTCTCTCCCCTGCACCTCTCATTTTGTCTCCATTGTCTTGGTTTCCCTTCCTTATTCCTCAGTCCCTGTGGATGTGTCAGGGCCACCTTTTCGTCTCCCCCTTCTCTTTCTCCACTGTCTCACCAACATCCCCCCCCCCATCTCTCCCTTCTTGATTGATAGCTGCCTGCTTCTTGCACAAGAGGGAAGTGTTCCATCTATGATAGATTTATACCCATGACTCTGAGTGTGAATGTGTGCGTGAGTGTGCATGCAAGTATAAGGATTTATTTGGAATATTCCCCTTCTACAGGCAATGGCTGGCAATGCAGACTCCAATGTCATAGTGCTGACCAGCACAATAACTCACCTCCGCCTGCCTCGGTGTGAGGAGGAGAGAGAGAGGGAGAGAGGAGGAGAGCGAGCAAGCAGCAGGGCTTACCAGATATGACCCTCAATTAGAAACGTCTATATGGTGCATGTGTTCTGCACACATGGAACGATGTGGACATTTAGTTCCGTCCCTCTCCTCCACCACTTCCTGCAGCCCCCCGCTCCACTCCCTCTAATCCCTTCTTTCCATTTAAGAGAGAGTCCATTAGGAACTCTACAGACAAGAGACGGAGAGAGGAACAAGGTCAGCTAACAGCATGTTTCCCTCATTGATGTCATCGGCCTCTCTTCCTTCCTCACCGTCTGTCTCTCCGTCAATCAGTGTCAACACGTCACTCTCTCTTCCCCGCAGTCTTCCCTTGTCCTCAGCCGTCTCTCCCTCAAATCTGTCTGTCTATGCAGCCACCTGTCTGCCCATCAAGACCAGCCCTCCTCCCTGTTTGCTCTCCTTCTCTTGTCGCCCCTCAGTCCATCTTTGTCAAAGTGTGTGGCACCTCAAAGTCTCACTGCCTAACAGAGAGTTTGGCCTCTGAGTGTGAAAGGAGAGTCGAACATGTGCCTGCTGTGACATGTGCATGCCTCTGCTCTCGGGCCCATGTTATGGAGCTGCTTAGGCAGATGCTGGGGAGGAATTCAATTTGCCGGAGAGATGAAGGCTGTGATAGAGGAGGGAGCGAAGAGAAGATGATGAAAGGACAGGAGGAGGAGAGGAGCAGGGTCAGTGCTCAGGGGCTGATAGTCTGCCACCATCCCGCTCTCTCTCTCTCTCTCGCCTCTGTTTCACTCTGTCTCTCTGTGCTTTCACAGTTATTGGACATTAGGCCCAAAATGACTTGTCCTTTACAAATGGCCCAGTAAGGATCATTATTCTTACACTGTGCTGCATTAAACATCCTGAAATTAATCCTAAAATTACAGTAACAGCTGCGTCGGGATGTGAAATTCTCCCTAGCTCAATTTAAGGTCACGGAGTCGCAGCCCGGGTGAAGGTGTTAATATTAGCATTAGAAATGTGAAATGTGTGCGTTTGCCATAGGTGGTGAAATAATAACCATTGGCAGTTTGCATTCAGATGAGAAGAGAAAGGCCCTGAGGTGTGAATGCATCTCAGAGCGTCGAGAGTGAGGGAATGAAACTGAAGTGGAGTTCTCACTCCAGCAGCGCCTGCTTAATTGCTGGTTAAGACAGTGTGTGTGCGTGCGTGCTCAGCGAGGGTGTGTATGTGCTTTTCAGGTCAGATTTGGGGTCACTCACTCCAAAAGAAATCACTTTATCTTCATAGAGCTGAAACCCCTGCTGTGAGACGGGGCTGGCAGATCTGGGGATGGTCTATGAATACTGATTTGCCGATAGGCTGGCTCTCTGTCTCACTCCCTCACGTACACACACATTCAACCCAACGCTGAGTTTTTGATGAAGGAGTTTGAGGGGAGAAAAATAACTACATCAGTTTTGTATTACGAGTAATTTTTCAATGAATACGTGAGCAAAAGTTGCACAGCTAAGCCATATTTCTCACAGTGGTAAAAGCAGTCTATTTGATGAAGGGCTGCAAATGAGTTCCACTCCTCTATAATCTGATGAATCTGCCTGCACTTGTTTCAACAGGCATTTAAAAACAATTCACTGGATAAACAACGTGAGAGTCAAATTGGAGAATTGTGGTAGCAGTCAGAAAAACGGGTTCGGAGAAATATACAGCCAATTAATTGGACAACATGGAATGGAGGAGGTGAGAAATTAGGTCTTATTTCGAAATCGAAGGGTTTACAAAGGTCAGGCCAGAAAATCCTGAAAGTGTTAAAAATGCCTGCAATTATCTGCTGCTGGTTTCTGGAAGGATCAACAGCGGCTGAAAGAAAAAAACCAATGAACACATTGATATCAGGGAAACCAGCCCAAATGAAAGCTAAACATTTCACCTTCTTCTATTCACCATTATACAGGCTTCTCCATTTCTATTATAATCATCTACTTTACTTTAATGTATGCTTTTGAATATTCATTTAACATGTTAATGTGATTATGATAACATCTATGAATTCATTTACTGTCATTCTGTGGGTTATATATTCATTTTTCCTTTTGCTGTGATTATATTTATTTAGAACCTTATTCAACCTCATTACTTGTTATATTTCATTGTGGCTATTTCCATGTTGCTTCCATGGCTGTGTATGCTTTTAAAATTCTGTTTATTACTATTATTATTATTAATAAGTAGTTGATGGATGCTGTTGGTACATTTTCGCAGCTTGGAGTAAAAAAGACAGACAATTTAAACAAAAAATTCAATCCACACACAATCCACAGCAGATAATGTACAACTGTGAGCAAACTGATTAACAAAGTGGATAACAGCTAAAGCTCAATCGGTTTTTCAAAGCAATGTATGACATTTATCAACAGATCTTTGTCCTGCTCAGTTTTGGTGCAATTTGCACAGGAAAAAAACTGAGACTCCAGGGAAAATGTACTGTTTGAGGGAAGTTGTGGCCTGACAGCCAACAGGAACTCTAACCTCTGCAGAGGAGCGGGAGGTGAGTGAACTTCACAGCAGTGAGGTGAATTTCAGGTGAGCTGTGGCTCTGACCTGAAAGCTGATGAACTGGATTGTAAAGATGATTCTGCTCTTCATTTTTTTCTTCTTAAAATCATTTTCTCATTTCTCCAGTTAAGCAGTGCCGACAATCCTGATCGCAGACATGTTTAAAATCACCTTTGTAAAGAAATGCTGCAGCGACTTTAAAGAATAGCCTTTAAAGTCTGGTCCAGCCGCGTCACCCCGCGCGTGCCTTGAGTAGAAACTCTTGGATGAGCGCTGCATTCCAGTGTTTTTCAAACCCAGCAACAGACACCAGGACAAAAGGTAACATGTGCACTGTACACACCCAGAAAAGCTATTAATGCAGTCCTCTGCAGTTAGAGAAGCACAAACCTATATATCAATGGAATTAAACAACCATTAAACAAATGCATGGCTCTTCACCGTAGTGCCAGCTCCTCCAGTCCAAAACAACCATTTTAAACAGGGGGGATTACAGGAGTGTGAACGTAAATCATTCCACAACACCAGTAATCTCCAACCTTCACTGTCCTGTCATCCCATATCAGGAGTTCTAACAACCATTGACAGTCGGGTTGTCTATACTTGTCCTCAGGTGACTCCAACAACAGCCATTGGCCCCGATAATTTAAAAATATGGTTTGTATAAATGTTTTCACCCTTTACCTTCAAAGCAGCACCAATGTTCTCCAACATATATCGTTTTCTCAGGGACTTGGCAGTTCATCTTGGAGAAGTTAACATAGACACTCAGAACAAACAGAGGCAAGCTCTTAAATTGACTCAAAGATCTTTAATTGACTCAGGGTCTTTATGACTGCCGCTCCCTCGCGGTTATGCTCGATGGATGAAATAGAGAATATATAAAATGCCGAAAATCTTTGCACACCACTGTTTGTGATCAGAAGTTCATCTGAGGCTAACATGAGGCATCAGTAGTCTCAGAGTTAGTCGGTTAGCCTCTTTGTGTTTCTGCAGACACTGTTTCAGTGCTTAGTCACACTTGAGGGTTGGTTATACAAAGAGATACTGAAGAACACTAATAAGACACCCACAGTCAAAGCCCCACATTAACTTCTGCTGAACTTCAGAATGTATTTCTGCACAAAAGGAAGGCTATGGATTATGTCCCCATTGATTCGCACAACAACCCCAACTGTCTGAAGTATGAACAGAGGGAGGGAGCAGAAACAAGCAAAGAGAATTTCAGTATTCCTATGGGCGTGTGATCATTGCAGTAAAAGACTAATCACGCTGGTATTCAGGTTCATACTTTTAATTTGCTCTCCTCTCCTCCCAGGAGTTTTAACAAGCACTCACCCTCGCCCTCATGCGACCCGGAACTCGGTGGTTGTTTATACCTCAGATGACTAACTCCAGCATCGTTACAACAGCCAGAAGCACGAATGTATTGAGTCACACCAATGACACAGATTTTAAATACCTTAGTCGGTCAGAACTAAAAAAACCATCAGATGAAAAGTGAACTTGGGTTCTAGTATGAAAATATAAACAGAGGTAGATTTCACACAGCAGCAGTAAGTGTGATTGGCTGCTGCTCTGTGATCTCTCTCTCTCTCACACACACACACCCTTTACAGGAAACTAACTGACAGACTCTAGCAGGAAGTGATTGCAGCAGAAAGCAGAAAACACCTGCTGCTTTTGATGATGATGAAATCAAAGTGGCTATGATGCTCACCCGCTGATCCCAACAGGCCTCATCTGAACGGAACCATAGGGGCGTGCACAGGCGGCTGAACTGCACTGGACTTGAAGTGCAGTCCCAGACAGGAGGGCGGGGCGCACAGGATGTGGCTGCAGAACTTTGATCAGGAATTTGTGGCTTTCTTGAGTTGGCAGCTGATTTAATTGACTGCCATGTGTCATCCCGCCTACCACAACAAAGTGTCTCCTCCTGTCCAGACAGCCAATCACAGCTCCCTCCTAGGGAGCCACATCGTTCCCTGCTCCACTAGCTTTGACTGACAGCTGTCTCTGAAGAACTTGCATGAATGACTGATCACGAGGTACACAGGAACGGCCCGGACACAGAGTCAAAATGCTTTTGAGACAAACGTAACTCCTGTGTCTGTCCAAAAATGTGTTGTTCACTTTGATCTGGAGACCACCTTTTTTGGTGTGTCAAACGATGGGTTATGGGGTCCAGACCATGAGCCCAGGCACATTTCACTCCTGTCATTTTGGTTCAGCCTAAACTGAAAAGTGAGAGAGTTGAGATTAAAGGAGATACATCACTTAGTGACTCTATCATCCTGAGCAGGTCTGTGAACCAAAGCACTGTCAGTTTAATATCACTAAGACATTTTATAATGTCACTGTAACTTTGAGAATGTCCACACGCACACACACACACACACACACACACACACACAGTGAGCGCCCTGGACTTCTAGTTAAAATATCAAGTTTTAATAATCTGTACTTTAATAGACCAAGAGTTTTATCTGGTAAACACTTCAATGTGTGTGAGTGTGTGTGTGTGTGTGTGTACCCCCTCAACCTTCCATGTCTTAAAGAGAATTATGTTGTGACTGCATGGGGTCATAGCAGAGCAGGACTCAGGATGGGGGATGGAGATGGGGTAATAAATAGGGCACAGGGGTAGTGGGAGATGGAGAGGTGAAGGAGGGAGATCCTGGTTGGGGCGTGTCGAGTGGGGATGGAGGTAATCAGGTGGAAGAGACTGTGATCAGTGACATTTTAGAGGTGGGCCACACTGCAGGGCATATGCTCACACTCACACACACAATGAAACAGACACACAAACACACACAACTGTCAGCTCCTATCTCCCGGTGAGCAGACAGGCAGACAGGCAGAGGGAGGAGGTGAATGGGAGTGAAATAAATACCTCCCACTGAGACGGCAGCCTTTTCTTTCTCTGAAAAAAAAAAAGTTGTGTACACAAGCGATTCTGCAAACACCTCAATACTTTTGAATGACAAACACATCCAGACAATAATTATTCCTGTGTTTTACTCTCCGCGCTTTGTTTTTATCTCCCAGACTCTGCGCCTCCTCGCTCTGCCTCTTTCCTCATTTCACACTCCCTCATTAAAAACAAAAGTCCTTTTGCAGGTAGATAAACCAACACACAACATTTATCAACCTGATCGGTCAGGGCTGCATTCATAGACGATGACAATAAAATTATCAGGATACAGTGTGTGTGTGTGTGTGTGTGTGTGTGTGGGTATGGGAGCCACTTGTGCCACCATGCAGCGGTGATTGTGGGCAATGCCAGTGTGCTTCCTCAACCTGTCGGACATGATTATCATACTACCCTCACATCATAGCTGCAGGACTTAAGTCCGGCACACACACACAGATAGATGACCCAGATCCACAACGATACTAAGGGATCTCACAAACTAGCCTGAATTCAGACATGTGATCACCTGACTCCAGGCTCAACAGACTCAAATACACAGGACCCTGTAAACCCCAAAAAGCACTTCAGGAAACCCTCTCATTCTCCCTTGCATCTGTTTATCTGTGATAATTCAGGAGTCCCGATCCTGAGTGGAAATCTGTTAATTTATACTTTTAACCAAGCGTTTCCATGGAGACGCCTGAAATGTCTCTTGTATCAAAGTTTGAAATAAGTCAGCCACCTTTCAATGTATGTGTGCTGCATGTACTGGGGCACCCTCCACACACCTGCCTGTGCGAGCCATCATCCCCTCTGACAGCTGCCACTGCCCTGACCTTGGGCATTGTGGGCTACATGGTTTTGAAGTGATTGACGCATGGTATCCTTTCATTCATTATTGAAGGCGGAGATCAAAACCGCAGCACCAAGGATATCAGTGTGACAGCCACCACACCAGACAGAGGTACAGAGGGGAGGGAGCTGCAGGAGGACATGGGAGAAGGAGAAGGTCATCTGAGCAAAGAAGTGGAGGTGAGGGAGGAGGTAGAATGGAGGAGAGAGCTTTCAAAACAGCAGTGTCCTTTTTTTTTAATCGGAAATTACTTTTGAGATGCTGAGGCTCCATCTGTGTCCAGTGCTCTGCTTACAAAAGGCTCAAAAGATCTAAAAATAAAAATCCAGAAGGTGACGGGCACGGAGCCAAAGTGAGTAAAACTTTCTCCACTTAACAATAAGGTCATGTTTGCTGTATTAATTAAAATGATAATTCCTCTTTTGTGGCACTAATGAACTTGAAATGAATCGCCCATTCAAACCCCTGTGAGATGTCCGCACCGCGTGTCATGTGAGAGTCAGCGAGGTCGCATGTGAGTGCGGAGGTTCACGTCGCAGGGGGAAGAGACTTCGCATTCTGACGGCGTCTTGCCTCCTGGGCATTTTGAGCTGGTAGACTAAATATTTAAGGGGAGCCGGCTACTTACCATGCCATCCTCACGCCGAGAGGATTCACACCTCTTCCTAATTGCATTCATGTGA
Source organism: Pseudorhombus dupliciocellatus (assembly GCA_016785235.1). Lineage (NCBI taxonomy): Eukaryota > Metazoa > Chordata > Actinopteri > Pleuronectiformes > Paralichthyidae > Pseudorhombus > Pseudorhombus dupliciocellatus. The sequence continues at coordinate 1,002,520 of JAFBJW010000392.1, forward strand.
CTCCTACGCCAACGCTGTGTGACCTCAGCGAATCATAACGAATTTCCAAAGGTTTACCTGAGGTCGTCCGGTGGAAACCCACATTGGTTTAAAATAGACTGTTGATATGAATTGGATCGTTTTAGGTAGACATGAGTAATGTCTAATTTAGAACTGCTTTCCACCAACCTGAAAAGGCAGTTGTTCCAAATTGACGTCATAGCACAAAGGACCATGAATCGAGCCCTTAAGGGGAAACACTGACGTCAGCGCTGCCGATGAGTAATTTATTCTCTGCTGCATTTATACTGGTGCCAGAAAAATTCAGGCGTGAACCAGGAGCCTGTCTCCAGCGTCCATCTCATCCTCACACTGTGAACTTTGTCTTAAGGTCCTGTACTGTTTCATCTCTTTCCTGTCTTATATCAAATCAGCCTTCCTCCATCTCCACCGTCCTCACCCCAAGCTCACCTCTATCCTCTGTTCAACTCTGCCCTGTAGCATTGATTTTCAGCTGAAGTGAAGCATAGCTCCCTGTTTAAAAGGAGTGCATGTTATGTCCTCTGGCGATGCCATTTACCTGTTACCCTTGTGGGGGGGGTAAGAAAAAAATAAGAAAAACATAATAGCTTGAAGTTCTGCATCCCCAAAATTGCTTCTCTTTTAACTTATTCACAGTATTTGTCCCTCTGTCCCTTTCTTCATGCATTTTAACTCAATTGTTGTTGTTGAATACGTGAGAGAAGCTTCAGAGAGTCAGTGCGTGTGTGTATCATGCTCACGCCTGACTGTGCATGAGTCCAGATGCTCTGCGCAAGTACTGTATGTGTGCAAATGTGGATGTTCACTTCCATTACTTCCTTCTCTCCGTGGTGACAACATCTGCTGCAACTGCAACAAACACCACCGTCTTCCTTGTCTCCCTCGTTCAACTTTCCTCCTTCCCTCCCTCTCTCTCTCCCTCACTCCCGCCCTCCCTCATCAGACAAGGATAGCTCGGTGAAACACCATTTGAAGGGCAGACTCTCGGTCAACATTCTTCTTACAGACTTAAATTAATTCAATAACAATGACAAATGTCCTTGAAGAGATACAGCGTGACTTTCTTTCCTGGTTGTTTGTGTTCATGTTTCTTGCACACATGCGAGCTGCATGGGGTCAGATATACTTATACCAGCACAGATGTTTCCAGTAAAATAAAACAAGTGATAATGACTAGGAAAGCAAAGCCAGAGAAAGGCATGCACTCATTGTTTGGCTTCTCAATTTCGCAGTGTTTCGCTTCCTTGTTATTTTTAGATTTCTTTTGGGTGAAAATTTAAGAGTCGTCTGCGAGGGTGGTCCAAAGAGACGGTGGTTCGAAATAACTTTAATCATCGTGCTGTCACAAATAATCTTGAGGCAAACTTTGAGCTACGCTTGTTTGCAGGTAAACTTCCAGCCTATATTTGCCAAGGAGTCATTAATAGCAGTTGTCATCCTAGTTTAATAAGCAGGGCTGTAGGGGAGTCAGTCATTATCTTCTACCCATCAAATAAAGATGATGCAAGACTGAAATCTTTTTGAACAGCAGGCACGCCACATGCTTCCAGCAGCCGTATCCTCCTGCATTCTGCAAGAAAACTGCAGGTTACAGGGCTCATGTTCTCGACAAGACTCAGACTGAGACACATAAACCTGCTGAAGTGAATTCCAGTGGGGGATAAGAACATCTCAGGGATAACTGAGCAGATTCAGGCTCAAGAGGAAACCAAAAAAAAGAACATTTGATCAATGCCGGCACTCAGACAGACAAGGAAACGGTCATCAGCACATAATGCAAAGAGACAGGACAACTCATTCAAACTCTGCGTAACCTGAACTAATGTCTGTGTGTGTGTGTGTGTGAGAGCTGAATCTGAACTCCACATACTCACTGCTCTTGATGTCAGAACAAATAAATAAATGATATGTAGTTACTTATAATTAGAATAATAATATATTTAAAATGTTTTTGAATAAGTTACACGACAGACAGAGAAATATGGCTACCCATCTACCCATTGAGATGTGATATTAGGTCAATTTAAGATGCTTGGAAACTAAGACACACACACACACACACACCTCTCAAATAAATACATGTAGCTCAGAAACAACACAGAGGATAGGGTCACCATGTCAACTGCCATGGTCAGAGACCTCTATAACATGAAAAGGGAGATTTAAGAATTAAAAAAACATTACAAAGGCTTCTTTCCGTGGAGAGCAGCAGATATGAGGCTCCCTCTCAAACACACGAGTTCTGGCTAAAGGGACATGAGCGGGTGAAAGAGAGAGATGTTGGAAAACTTCAAAGCTAGTCAGGAATTTGAAGTTCAGAGTTTCATCTTCGAGTCTTCTTGCAATTTGTAAGTCAATGTGGTGAGGTGTGTGTGTGTGTGTGTGTGTGTATGCAGAAAGAGCAAAGCACTGCCGATCAGGTACCTGAGGAGTCTGCATATAAGCCTGTGGATTTAAAGTGTATAAGGAAATGACATACATAGGGAGAGAGCGAGCAGTCTCAGGTATTCCCCTGTCCTTTTAACCTGTAGTCCGACTGCAAAGGACAGGGGACGTGTCTTTGGTTTTACTCCCACGCTCGCTGCCCTGTCATCTCCCTCTCAACCTCTTGCCTTCCCCTCTGTCTCAGTCCTGAGCTCCCGTGCTGTCACTTAGTACAGCGGCCGATGATGAAGCGTTCCGTCACCCCATTCCGCCTGCCACCCCCCCTCCCCCATCACCATCACCATGCAGTCAGCACTTTTAGTCACTAGCTCCTTCATTTCACTCCTCCTATCTTTCTTGATTTCTTTCCTTTTATTATTTATATCTGCCTTTACGGGTGTGATGACAAAAGGCTAACGCGGAGAAATACTGCATATGCACGGCACAAGGGTAAAAATAAACACACCAACAAGTGCACGCGGCTCTTGCTCGTGTTGTTGTTTCTCGGTATCAAATGATCAAATAACACAAACGCATCCTCCGATGGAGCTAATCTATCTCCAGATTCAGCTGCAGAGAACAAATTGGTGCAGGTCAGGACCTTCTTTTCCTTTCGCCTGTTGATGAGATAAACAGACACTCCATCTCCCTCTGCCTCTCTGTCGCTCTGTCGTGACAACAACACGCCTGCATTAAACGTGACACTCTCGTTAATCCACATTCAGCCAGCCACTGCACCTCCTGAACGCACCGATCCAGGTATACGGACCTGAGCCAGGAGGGCTCATGAATAGCTAATGGCAAAGACACAACAACGCTCTGATTCACAGAGAATGGCCTTTATACTGTGAGCTCCACTATTGGCTGCCTGTGGGGAGAGACGGGGGGAGATTGATTGAACATAAAGGGTGAGGGAGTAAAGCGATATGTGTCCGGGAGAGCGAGAGAGAGAGAGCGAGAGAGATAGAGTAATTGAGTGCGTGTGCGTATGTGCCGGTCTGTGTATTTGAAAGAGAAGCTATGTTTGCGAGAGTAAAGGGGAAAACGACGGAGAGAAATGGAACATATTATACAAAGTTATTGGGAAGCAAAATAAAAAGTAATTTCACACGCAGCCCATCTGCCTGTGTTATCGGCACACCTGATAAAGGAACACATACGACAGCTGCTGCTCCTCCACAGACACAGCAACGCTGCACGCGAGTTGTGGTTTTTGGACTTTTTGGCAGCAACTCTCCTCGGCTTGGAGTGGAGAGACAACGGCTGAGATATTGTGGCCATAATAAAAACGGGAACAAAGATATGAGAGTTCAGCCTAAACTGCAAGATATTTATCATAATCTGTCTGTCTTCACCTTCACCTGTCATCCCCTCTCTTCACCTCACCCCTTCTCCCTTACAGCTCCTTCTCCGCTGCAGCTTCTACCAGAGAATTTATGATGGGAGTAAAAAATGTCCAGAACATTTTAATGTTTTAGTGCCTGGCACGCTGACACCTCTAGCTTTGGCATAGGCTGCCGAGCCATACATTGAAGAGGAGTCAAGTAAGTGTTTGTGAGAAAATGTCTCTCCACCTGCTCGATATGGCGAGCAGAGCTCACTCTTCTATAAAGCAAACACACCCAAAGCAGCGTGACTGAGAGCGGCATTCATTTTGTTGAGTGGTGATGTTGACAAATCGAAAATATTACTCCAAAAAAGCAGCTATGTATTTGTTTTTAAAGTCAATCTGTATAATACGTGTTGTTGGATTGAGGCAGGAATGAACAGTACATGTATATTCATGAGGGAAAGCAAAACAAACAGGCACGATGACAGCAGAAATACAACCGCTATCATTACTGGGGGCCTCTTTGCATACAAACTCCAAATATCACTTTGATAAAGTCTAGGTCTAATTAATCAAGCTAATCAGCAGGGGGCCTGGCAGCCCGTCCTCCCCACTCCGCAGTCTCTCTCCCTGGCTGCGGCTCCACAGCAGCCTCCTCGCTGCGGAGAACAGAGCAGCTATTGGCTCAGGAGGTTTTCTTGCATATTAAAACTGATCAACAATGCCTGCAGCAAGATTTAAACACTGTAAGGTAGGCAAAATACATTTTCCCTTCTCTATTAGTTACATACTTTAACCCTCCCTGAGACTGAACACGCTGCACAGGCTTTTGGTGAAAGTCCAGTGAACTGAGAGGGGAAAATGTTCCAATGCAGAAAAACAGACCGGCCTTGAATGGAAACGGAAGACTAATCTTGAAGGAATAAGGGGAATAACAAAACGTTTTAAATGGAATGCATTCTAACAGTTGTGATCCTCTTCTTCACAAGGTGTCCTTGAGCAAAACAGCTCCAATCCTGGACACAAATGAGTATTAAATGCTCTGTATTCCAAGCAGTCATAATGTATGCATATCTTCTCATTAGCATGCCTAAAATAACTTGCAAGTGCGCTGGTTGTGGTAGTTTCGTGATGTGTAGACATCATACATAAGCGTCCCCTATATGTTTCCGATTTGTTTCAGAGGATGCCTTACAAGAAATGAAAAGTGCTATAAAAAAAAAGAAGCCCGTGTCCAGGATTTTTTGAAGGACAAATGAGAAGACAGGTTTTTATTTCTATTTGACCAGATGAGTTAAAGCCATTAAAAAAAAAAAAGGTACTGCTGGTGTTAATGGAGCGACACTGGGGTGGAGTTGTCATGGACGTCAGCAAGTGGGCTCTTGGTACAAATCCTACACGTGAGGCACTTAAACTCTGCTGAGGTTGAGTGTCTTCCCATTTCTGGTTCACCTCATTATAACTGTCTCTGTTTATTTTGGAGATAATAAAATGGCGGCGAGTCTGCTGGAGATGTAACGCGTATCACAGCCCTTGCGTTCGGTGCACCTTGAAACGTCGGAGCATGTCAGGGTTATGGAATCTGAGTGGGCATGCAGCTTTGACACAGAAGCATGCATCAGCCTCTGGGGGGAGTGTGAAAATAATGGATGAATCCTTGAAGTCAGTCGCTGCAGCTCTTCTTCTTCTGTGAATGTTGGCGATTGTGTGATAAAACCGTCCGAGCCATCAAACCGATGAACCAGAGTCTACAGCCCCAGCTCTTATATTGTCAATCTGCCGTGATTTACATAATGAACTATAATTTCAGATTGTGATGGACAGTGAGGTTTCACTTTTGATCGGTTTAATATAATAGCTCCAAAAGTGCGAGAGCAGATATATTAAATTACAACAGATGCCTCAGACATCTTATATTAAGTGAAGAGAAGATAGCCTGATATAACCCTGAACACTGACAACTTGTTCTTCTCAGAGGGCAAACATCACTGGGTGAGATGTTCAAGACCGATTTACAGTATTTGAGATTTAAAGAGATGAGGTTAACAAACTGACATAAATGACATGCAGTTTTATCCCCTCCCTCCAAAAAAAAGTGGTGTAGCAGAGCAGGCGGCGTCACACGACCTCTGCACTGCTAAAACTTTCAGCAAACATTTATCTCTGGTGGGACATTTTCAGCAGATGGTGGCATATAGAGGAGGAATGTCACAGTCACTCCAGGGTTGTGTGGGTGCTAAAGGCACAGCTATGGTGACAGGCACAACATTTTCAGCTCACATATAGAGCGGACAAATCCAGCGCCTCAAAAGGTGGTTTCTATTCTTTAGCGAGAAGATGTCAGCCAACTATCCCTTCTCAAGGAAGGCTTGGGGGAGGATAGCGAGCCGGCGGTCAGTTTTTTGAAAGGTGTGTAACTCCATTACTTTCAAAGTACAGCAAAACAGTAGCCCGAGTATTGGTTCCGCTGCCTAATTAAAATACAACTATTGAATAAGTTTGGCTTACTGAACTCTTATTTGGATCCTGTCTGGAGATATCTTAAAATATTTGTTCTTCACTTGGATGTTTTGTTGTATTAATACACAAATTCTTTGGAGCTGAAGGATAATCACCTTCCTTTTAGCAAAACAGTATTAAAATAAACCAGCAGTGTTTGTTTTCTAATTGTGTGCCACTAGTGCTTTGTATATTGTGTGTCCTAAAGAATATGGGCGTCATAGTATTGACATGTTCTTCAATATTTCATTTAGAAGACTCAGCCTAGTGTGAATGTATTGAAAGAAGTTAATAGAAATGTCTTTTCTGACAAATCAGCCACCATAAAAGCTCAAAGTCAGAAAAAGGAGTTGGATTCTTGTGCCTGTCACCAGTCCAGCTACGGGCAGCGCTCCTGTGGCCACCACAGCACGAGAAGGCCGGCCCGGATCTGACCGACACACAGCAGCTCCCTGAGCAACAACATCCAGTGGCCTCCCCTCGGGACAGCACAGCACAGACAAGTAATAAGGTGCAATCTTACTGTGAATGCTGGCGAGCAGGCTAGACAGAGATAAATGGTACACTACAAATACATCACACACACACATACACACACAAACTCTCAGACACAAGCACGCACACACGTTCAGTTGTAAAAGCTGTACCGAGAGGATGTATTGTTGAGTACAGACTAATTGGAACATTCATTATTGTTACTGAATTACAGCATTGTCCCCGATTCTATAGCTGAAATGTGTTTGTGAGAGCGAACACCTCTGTGCGTGTGTGTGTGTGTGTGTGTGCGTGTGTGTGATGGCCAAACCTCAATCACTAAACAGATACTTCTCCGTGCTTTGATCTGACTTTTGACTTTGACCTTTTAGGCTGCTTTCAATCAGGTCCTCACAGTCCTGACTGCCTGACAGGCACTTTGTCTCACACACACACACACACACACACAAACGCTGTATGTGCACATGCACACACTCGGGCGTAGTGACAGGTCCTGTCTCCAGTTGACAGGGTTTTATATCAGCAAAGACATCAAGCCGCCCACAACCACCCTCCCTTCCCACTGACCCCACGACCATGCCATGATGAGAGATAGGACAATCTGCTCCATGACAGCTCCTCTCATATAGTGACACACACACACACACACACACACACACAGGCAGTATCATCCCATACAAAGTGATAGAGAGTAATGCTCCTGTACACCTGCATCACGTGTGTGTGTTTCTGAATATTATGAGAAAGAGGCCTATGTTGTGTGTGCGTGTGTGTGTGTGTGTGTGTGTGTGTGTGGCAGCCTCTTAAGTGAAGGCTTTGTAAAACTCTTGTTCATCATAACAGTGATGTTCTTGCCCGAGGGCTTAGCTGCGTAAAGCAATTTCCCTCTCGTTACACCAAGCGTATATTAACCTCCAGAAACCGTCAAGCACACAAACATGGACTCACACACACACACACACAGCGACGCACGTACGTACACGTTGCTCTCTTGCCATTTATCTGTCGTGTCAAGTATAGCAGGGACTATTCTCCTGAGTAGGTTATTTGTAATGCAGCTATGTACTTCCTTATCAACTGGCTAGTCAGCTGGAAGAGTCGTGTCTGTCACTGGTGGCTTATGGAGGATGTTTCTGAACAGTGAGTGAACGGATCGTTAGACACGCGTCAGAGGTAGAGTTTAAATTATCGATTCAAAGAGTAAAGAAAAAGGGCCGTTGGATTAGTCTGCCGCTGTGATGATGGGATAAATGTAGTGGAATTAGTTTTCTAGGAACACAGATAAAGGTGGAGAAATTGTTGCGTCTGCAATAACAACAAATTAAATCAACAGCATATTAAAATGTGAGCGTAACTGAAAACAGAGGCGAGTTAATAAAATATGATTAAACATTCAGACCCTGTTAATTTACAAAACACGAATGATGGCCTACGTCGTTGTGTGTATTTGTTCAGAGACACACAACGAGGCTCCACTTCCTCTTGCTGTATACAAATGAAGCTAAATTCTACATGCTGGGTGCCACCATGCTTTAACGGAGCCAAAGTCAGTGTGATTGTGGTTGTGGAGCAGAGCCGGGGTACAATTGAGTTCATGCCTCAGTTGTTAACATGGAGGAGATGGGGTTTATGAGATAAACTGCAGCCAGTTATCAGGCAGCATTTGAGGTCTGTCATTGGGCTGCAGTTAGATCAGTGAGGAAATCTCAGTCAGTAAACCGTCCAGTCAAATTGACCCGATGCAGCTTGAGATCGGTTTAACTCAGGTCAGTGCAGCTGTGGAAAAAGTTCACATCTGCAAACTCATTCAACCACGGTCGCAGGGAAACTCGCTGTTTTAAGCACTTTTTCATAATCAGTACCTGCACTTATTACATTTATTCATCCCCAAGGAACTATGAATGAGAAATGATCCACTCCCAGCTAGTGAAGGCAGTTGAGCTTCTTCTTCTGTCTGTCTTGTTTGAACTCTTGCATCTGATGCTGTCTTTCAAGCTTGTTTACCTCATTCTTATTTTCTCTTTATCCTATCCACACTCTCCCATCACATTTCCTCATCCACTGTCATCCTCCTGTCAGTCTGTCTTTCTGTTTACTGTTCTTAAATTGGGGAAACTCTGCCTCTAATATCCAATCAGCGGCAAATGACAAACACACACGTGCAGTTGGAGAGGTCAGGTTGAGAAATGCTATGTGGAGACAGAAAAGCAGGCGCATCGTCCGAGTTAGAATCAGTAAGAAGCAATTAAGGCACAACCTGCAGAGAGAGGATGTTTAACACGAGATAATGAAGAACCGTAGTGGGAGAGGTGAGAAAGGAAAGTTTGGTGAGCAGATAGAGGAGGAGGGGGAAAAAAAAGGAGAGCAAGAGGGAAAGAAGACCTGACCACAGTTGGACAGCCACTCAGCAGGCCTCCACAATAATGCAAACACATCCTCGGGTAAAAAAAAAACAGGCTGCATTGTGGGAGCCTGGAGTAAACAGGTTTAATTACAAGACCATCACTGTGTGCATGCATGTGTAAGTGCATGTGGCTCTGCATTATACAGTTCTGTCTGAGTGTGAGTAATTACCCAGGTGTTGCAGGAGAGAGAGTGACAGTAAAAACAAGGCCGGCCATCGATAAAGCTGTGATTTCACTAATATAAAAATGAGTTATCATGTTTTTTTATGGCTCGTTTTTTCAGTCCTTCGTGTTTGTGGGTATAAGTTGCTGCACGCATTTTTTTTTACAGCCCTTATTGTTGCTAGGTTACACATTTTCTTTGTGACATGTGTGTCTGTTCCTGACTCACTGACATACACCTGACATCTCCACAGATGCTCTTGGTTTCAAGTATCGACCATGAAAACCAGCATTACTTTATCCTCTAACATTGGTAAGAGTGGACAATTGTCCACATCAAGAATTGAAGGAAAATATGCACGGCATATGGACTTAAAAGATTGGCCTGATTTGACTGGCTGTCCTTCAAGATGATCTCTGTCAGAATGTGTGTGACCTTCTCTGGAAAGGGAACTCAACTTCTGTTACATAACGTGACATATGTGTATCACAGAAATGATGAAAGACCACTTGAATTAAATATTCATGATGTTTGCCAGTTTTAGGTCAGAAAAACAAATATATTCTCAGTTTAGCTCTCCAGAAGTGATGACACGAAGATGAGGGGATGATCACATACACCTTCTATCCACAGCAGAAAAAAAAAAACCTTAATTGTGTCCAAGATTGGGGGATATGGTGGGAGGTTAGGATCAATAGACTGAGGGAGGCATAAAGAGCAGCAGCCTAGTGCAGATAGTAGGTGATTTACCAGCTCTTATTTCTAAATGTTGGGATGATAGATGCAGTCATGCAGCGGCTCAGCTCGAGTGGACGTCTCTGCCCTGCCTCTCTCACAATGGCTGTGATCTCATGTGAGACAACTGCTCAGGCGTCGAGACAAACTCGTCCTCAAGCCTCTACTCACTCTCCTGGACCTCAATCTCTTGTGTCACCGCTGACCTCCATTTCCGTCGCCAACAGCAGAAATCATCTGGGGCTTCTAATGCGTCTTAGATCTAGGGCTGTACACACAATATTTTAGATTGTGTCACGCTGCCTTCAGACCCTTATCATAGATTTGGTATTTTTTATATTTTGTTATGTTTCTATTGGATGTTTAGTTGTTTGTAACTTGTCCCCATCGTTCTGCTGTTAACAAAACGTTTGCAATTTGTAGAACTTTTTATCAACATAAAGAGGTGTGACTGAAATCAACAGGCCTCATCATGTCCCTTCTCTCACATGGAGAGCAGCAGTGTTCCAGGCTAAAAGCAAAAGAAGAGCCGGCAGCACTCAAACAGGATTCTTCTGCAGGTCCTGGAGCACTCACATGACACTGCTGGCAAAATACTAACTTAATAATGTCATTTATTTCCCTGCGCTTAAGAAACACTTAAGCTTTTTAAAAGCCCTACTCTGAACTTATGTCACCTCAGGAGCTCTCTTTAGAGCTGTTGTGTGTTGGGAAAAACACCCATCGATCCGTTCCAGGAGCTAGTCCTCACTGTCAGGAAAAATTCTTTAAAAAAATCACTACGGATGATCTTTGAATTTTGTCGTGAGGAGCAGCTCTTTTTTTTCCCCACCTGTGGGGAGTGGGTGTTCCTAATCAGTAAATGCAGCCAATCTTTGTGATTTGATTTAATTTACAAAAGACCGTACTTTTTTAATTGTGATTGTTTTGTGGCATTTGCAAAAAAGTATGTAGTAGTATTTTTTTCAAATTTCGAAACAGTAATAATAATATTTTGCAGGTTTAATCTGGTGACATAAACGTGGAGTCTCAGAAACTCATAATTTTAATGTTCCCAGTTCCGAACGTATACAAGGACATAATGATAACTGATCCTTCATTAAAAAAGTTAATTAGTTGCAGACCCTTTGTTTGAGAAATACACAGGTAGCAAAGTTAGTTCAGAGTTTTTGTCTGTTTTAATTACTCATTCAACACTTTATTATTGTTCATTTGAGCTGGAAGAAACCAGGGGAGAGAGAATCGGGATGTTGCACACATTTTAACCTCGCTTCTGTGCCTCATGGAGGAAACAGTGAATGACCTTTTTCACAACATGTCAGTCTCTCAGCTCATGTAGCATCTGGTGTGACCAACTCCTCCTCCTCCTTCATCCAACAAACACCAAAATCCCAGCCGTGTTCATCCAGCCAGCCAACCACCTGATGTTGGTGACAGGACACATATTAAAGATCAACACCGGCTCTGTCTACGGTCAAATAGCGAAGCTTTTAACTCAAGAAACACTGTGACCTTTTCTTCCGCCACCTCCCCATCCTCTCCTCCGTTCTCTCCTGCGCTGATCCATTCATCACGCGGACAGGCAGTGTGTTTTAACTTGTGCTCTGTGTCACTAGAGCGGCCTATTTGAGTGGAGGAGGAGGCAGATAAAGGAAGGCAGAGGAGGAGATGAATAAGAGACAAGATAGAGAAGGTGGTACGGGGAGGTGTGGTGAGCAGTCAGACCGCACAGACACAACAGAGATAATCCTCTGCTGAACAATTGAAAGCTCAGATGACGGCTTGAACATTAATAAGTGCTACCCCTCTTTGTTATCCTCTGATTTGTCTGGTGTCAGTTTAACACAATTGCCTTTTCACTGCTCTAAATGTGTCCCTAATTCCTTTTGTAACAAGATGTTAGATGTTCAGATACTGTGCAGAAGCTTTTATCATCCTGTTGAGACAGACTTTTAGGTAAATTATCTCTTCTGCTCAGCCTGAAGATAAAGTGTGAAAAACACGATAACAACACGGATGGCAGCTTCTTTTATGTCCTGATAAAAAATATTACATGAATGTCAAGCAAAATCCCCATTGGCTTCCTCAGCTTTTGATTGGACATGTGCATGTTACCTGTTGTGCCCACTCTTAACCTGATGTGGCAGATGGGTTGTTACAGAGAACCATCTGGAAAGGCTTCGTTTGAAAACTGTTTGGAAGATGACACTTAAAAGTACCTGCAGGTGATTTAATGAATCATGTGTCTGTCATCGTCTATCACAGTTGTCGAAGCCAGTTGCTAGAAGATCAGAATTAATCTCATGGCATCACTGTGCCAAACACATGCATAGTAAAGAGGCTTTTAAAAGAAGGAACCCTCCAAAAAATAGCTGAAGTGAATACAGGGTCTATATTGGCTTCTTTAGGAGCTGCACAGTGGCTTTTTGCTGGTGCATGCTCCTGAGACACCCAGCTGCTAAGGTTAGTATCGTCTAACTTCAAAACACCTCTGGTGTGTGTGTGTACAATGATTCAAATTGCCTGTGCAGTTCTCTAATTCTCAACGAAGGCTGAGTAGTGGGTAGGAGGGAATTACTACTGTTACATACTCGCCAAGCTGATTACCTATTGACTGGTCTAAACACCCTGGCAGAGTAACGATGTCCCTGTGTGTGTGTGTGTGTGTGTTGTGGGTTTGTTATCTGTGACAATCTAATTCTTCCTGTCTCACTTTGCTTATCACCATTTATTTTAAAACAAAACGCACACACTTTTATCAGCACTGATTGTCCAGGCAGCACCACAGACAGCAATCAATAGCGTGATGAGCGGATGACATCACCGCGTGAGATGAACCCAGGTTTCACACTTCAGTCCAATCAGCACCTCGTCTGACGCTGATGACCTCATCACGGATAAGGTGACTATGAGTTCATCCCTTTGTTAAAATAGTGATTTGCCATCTGCAGTGAATATACACAGATTTACAATACGACAATTAATCCGCTTGTGTGAGAACAAATGCCAACACAAACATTTTTATCAAAGATTTCTTTCCCATTGTCCGATGGAACATCTCTCAAAATTACTTTCTATTCAACGCATCCTCTGCGTGAACAGGCAGAACACACAGGTACACTGCAAGTACCAGGTGAATCAAGTCCTTTTTCTGAGGACAAAAAGGATTTATTCAACCTCTGGAACAGCCATGAGGCCGGTGATAACAAATACGGTAATTACAAACGTCACCATTATAAATTCATATGGTCTAATTAGCAATCTTTCTTCTGTCCTTCAAAAACCGGATCTATTTCCCAAAGTTTTCCTTTCAATCACACAGCAGGAGACTGTCTGGGTCAAACCATCTGCTACAACAACGGGGAAGTGGACTGAACATGCAAGCAAGGGGTGGTGTGGGTGGAGGGAGCAGGAGAAAGGTGGTGACATATAAATTCTGCTGTGAGAATTGTTGTGTCACCTTAAACTTTTGTGGTGAGCCCCTACTGCCAAAAGCTCTCGTATCTCATCTTTCAAAATATATATACTTCAGTTGGTGTCCTCTGCTTCGATGGCACCCCTTTTTCATCCAAAGAAACTTTTTCCGTTTTTTGCATTCATCGCATGTTAGAAACGTCACCGGCACACCCACCCGGTCGCTGTGGCAGACAAACTGTGTTTGAGAAACAATTCAAAGAGATCAAGGCTCATGAGTGGACATTATGCGCCCCTAAGATTACTTTCATAAATACAAAAATTAGTAGAGAAACACCCATTGAAGTGACACCGAGGGTGTAAATGAGACAACGACACTGGGGAGTTTGCTTAATTCACAGGTCGCTGGAGTCAACAGGAGGGAATCTTGAGATGAGTTGAGGAAGCAATTGACAGGAAGGAATAGCGCGTTCCTCGTGATATACGTTTAAACTGCATTTGTGTCGTGTTAATTGACCATTCAGAGCGGGGCAAGTTCAAAGACAGCGTGTTCCATGAATGAGCAAATACTTCAACCCACGTCGTCATGGAATGGGGGCATGTTGTTCGGCTTTGTGGAGACAGCAAGCGCACACATGAGGAGAGAAAAGTCAGCTGTTCAAACGCGATCCCAGCACTTGATTAACAAAGTGCAAATGCTGAGGAACAAAGAAGCTTGTCACCTCTTAGTGCTTAATCAGACAGGCATGTCCTGCCATTATAACTCTAAATAAACGCAGCACATGCATAATGAAAGAAAAGAGTGGAACAACAAGGTGTGTGGAACAAATCTACAAAGCCAGGCACTACGAGTCTTGACTTCTGTCCTTGCTGGCCAATGCCTCCCCCACGCTGACCGGTGAGCTGCCCTCCCTGGTCTGGTTTCAGGATGGAGGCAGCATTTTCTCCACCCATTCGATGTTGTGACGTGTCCTACATGGCCTTTTTGTCTGGATTTCTATGACTCTGTCTTAGTCTGGCTCCTCCTCTGGGACCACACAGCGCCCAGGACATTCAAATCTCACCACCAGGTTAAGATGCGGCTTTAGAATGGAGTAATTATTCTCTTGACAAAGCCATTCAGGGGGTTCAGGCTTCTAAATAAATAGGATGTCTCTTGAGTGCTGTACATTGGATGTTTTCCAGGCACAACCAATCGAACTGAGGCCCAGGGGTAAACTCAGAACTAGTTGGAGAGATTATATATATCCCGTCCCCCTAGAGAGAACATACGGAACAACCTGTTTGTACTGAAGCTCAAATAAGTGGAAGAAAATGAGGCTGGACATTAACTGGTTGAAAGTCCAGCTCCAATAGGCTTATAGTGAACTCATCAATTTGAGACCATAACAACAATCACAGTTCCGCGTAGAGGAAGGTTTATGAAAAATGCTGAAGAGAAATAACAGAGCAGGAAAATAGTTAAGGCAACAGCATTAACGAAGCAGGGTAATTTAAGAAATGATATTTAAAGGAGATGAACCTGAAATAACGAGACAGAGCAAGACTAACAAGCGAGTGAGAGCGGAATGGGGAGAAAGATGTGCATTAGCAAGAAGTGAATTAACAGGGAGCAAAAGCCCTTCCATTTTTCTAAATTGTATTACCCATTACGTGCGTCCCCTTACACAAAAACACACAAATGATTGCGGCATTAGCATTTAGTAATAAATGGACTGGTAAAACTGCAAAAAAGAAAAGGGAAACAAGGGAGGGTCAAAGAAACAACACTTCAGCCTGGAAAAGCGTGGGTGACGTGACGAGAGATTGGGGGCCGAGGGAGAGAGAGGGTGTGAGCGCTGGAGGTGGAGGCCAGATAAACATGGTGCTTTTAAAAGGTTAAAAAAATAAACCTTTCATTCAGAAGTCATCTCTCACGCACACGCAACTGTGTCCAAGCAGAGACATAAACGCACGCGCCCCCTCGATTCAATCAAAGCAGCTGCCATTATAGTGGCAACACGCAATGAATCATGGGATTGATGATGCGCCCTTGCGAGGGGACAAGTAATTTCTACTGCCCGGGAGATGAAGGGAGGAAGAAATGGATGTAGAGAAGGAGGGAGAGACAGGGAGGAGGAAGAAGAGAGGAAGAGGAGAGTTAACAGAATGTGTAGTATCATCTTTAAGCCTGCAGTCCGCCCTCCTCCACCTCCTCCTGCCCCTGCTCCTGCCCTCATCGACCCGCTAACAAGAGCACCGAAGCTCTGATTGGTGGAAAAGATGAGTAGTATGAACTAGACTTGGATGGAGCTCATCACAGATGAGAGCTCCATACATCACTCAAACTCTTTCTCCAATGAGCTTGGAGAAGGTGTGTCTGTGACTGTGACAGACGGGGGAGAAAGGTGCGACTTCAAACTCCTTCCCTCCTCTCCGTCTCGTCTCCCTGTCGTCTTCCCCCCAGTGAGAGAAATGGAAATTCAACCCTGCACCCTGAATCGTCATATATATTCAAACCAATATCTGCCTATTTCACACAAGCTAAAGGATGTGCACACAGGCATACGGAGGCTTCACATCCACACGCACGCGAGTCAGGGCAGGTATTAAACTCTGTTTACTTCAATCTGCGAGAGCAGACCCGTGCCATCCTCTGTGGATAAGTGTGAGAGGTGAAGAAGAAAGGATGTGAGGATGATGAGGGGTGATGCAAGGAAGGTGGGTGAGAGATTGAAGGAAGGCAAACTAACTGAACCTAAGAAGGAAACTACAAGAGAAAAAAAGAAAGGGACAAGAACTTCAGCTGGAACAATGAGGAGGTCTTCATTCTGAGGAGCAGTGAACCGACCCAGGCCCCAAGTTGGATTTTATATTCATTAGATTCATTCGAGGAACTGACTGGGTGTTGTCGTTCTGTTTCTGTTCAGAGTACGTTCAACTTCAATATTTGGGTTGGGTCGAGCTGTGCTTAGGTCCAGCTCAGTTTCCATTTAAAAGGTTTTTCAAATGGAAATGTTCATTGTACAAACAGAGGCCAAACTGATGTATTTAAATTGTTAAATTACTTCAACCAACACAAAACATATTTTCCTTCTGGTTCAGTTTAACTCTAAAATCAGCTGAATAATCAGTGAAGCAACAATGCATAAAAGAGTAATTTATGCCTGTACACTCACAATAGTTTCTTCTATGGGCTAAAAAGTGATGCTCATAATATTCCAGAGAGGTAATGTATCATGGCAGCATCTTACGGACCACACGCCCCCACGCAGCCATACATAGTGAATAATGTTTGATAACGGCCGATGAGAGCTTCCTCTCCCTGCTCTCTCTGTCCGGTAATGCACCCTCCATAAATCCCACACACTCTCTTCAGCCAGGGAAGTACACAATTCACTTCAACGTGCACATCAGCACATTTAGTCACATGCCCGCATTCCAAACATACAGGTGTCAGTCGCACGAGTGTGATTTAAACATAGATTACCTCAGCAGCTATACCGCTGTCTGCGGTGGGCGCCATAACTCCCCGCAAATATTTGGCTGGCTCACCAGCAAAAGGCAAAAGTCAATACTAATTCCCATTAACATAATGACTACAAATGAACATTTGGGTCTTTGGGCTTTATGATGCCAGTAAACAAAATGCTTAAATAGCCATCCCATCTCTTGAAAAAAACTTCCATGAAAATATCTACTGAGTGAGCCAACATCAGGGCGAGCACTGTCAGATTCATTCAAATACTGTGGTGCCGTTTTTGTGAGGATGCAGATGAAGTCCTGTGACCTTACGCCAGTGCATCGACTAAACGACCGCTTCGGCGTCCCGGGCAACGCTGCTCCAATTCACATTTTGTCATGCAATGTCACAGTGAGCCATGACACTGTAATCAGAACAAATTGGGTGTCAGAGAACAGTCTCAGTGGTGGAAATTACACTTGCGCCGCTGCCTAAAAGGTCCATTCCAATGAAGCAATTTACATTAGCATGCACATAAATCTTCCAAAAATCTCTCTTGATATGTGTGTGTATGTATATACATATACATATATATGTACACACACACATTATATATATATATATATATATATATACACACACTTAATCTTGTTCTTGCGATCCTTTATTAATATTCTACTCTTTGAAGAAAAAGCACTTTAGAAGAACTCAGGTCCAACACTGCAGTGAATTAAAAAAATAAATTATTAAACTTTGAACTGAAGTCTTTTTAGTGGTCATGCATGGGCTGTGCAGTCAAACTAGTTTAACTGCGGCAACGGCTGAGGAGCTTATTCTCTTTTCTTTTCTTTTTTTTTCGCAATGTCTATTTAGATATGTGAGTGTCTGTGAATTTCTGCACTGTGTTGTACTGGAGCCACTGATCTCGACATTTTACAATAAACACGGTCTCCGTTCAATGAACACGGCTCCGAAAATGTTTCTCCTGAATGAACGGGAGGAGAAATAGAGGAGAAAATGCAAAAGAGGTGTTGATCTCAAGCCAGAGTTTGTCAAAGTAATTAAAAAAACAATATGTGGATAGAGTGCACATTTGTGCTGTAGAGTATTATGTCTTTATCACCCCCCCCCCCCCCCCCCCCACACCCCCACCCCCCCCCCCCCCACACACACACACACACACACAGCTTTAGGAAGTACTGTATAAAGAACATTCATTACAGTTAAAATGCATAATAAGTGTCAGAGTGTGCAGTTACATTTAAATTCTGTAGTCTATAGCGAGAAGGATTTAAATTTGCATATTAAAACTGTGCTGTTACATATTTAACATGAAAAGTCTTGGCTGAAAGTTCTGTGCCTCCCTGACCCAAATTGGTTTGATATAACGCTCCTTGAAAATTGGCAGAACTTTCATAATGTGTTTGATGCAAATGCTAATCCCGTCGTAAAAAGTGACAGGAATATGAATAACATCATCAAGCACAAACAAAGTTGCTGCTGAAGTTCCCTTCTGGAGTTGCCCGCTCACATTAAATCACTGAGCTATGTCAAGACCACCCGCTCAGATCAGTCCTCAGAAAACAACCGCGATTGTCTCATTGTCATCTGCTTTTTTCAAACAGTTTTCCTTTCAGCAAATATTTTATAAAAAGTGACAGGGAGGGAGGTGATTGACCGTGACCACAGCTAATCCCGTTCACACCGGTGCATTATAAATTCTTTTTACCCCAACACCCCTGCTGTTTGTACATTTTCTCTGATTTCTTGGCTGTGGTGCTGAGACACGACGTAGTCCCCTCTATGCAGCACTGTCTCCTCTGGGTCACTATGATGCTAACATTAATAGAAATTTAAAAGAAACAGAAAAAGATGTACAGCCTGACATATTTTGGGAGGATGATGCCAAAGCTGATATCAGGGGTAAACAAAATCTGAATCTGATATATTATATATTCAGGATAAAAATCAAAAAGAAAATTTTGAAATCATTCCTAGGTTATTAACCCTCAGGACAAATACAGTAAATAGAGGCTTGACATCTTATATTTGTTATTATAAATAGCTGCAAATAAAATTGAAAATACAAGATACACAGATCTAAGTAAAATACTTTATATGTATCACTAAAATGTTAGCATTGCTATCCAGTAAAATAAGGACTCAAATCATAAATAATAAATACCAACACTGATATGTCTGTGACAGGCTCAGATCATCCGTCAGTCTTTGTGAGAGGAGGAAGTTATTTTAATCCCGCCGCAAACAGCTGTTCATGTTAACTTTGGCTATGAAGCAATAACAGAAACTTACATCTAAGCCTTCAAAATGCTGCGCAGCGCTGCTGCAGTGCTTGTTGGCAGAACGAACAAAACTTTGTTAGCATTGTCGGTGCACCATCTTCACAAAACTAAGACTCTAAGTTACTTGTGTATACGGACGTGTGCACTGAGGAAACATTGCAAATATCAACTGATGTACAAAATCTCAATGAATATTATGTCGCTGGTGTTTTGCCAAGGCTCTTTAGCAGAGCCAAGAAAACAAGCACACTCAAAAAAACACTGCACATAACCTTGGAGAACTCTTTCACTCACAGGGTTACTTTTTACTATCATTTTCATTTTAACAACCCTCCTCAGGACAGCAAAGATTACCAGGACGCTTCTCAATAAAAATCAGTGTCTCTGTATAAATAAACTGGGAAAAGCGTCAATGCTGAAGTCATAACCACAAATACCAGCTGATGCTGTGATCACAATTATAAATCGTGATTAGAACTCCTGGTAAACTGGGGGACGTGGGCAGCCCAGACATTGGCGAGGCAGTCACATGGACTGGATAGAGCATTCGATCCCAGGGCAGAAGGGACACATGTTACTTTATAGCCACTGAGCATTACAACTCAGCAGTGTGAGCACATCACCATAACGGTTTTAATTTACAAGCGGGTGCTCGGAATTGAATCAGATGTTTCCTAATTGATGATTTGCCAGGATTTTATGTTGTCTAATTTAAAGTAAAACCATGATACGCCGTTTATAGACAGCAGCATACCCAACACAGCACAAGTCCTTGAAACTGTGTGTGTGTGTGTGTCTGTAGTTTAGCACCAAACTGTTCTGTAAGAAAGAATTAAACTCACCTAAGGGAACAGATGTGTCCAACCAAGGCCCCAGCACAGAGCAGCAGAGCAGAGGAGGAGAGAAGAGGAGACAGAATTAGCATCATCATAGTCATACATGCACAGCTAAATGTAAGGACGTTTGCCTCCTGAGACACTGTGAGGAAAAAGACACTCAAAAGATAATGTGGCTCAAAATATACAGCATGTCTCAGGAAGGAGAAATAAATGGAAAATCAGCAAACACTGGACTTGTGTGCAACAGTGCAGGGTGGTGAGTGACTGTCTCCACAGAGAAGAGGAGAGGAAAGGAGGGCACATTCAGTTCCTCCTCCTGTTGTGCAGAAACAGGAGTGTGTGTCAGTGGCTTTTTGAGTGTGGAGACTCTCAGTTAGTCCGAGGGCCAGAGATCAAAGTTTGTCACTTATTAGAGCTGCCTATCACACACTGTCCTCCAGCTACACTTCCCCTACCTCTCTCGCTCTCTCGGTTACGAACACGAGGAAGAAATGAGAAAGAATGGAAAACAGAAAGCTGGTTTAGAAGTAACATAAATAAGAAGGGAAAAGGCCTGTGTGTGTGTGTGTAGCAAGTGTGCACGGGCTGCGAGCTTCTGCGGTTGCCATTTGAGACTACATCTAATGGGTATAAAGCCAGGGCCTGGAAATCTGCCAACGTGCCTCGCACACTGAGCTGGAAAATAAAACACAGACACACACACACACACAAACACACTGGGTCATACACAAAATGGCAAAGATCTTTAAATCACTGGGGTAGCAGCACAATTTGACAAAAGTCAAACACATCACCTCACAAAAAAAATTTGCCTGCAGCCGCAAAAACACACGACGCGCACCACGTGGACCCCAGGACATTGCTGCCCGTTCTCAGCCTCCCACTATGAAACAGGATAAATGAGCCAATCACTGGCTGCGGGTCCTCCCACAGATTCAGAGAAATCAAGATTATTATCCAGACCCCCATACCGAGGGTGCATGTGTGTGTGTGTGTGTGTGTGTCTGTGCGTGCGTGTGCCCATTCATGCATGATTGGAATCAATGGGAAAACACGAGTCAGCGTGCGCTGTGCAGCTCCTACCTACACTCATCATAGAGTCCAGTGGCCTTGCTCACCCTCCATCCTTTTGTCCCGTCAAGCAAGAAAACACAAGAGGATGAAGGGTCGACTGTATCTGTGAGGAGTGACTCTGCTCTGCTATTAGGCTCCTCTGTTTCCCTTGTGCTCCTCTGGTGCACAGTCAAATGGACAAAATGTTGGGAAAATAAATACATAGGACAAATTATCTGGGACTAAATGTAACATAGAGATAACTTCCGAAGTCACCTTTTGTTTTCAGATGCTTTTATAGTTCAAAAACACAATAATTAAAGTCTGATGGAGCAGACAGAGTAATCACAGTGTGGAAATACAACACACTATAATCTCAGAGAAGGATTGCTTCCAGTGGAAGATACATTACAGGAATGCTTTTGTATAATAACTATGAGAGATGTGAGGTTTGCTGTATACACAGGAATTAGTTGGGACTGTGTGTGTGTGTGTGTTGATAACACCACACAAGTCACATAGGACAAATATGAAGAGCGGAAACACTGTCTGTTACTGAAAAACTGCTGCAATTCAGTGTGATCCTGCGATGGCAGCGGCAGACAGGAAAGTGCCAACACGTCTTGAAGAAGAAATGGAAATAATTATCTCTGTAACTGCAGCAGGGATCAAATCGAAAGGCCAGAGCCGGCAACACAACCGACAAACAGGAGGCAGGAAGAACCCGAACTGATGAGGCGAGGACGAACAGGTGAGATGTTTGTTTATTGTTTGTCTATTCTGCTGAATGAATCATCATTCAAAATCCAGGGACACAGAGGGAGCCGGAGCCAATCGAAGCTGACGTTAAGCGAGAGGCGGAGTCCAGCCTGGACATCACAGAGTTCCCACTAACCACTCACACCTACAGTCCGTTTAGAGATTCTTTCAACTTGACCCGAATGAAAACGTTTTCAAGCCTTTGGAGGAATCAAGAGAACCCCCTCACTGACAGGGGATGAGCATGCAAACTCCTAAATTCAAACCAGCAGCCTTCTGGCTGTGGGGTGACAGTGATAAACCACTGCACCACAGAGCCGCCCTTCAGTTCCAATCTTATTAGGAAAGGTGTTTTACAAGGTTTAAAAGGTTATGCGAATGGAAATACTGTCATTTCTAACAAGATCACCACTGTTTCAACTCTACAGTCATTATTCCATGTGTGCATAAAGTCTAAGGAGTCTGCTTTTAACGACTGCCCGCCTGTGGTACTCAGATTATATGTTTTAAGGAGCTGCTTCTTTAAAAAAAACCTCCCAGTGGTCACCCAGATGATGCTGTGGATCTCCTCCTGGTCTCCTGTCTTCACAGAGAGGCTGCAACGATTTACATTGGTGTGAAAATCAATGATTGTATCAGTAATGTTTGCCTTGAAGATAAAATGCGAGCCAACACAGAATCTTAATTGCGCGTGTGCCTCTCTCTCTGTGTCAGTGTAACACACACAGCTGAGGAAGAAGATACCATACATCGCCACTCTTTAATAAAAGTAATTAAAGGAAGCCTGGGATTATGGTGGATATCCCAGAAACAAACACGAGGTTGTCCTCCATGACAAAAATCCAGTTTCCAAAATAAATCAGGACGCCAAAAGAGGACACACAACATACATCTCCAGACCCCCATTCCTCAAACCGTTGCATCCATACTTCACTCAGCTTGAACATAACAGCACCTACATCAGAATGGTGTTTGTTAATTTCAGCTCAGCACACACTACATCCCCCATGAAAAGGATTGGCAAACTTAGCATCCCCCTGGGCTTGAGCCCCACATTCCGCTATTGGACACTGGACTTCCTCGCAAACAGACCCCAGACAGTTGGGATTGGCAGTCACACCTGCTCGGCTTTAGTGCCCAGCACCGGAGCCCCCAGGGTTGTGAGCTGAGCCCGCTTCTGTTCAAACTGCACGCCTGTGACTGTCCTGAGAGAAGGGGGGGAGGGGGAATCTCTGTAGTGAAGTTTGGGAATGACGCCACCATCTGCAGCCTGATTACGAACACTGATGAGAATTCAGCACTGGAAAAGAAACGACTGCTCAACGTCAACCAAACCGACGAGCTGGTGGTTGGAGTGCCACGTCAGTGGAGCTGTTACGGTTTTGGGTTTCTGTAATTCAACATCACAGAGACGCTGTCACGGTCAAGGAAACAACTGCACTTCTTACGGAAACTCAAGTAGGCTGAATTCCTTTTGTCTCGTTCTCACGTCTCCATTAGTTGCTCTGAGAAGCAGACACAATCTGTAACAATCTGATGTGTGATGATTAAATGCACTTCCTGTCCAAAGGAATGTGTATATTCTGCCTCTGACTGGGGACGCTGGTGGTGAACCTACATTTAGCAGCCAAATGTGGATCCCACTACATCAGCAGTTGGTAAACCAATTTAGCACAAGAGGAACTGTGGAGGGTTTCAAGGTATCAAACCCTGGATACCACCCAAACCTAAATCCGACTTCCTATCCTTTGTTCAAACAGAGAGGACTACCTAAACCTCTTCATCCCTCCTTCTAAATCCCTCTGTCAATCCATCAAAGCTGGCACATGCTCTGTTAAGTTTTTATTATATCTCTTTGCTGGTGTGGGAGTCCAGCACTCCAACACTTCTCCCTTTTTCTCACCAGCAGACTGTTTGTGCTTTTAAAACACTGCTTTTTGAGGATCCAGTCAAACACAGGTTACATGCCCTAACTTAGAAACACTGGCACACTGAAACAAATGCACATTTTCAAATTTCCCTGCCGCACTGTCTCCTCACCTCTCCTGACCCCCTGCCTCCACCTATTTTTCCACTGTTTTTAAATGACTGTCTGTCTCACCTCTCTGCTCTTACTTCCCCCTCCTGCAGAATGAGCAGTCACAAGTGATGTGCTGAAAGTAAAAGAACCTATCGTTGTCATCCGAGAGCCGTTTGGAACCTGACGCTGTCACGAGGTCTCCACCACAACGCTCTTTGTAGTTGTCAGAAAGACTTAAATACTGTCTTTAGTTCTGTCACAAAAAACACACACCCAAGCACACAATCACTATAATTGACGTGCTGCTCTGGACTCAATTCTCATCTGTATTGGGTTTTGCGTGTGCTTGTGCGTGTGTGTGTGTTGCACAAATATCCTATTCATCTCAGGATAAGTAAGGACAGCGGTACTAAAATAGCTCATTTTGCGGCTGTGCAGCCGTTAAGAGGTGTTATAATGAGACATAACAAGTTATGGCAGCTCATTCTCTATGCTCCTCTATACCACATGGACACAGTCACGGAGAAACACACACACACACACACACACACGTAACCAGCTACACACACATGCCAACACGTTCCAGTGGACCTGGTTCAGACTATCATCATGGTGTGAATGCACTGTTTTTCATGCCAGAGGCAGGAGATATATGTTTACAATGAAAAGCTGTCTCTACCATCAGTAATCTTTAATGGTGAGTTAAAGCCTGAAGCAACACACACACACACACACACACACCTGTCAGGGACCACAATGGTAACTTCCACAGGGAAACCCCATATTACCCTGCACCAGGTCAGTTGGCTCAAATGGCAGAGGGAAACAGATGGAGTGGGAAGAAGGGATGATGGGCCGAGGGAGGGAGAGGGACAGAGTGAGAGAGAGAGAGAGAGAGAGAGAGGAGGTGCTCATAGCAGAGCAAGGGTTCAGGGAGCAACAGGTAAGGGAGGGAGGCAGAACTGCTGGGCACAGAGGGGAGGTAAGGGAGGATCATGATAAGTGGAGAGAGGGACATAGATGGATTCTCAAGAAGGACAAAGGGAAAATGAAGGGGCCGAGAGGGCGGTGGAGGTGCAGTAAGCCGAACGAGAGAAGTGAAAGGAGGCGAGAGCAAATAGGTGACGAGGTAAGAGGAGGGCAAGGAGGTGAGAAGGGGGAGAGGCAGGAGAGGATGAGGCCGTAACCTCCGGGGCAGCTAATGAAGACTGTGAGTTCAGCGTGGGGATGGGGGAGGCGCTGTGGGCAGTGGAATGGTCCATCTGCTGTTAAGCCCACTGGGATATCACAATAACCTCCCTGGCTCCCACTTCTCACTTATACAGCCATTAACAAGGAGAGAGAGGGAGGGAGAGAGATGCAGGGAAAGGAAAGAGCTAGAATAAATTAGCCTGAGCCTGAGAGTCAACATGGCTGCATGTAGAGCTGGGCTGATGTAGATGTGTAACCAACTACAAATCATCTTCTGAGGCCTGACAGTAAAACTCTGACAAGTCATCACAGCAGCAAAAATATTCTCCCTCTCCTTCTTTGTTTGCACGTTTTTATGCTACCAGGTGTCCTCCTGCGAAGGGATGGATGCACACGTTTAATTGGTCAACAGTGTACAGTATTTTAGCAGATGACACGGCACTCTACTGCAGTAAAACTTGAGCCACAATAAACTTTATTTCGGGACTATCCAGAGTTTCTTTGCCAGCAAAGCATAAATGGTGGCACTTTGCTGCGCCTGATTGATGAGGAGCCTGAGTTTTGGATGTTTTTGCTGCTTCTGTTTTGACAGGGATAATCTACAACCTGTAATCCCCATTACCACTGCGCCAAAGTAATATCACCCAGGACTGTTTCGCGGTTTGTTACATAAAAAGTACTGAACCAGACCTGGTGGACAGGATGGGGGATACATCATGGAGGTACCAAATGTACCTGTTCCTGAACAGCCTCTCATGTGATTAGAGACTTTCTGATACCAGCCTCACAAATGTCTGGTATTTGCAGGAATACAAATCCTTGTATCAATCAGATACCATGTTAGTAAAGATACTTTGTAAAAACCAGCAACAGGCCACACAACATTCGGAGAGCTCAACACATCGTTACAGGGTTGGTCTCATACAGACCAACTCTTAGCTCTTCTTACTTTTAACGCTTTGTATCGATCAGTACTTGGCCTTGGTGGAGTATATATCAACGTGTTTGAAGTTTTGCTCCATATTTTTTCCTGGAACCAAACCCTGGATTCTTCACCATGCAAATCACATTAAGCTACTGGTGAAGAGCACGGGAACAAAAAACACTTACATTGTGTTGAGGCTGCACTCAGTCACCACAACCCTTTCTCGCCTTCATCATCTTTCAGGAAGCAAACAACAACAAAAAAAGTGCATTACAGCTGTCATCTGGCGAGGAGTGCAGCTGAAAGGAGAGACCACTCTGACATCGACAATTACTCCTATCGGTTTGAGTCCAAATTTTACATATAAAACCTTCTTCGTTTTCATTGAGTTTCTGAGGCCAGGATGTTGGTGTTTGATACCCTAACCATGTGTTTTGTTGTAGTATTCTTTAAGAACTGCTCATCTCTCTTTAGTAAACATGTGTTATTGTTTAATTTCCTGTCATACTCATGTTTGTACATGTATGTCCAATAAGGTATCTAATTTTGAGTAGTAACCTTGGGTTCCAGTTTTTTCCTCTGCTTTCACAGACACAGCTCATCATCCCTCTTCTTACCTTACTACTAATCGGCTCCTCTACAGGCCAGGACAGGTAATGACAGAAAAGCACATTACAACACCCTTTCCAGGTCTTATTTCCTCTGAGGGTTCTTTTGAGAAGATAATTTAAAACAGAATTATCTGGGGCTGAAAACAGCACTTTGGGGTGTGTTTGGCGTCTCATATTGATGTGTAGCTCTTAGTGAGACACATTTTAAGGGGAACTCTTTCAAAACACAAGGGGAAAGAGCCACTTTTTAAGTGTGTTTTGGCAGTAGTATTATCCGAGTTGTCAAGACTGCGTGGAGACGTACAAGTTGTGCTACTCTTCAGTTCGGTTCTGTTGGCATGGGGTTAACTAAACCATCAAATGTTAATTTTTAATATTAGTTAATGATTATGAAATGTAGGGTTTGACTGTGAAATATCAATACCCAATTGAATTTCTTTTTGATAATGACATCTAAGGAATGATGGCTAAAAAAGGTTTTCATAATTGGAACCTATAATCTATATTTATTGGTTCTATTAAACATGTTCTCTATTTAAAGAGCAAGCAGGGTACATATGTTTATATATGTACAGCTGTCAGTGTTTCCATTATTGAAGGATACTAGTTTTGAAAGTGCATAAATTTGTATAAGCATATACGTTTATTTTGTGTAGGTTTATGATGGAAAAACTAATGTAATTGGGTGTGTTATTATCTGTTTCATATGCTATATTGATCCAGGGTCTGTGAGAGATTCATTTGCACACCGTGTGTATTCATCCCATCTCCTTCACTTTCACATTGAAGAAAACCAGGAAAATCGAAGAAGGCATATACCTTGACTTCTCTCTCATGTTTCTCTAAAGGAAACCATTAGACTGCAATGAACTCTGGAAGTGGCAATCCAGTGCTTCAAACTCATGGACTGGACACAGCAAGATAATAGCTACTACACATTCAGGTGAGCTGGAAATGCAGAGGAAACATTTTTTGTGTTGCATCATATATCGTTACATTCTCTTTCTCCATCCGACCCTCATTCCTGCAAACACCCGCTCCTGGTCCTTCAGAGCAACAGAAGGTGAAATACAATGAAAGAATGAAAGAAAGCTGCCTTTAAAAGATTGTTCATGGTAACTGGCTCTGGACACAAAACATACCATTGCATCTCTTTCTCCTCCATCCTTAACTTTTTCCCCGTCTTTCATCCTCAGTCTGTCTCTCTCTCTAATGAGGCATAAAGTTAAAAACACTCTATAGCCATCGCAGAAGTAAACACATTCCGTATTTCCAACTTCCCGTCCAACTCTCCTGCAGATGCACAGCGTCTCATTTGAGGGTATTTTCTATCTCTATCTTTGAATCTTTCTTTTTCCGCTTCGTCCAAATTGCAGAAGCTGCATTTTTATGAAAAAGGTCAAATATCTCACAAAATGCCACATATTATACATGATGCTCTTTGGTGCTACAGAGATGCCTCCAGCTTACAAATCAAGTAAGGGTGCATTCTCATTCAACTTGTGTTGCTGTCAAAATCTGAATGAATTATATTTTATAAACCAATTTTCTTGTCTTAACAACCACTCAAGCTCCTAATTTGTGAACAACTTGCCATTGAAATTCCAAAACATCTATTTGTATATATTTTTCTAATATATTTAGGGCCGGTCCACAAAATGACCTGAAAAAAAAAACAAAAAACATTTGACATTCATTTCACCCCCCCCCCCCCCTTCCCCCATATACGACAAAACAGCCACAGGAAAAGCTCTGGCAGCGTGCAAGAGGGGGAAAAATGTTGCTATTGAACCTCGGGAGAGACGTAAAAAAATATATATATGAGACAGATTCTGATGGGTGGAGGTCGTGGGGGTGGGGTGTAGCGAGGAGGTGGATGGAAGCATGAAAGTATGAAATAAGAAAGTAAGATGGAGAAAGCGCTTTGCTGTCACCGAAGCAAATGTAAATACGCTGCGCAGCACTCATGCTATACTAGCCATGGAGGAACAACACACAGAACAAACGTCCCTTTGTGGGGGTGTGTATGTGCAGGGGGATCAACAGGAGTGCTTTTGTATACCAGTGCTAGAGTGTGTGTATGTGTGTGCACATTCTTATAATGCAGTGCTTATCTCAGTGGATTATGCTGACTTGCAGCTATTAGGAACTTAAACACATTCAAACCAGCAGGGAGCCGTTTCCACGACTCAATAGACCGTCTATCACCCTATTGTCTGCGCCCTTGTACGTGCATGTCAGAATATACGTGTGTGTAAAGCTATCACATTAGCATGGGGGGGGGAAGGTAGTGGATTATAATGGACGACAGATGTAGAGGATGTGGCCAGTGATAAGGTGTAAGGGTCAGAGACAATGATAGGGATGGATGATAGAGAGAAATGAGTTGACCACAAAGGGTGAGTCTGTCACAGGGGTGGTGTTTGTCACAGCCCTCTATCAGAGGAGACGTAATGAGATTTGATGTAATGTGATTTGATGGCGGCGCATGCTAGAGATGTTAGCCAGTATTGAAACAGACAGGATCTGGATCAGCATAACGCTGATCAACGCCAAAGACGGACAGACACAAGGAATGCAGGCATCCATCTGTCAGTGCGTATTTGTGAGTG
This sequence comes from Pseudorhombus dupliciocellatus, assembly GCA_016785235.1. Classification (NCBI taxonomy): domain Eukaryota; kingdom Metazoa; phylum Chordata; class Actinopteri; order Pleuronectiformes; family Paralichthyidae; genus Pseudorhombus; species Pseudorhombus dupliciocellatus. The sequence goes on from JAFBJW010000392.1 coordinate 1,031,761, forward strand.
TGCGACTTGACTGGAAGATTCATCTGCCCTTAACTGCGGTGGGGGGGGGGGGGGGGGTTCAGGGGGGGAAAAACTAGGGGGGGGGGGGTGTTCAGGGGTGGAAAAACTAGAGGAGAGTGTCGAGCCTCCAGCAGTGTTTACCCTACGTAGAGAAATATCCAGTCTCCCCACTGGTCCAGCTTTCAGCAACACACATACATCTCCCCCAGCACTACAGATTAATGACCACCCACACACACAAACACTTGCCCAGCTATCCTTGTTAGGACACGATATTCACTTTAATTCATTCTGGGCAGAAAATTCATCCCTAACCTCAACTATGAGTAAACATTTCTAATCATAGCCTTAAAGTTTGGATTCACATCTTACTCTGAACCTTTACAAGGGCCTGAGAAATGAGGGACAAGGATGTAATCCTCATGAGGTTCACTGGTCCTTACAGTTCAGTGTATAGGCCGGAAAAGGTCCTAAACTGTACACATGCACACAAGCACACACACACAAACACATACACACACGCTGCATTGTACATGAAACATGTGCATGAGCATAATACATTAACTCGGGCTGACGTGTGTGTGTTGGAGGTGGAGGGGAGCTGTTTATAATGTAAAAGGTCTCATATGCATACTGGTATAAAAGGTGGTCAAGGCAGTCCCTGGTGTGATGGATGGCGGAGGCAACACAATCAATTCTGCAGGTGATTATAGGATGAGGCTTGTTGGAGCACCTCACACTGACAGACACACACACACACACAGCTCTTAAAGTGTGTCTTCTACTTGTCAGAGACTAGTTCATGATGTAATGATAGGTTAGAGAAAGTAAAGTGTGAGATGGCAGGAATGAAGCAGAGAAGTGCCAGAGGAATCACAGTGAGGAGGGTGTTGCATGGACTCTTTTCACAGATAAAAGCACTCTGGAGAGTTGGAGGCCCGACAGGGTGAGTTTATATGCAGGTGAATCTGTGCGTGGGTTTTTATGCGTTATTCCTATGAATCATTGAGGTTAGAGGTTATTACTAAGAGATGGGCCAGATAGCAGGAGGTGCTAAAATGACCACTCTGTACTCCTGCTCCCTCCCAGGCTGTAGCCACATGAAGGAACAGTTGTTAAATCATTAAAGTTAAAGAAACAGATTCCCGTGGTCACAATGTGCTAAAATGACAATTCTCCCCGAGCTGCTGCCTTTTGCCGATTTATTTTGAATCTACATTTCATGGGAGTTTCTATAAAAACCTCTCCTTTAGATTATTCTCTGACAGGTGTGAACCACCTCTCTCAGGCTTCTATTTCTGTTTGACAGCAGCACTTTAGCTCTCAGCTTGGCAGAACTGGAAAACAAGCAGCAAAATAGATGAGTCGCTATGCAGGGTAAAGAAACAGGCCTCGAAAGAAGCAGCCACACAATGAAAGGAGTAGGTTCAGTCAGTTCAGTTAAATTTGTGAAAATGAGGACATCTTTCTTTTCTTGGAAACACAAGCGAGCATTTAAACTCACTGTCAGTGATAACATCAAAAGGTAAAGTCAGATGCTTCATTGGGAGTAAATCAAAGGCCAGACAGACATTTCGGGAGATGGGAAAGCACTGAGGGTGATCCTTCCCAGACATGAGCATCTTATCTGCTTAAGAACTCGTGGGTGCAAACAAACACGCAGCAAAGTCACAGGGTCCCTCGATGAAAAGTTGTTCAGGAGGGAACTTGGAAAACAAAAGGGTTCCGCCGTGAAAGTACTGAATGTTTGAAAGTTTGTGTTGATTGTAGCTGCAGAAAAGACGCCATCGTGTTCCCAGATACCCATCATTACCAAGCATTTCTAACATGAAGGGTTTACTTGGTTGCGGAATAAGTAATTGCCATAAGGGGTTGTGATCCGTCCATAAATATACTTTGAGAGCTGTATGTCTTTAGGATGAAACCAGAGCAACTGGGGAAAAGCCATGCAGGCATGAGGATATCAAAAACAACACACAGAGTTACCTACTGTACCATTGTGCTGTGGGGTTCTGATGTAGATCTGATTCTCCAGATCTACATGCCTGAGTCTTAAAGGTCAGGGTTATTATCCATCATGAGCTAATTAAGCCACGCCAACCTTTCTGGCAGATGTGATCAATTGAACATGATTGGACCAAAATGATGAAGAGAAACAATAAAGATGGACAGGTAGAGGACAGTCCAAAGTGTTTCCAAAATATAAATCCTGACATCATTATAAAAAAGATGTTTCATTTTATAGTTTGAGGTCTGGGCTGAACATTTTAATTTCTTACATTAGTAAATCTTGGTCAGGCTGCCTTGGTGGTAGCAGATTGACACATTGCAGATCTGAATTATATCAAAATGTGTCCAGTACTTTTTAAAACAGAGAATTAGAGGTAAAGTCACCTCAAACAAAGGCCTTTGCAGCCTCTGGTTCACACACTGAGATTTACTGTCTGTGTTCCTTAAATCCAACAACAGCTTTTAAGGGGTATGTTTTTACATCAAACATTTTTAGAATAGGTAGAGCTGTGGACATATTTTTAAAGATGATACTTCTCTCAGACGGTCCAGCCATGTGTGCATGTGTATCGTGTCTGTCGAGACTGCCAGTTGCTGTCTGGGATCCACATGGCTGTGGTAATTTGGCCATTTTGTTTTGTCGTGTGCTGTCGGTATTTTTATCCGACTGTGCTGCTGACATCATAAAGTAGATCTCGCAGCGATCCCTCAGCACCAGACTCAGCTTGAGAAATTCTTCCGGCTCTTGACGCGTTCTTTTTCCCTCACCAGTGGGAGACATATTACCGCTTCAGGGCTGCATTCTGTTTCATAATGGGTCTTTTGACAAGAAGTGTTGAAAAAGTACATCAGACTCACACTTTCACGAGGATAGATCACAAAGCTATCAAGTAACAATTTAGGGAAAAAACTGCGCATGAAAAATTCAAATTTGAGTGAAAGAATAAATGAGGCTTCATTACCGCACAACTGCCTGACAGCCGTGGAATTAAATAGGTGGTGATACTGTTGCGAGGTTGAAACACGGTTTGACTAAAGACAGGGAATATGTAAAAATAAAACTGTTGTGTGCAAACTTTTCCAGCTGATGCAGCCACTGTGAATCAGTCAGCCACCTAATGCCGGAGTCATCTTTATTCCAATTTGTAATCTCCTGAATCAACTCTTCTGTAGCGCTCTCCCTGCGTTTGATTCAGAGCCTCGGCCTGTTTTTGTGATCAGAGCTAATCACTAGCTCACCAGCATGTTGGCAGGAGCAGACATGCTGAAATATTATAATAACAGCATGATGATCATTAGCGACTTAGAGCCGCTCCGCAAGAGCAGTGACAGAGCGAAAGTGTTCTCCTACTCCTGAGTGCGTGTGAGGCGACTGTAAAGGGCGAGGAGACTGTAAACCGTGAGTTGGCTGACAGCAAGCCAGTCGGAGAAATCAACAACACAGTGGGCTGAGTTTGGAAGATATCCAGATAAATTCTATTTGCCCTTTCGAGAAAACAATATATTTGCAACAACAGTCAGATCCGAAGAATCCCTTTTTAGGTTTTTTTAGATTCTGTTTCAATTTAACAAATAAGATTAGATATTTGATACAGATAAGATACAGCAAAGAGAAGAAGGAAGAAATCCAGTCCCCCCCCTCAGATATGGAAATTCACACTAATCTCCATTCACATACTTAATCTCTTAATTGCCTTAATTGACATGAGAGAAGGGTGAAGCTTGCCTGATAAATGTCAAGAGCCTGCCTTTAATCCCACCTCCAGCACATGTATATATGCCTGTGTGCTTAAGAGCATGAACACGCAGTGGCAGGGGAATATGAAAGCAAATTAGCAAAAAAAAGAGTTAAGGTTATTATTATGCTCTCTTATCAAACAAAGGACATCAATACAATACATTCCATGGTGTATGAGGGAATACAAACAAACACACAATGAATGTACATCCCCACAGCAAGCAGCCCTCTGTATTGCACCACTGTGGCATGGTCTGATTAGAGAAAGAAAGAAAGGAAAGAAAGTCTTAAATAACCATACATCCACCCTGATTTTCTCTTTTCTCTTTCCTCCCAAACCCTAACTTCTTATCCTGTGCTTTTTGGGTCAGGTTGAGTGTGTGGTTTTATCTCTATGTGTGTGTGTGTGTGTGTGGTAAAAGACGGCAGGAGCGTGCCTGAAAAAGCACCAAACAAATTCACATTGAGGGTTTTTCTATATGTGGTGAGACAAACACTGTTATTATACTCTACCATAGGTTTTGACTTAAGACCTTGAACTCTTGGTTGAAACACTTTGCGCTGCTCAAAAACATACAGTAACACGCACGCACACACACACACACACAAAACACATAAGCCATAAATAAATACTTCAGTTCAGAAAAACAGGATTGGATGCAGTGAGATAAAGACATTAGCATACACTCAAAACACAAAGGCACACACCCAGAGTCTGCACTCTGCACTACACTAGAGCAACATGAGTCAAGAGACATCAACACACCAAAACACACACACACACACACACACACACACACACATCGTAGAACTACTCACGGAGGATAAATTACAAAGAAGTGGGTCCAACGAAACAGCGTGATCCACTAGTGCATTGTTCCTGGTTTGTACATTTTTCACTTTGGCTTTCAGCAAAAAAGAAAATTATTCAAAAATAAGTAAAAGTAAATTCTATAATACTATAATGAATGTAGCTGCCATATATGTAACACCAGGGCAGTACCTACTTAAGCACTTAAGTCAGATGTGGCTGAGTATTTGAGTATCTTTACATTTTCTTCATATATTCATAGTGTTTATATTTAGACAAGGCAGGCATAACGTTGGGAGTGACAGCAATATTCAGATGATATGTTAAAGTTATTCCTCCAGGCTAATGCACACAAAGCTAGCAACTGCTCCCATCAGGACTCTCAGGAGGCCGCCTGCATGTCAATTATTTCCTTTCACTATCTAGACGTTCAGGAAATATTCACAGACACAAAGAGAAAACATTACAATATATTGTAGTGTTGTCATCGAGTGTCATGACTTGATATATGATATATTATTTGTGAGAGACTGACTCAAGATTAGTTGAATGTTAGCAACTAGACCTGGCGTCTCAAGCAAAAGATGCCTGCACAAAATTTTGGCTTTATTTTGTCTAACACAGCAGCCTGGAGACTTTTACTATTGTCTGTAAGCAAACCTTAAAGACTAACTCCCCTTTATCTACTTTACCTTCTGCTTTCAATTGTTCACTCATCACAGTCTGCTGCTGACAAGCCCCGACTTCTCCCACTTGTAGGAAAAAGATTAAAAGCTTCAAACTGTGATGCAACAAGGATAGAGTGGAGGGGTGAGCTGACAAGAATTAGTTCTTCTGACCAGACTGATGTAAAAATGACAGAGGACTCTCAGAGACACAACAACAGTAGGAGGGAAGTAGCACACAAGTGATCTCAGGGTCAGTGCCACAGCCCTGCCATTTGACCAGTCATTTAACCCCATACAAATGACCTCCTCTGTGTATATATGTGACAGTGATCTAGCCGTCCTGTGATGAATCCATCCTGTGCACGTGACATACAGATTAAATCACCCCTACAAGGAAACTGATTACCCTTTCCCAGCACAGACAGCACCTCTCTCTCACACACACAATCTTTGGTATCAAGAAAGGTCAGGTATTGGTCAGTGACCTCTGAACTGAAACATCAGTTACACAGACAAGGTGATGATTTACCCTGTGTGTGTGTGTGTGTGTGTTTGCGTCTATCTGTCTGCTGACACCAGGTCTGTGTCAGTAGCCCCCTCCTCCTCTCTTTCATAAATTACCTGTCAGCTGCAGAGCAGATCGAAGCCGAGCGAAGGAAGGTGGCAGAGACACTTTTATGCCTTTTTTTTTAAAGAGCCAGAAAAACCTCAACTGTGACAACAGCGTCTGAGTGTGGGCTTAATTAAAGGCACAAGCCGCATTATGAATGATTAATTAGGACACTACAGGTAAACATCTAATAACGTGCCTGTCATAGGCACACCCAGCTTCTCAATAAAGCAAATGCAGCTAGAATCATAATTATGCAACTAGAGAGCAGAAACACAAAGCCGCAATTGTTTCTTCAATCACTTCAGAGGGGGAGATTTGAAAAGAAATGACTGTAGCAGCAGAGGCACAAAGACACTGAACACTAAAATAATAAGCCATGAAATGATCAAGTGGAATAAGGGCTGTAAAAGAGACAAAGGTGGAATCATATGGGCAGCACCTCACGAGTATTATTCTGTCAAAAATTTCTCTTGCGAGAGAAAATGGAGGCGAGAGGAGGAGAGACAGAAAGAGGATTAGTGTCTGACAATCAAAAGAAGAGACAGAATACAAGTCCCAGTATACCACCACAGATTACTGAGTTTTAAATTCCTCTATAATTAAATAGATATAATATAGATGTTATTTTCATTTACATACCACCAACAAATACGAACGATACTGTTCCGTTATTGTGGGTGATTCTGAGTCTCATTCAGAAGCAATGATGTTTGTATAACTGCCCATAGCCACAAGAGAGGTGCTGGAGAACAGAGGTAGTAAACAGGAAGAGATTAATCCATCGCAAACAATGGCGCTATCACCCATCTGGTGTTAACGGCGGTGGATTGACCAGTATACTGACCTGCAGTGTTACCTGTGGAATAGAAGTTGTAACGGCCCATAATACTTGCAAGACCTATATTCTGGAACACTGTGATTTATGGAGCTGTTATTATTGCCCAGTTGAGCTGCTAATGTTTCCTAATGAGGCATAGCCTCCAACTCAGCATACAGGACTAAGACTGGAGACAGCCAATGTTGAATCACGGCGGGGGGGAAACAGAGACCAATGATTGAACGGAGTCGACCACAATGAGTCGACCACATTCAGCTGCTGGGGAGCAGACACAGGACTATTAAGCTACGGCACTAAATGCCAGCCTCATTAAATTGGAGTTTCTTTAAATACTGACACAACATCTTCTGACAGGAATAAGCTAGTTAAACATTGAACTTAAAATTCCACGTACCTGGTTTAACACTGACCTAAAGCACCTGGTAGTGTGTGAAGGTGGACGATGCATTGCAAACACTATCCAGAAATGAAGCCTTCTGTGTGTTTCTCCATGAGTCAGTTATGGTTCATGTCTGAGCTCAGTCTCTCTCAGTTAAATGATGTGCAAGCAGGTAAAGCTAAAAAAACAAGCCAAATATTTGGCCATGACTTAAGTCTGAGAGAACATGTCAATAGCTGACTGTAGTCATCAAGGTGATAATAATGATGCCATCGTCAGGGTGGCTGATAATTTGACAGAGAAAACGAAGAGACAGGTGAAACGAGAGGGGGTGAAGAGGATCAGAAAGACTGAGGTATTAGTAGAAGAAACAGGGAGACTAGAATCACTCAGGCATCAAATGGTCTGTCTGAATTAATCCTGACCATTGAGCTTTCCGTGCACATACACACACGCATACACACACACACCTTCCTGTTTCTGCCCTGCAGCAACAGATGCAGGCTGACAGAGAGGCCTCCTCCACCTCCTTCTTTGAATCTCTTTCGCTCACTTTCTTCTGTTCTATTTTTCCTATCTTGTTGATCTTTGTTGCTCCTCTCGCCTGCAAAATAAAATGCCAGTCATCCTTCGCTCTACTTGTGAACAGCAAATCAGAGTGCAATAGGGTAAGGGGAGACCAGTGGGCAAAGGGGTTAGGCAAGGGAAAGAGAGGAAAAGGCAGCGGCTATTTGATAGTGTCAGCTGTATAGAGGAGCTACAGACAGGCCATTCATCTCAATGGATCAGATAGCAGTCCCCCTAGAGTGCGTACACACACACACACACACACACACACGCACACAGAAACACAAAGATGCAGACTCAATGAAACACACAAATCAGGACGGGTTTAAGGCTCTGAATGAGAACCCTAGGGCTGCAAGTGCTAGACCTAGTCTGCTGAAGTCAAAAAAAAAAAAAAAAAACGCAAAATTGAAGTTCACGGTTTTCTGTGTGAGTATTTAACTGTACAAGAGTCTGTGTTCTTCTCCATTGTCTCAGCCAGACGTGTGTCAGGTTCAGATGGACGGACAGAGAGAGAGAGATAGAGAGAGATAGAGGACACAGGATCACAACTTTCAATTTCCCATCACAGGGGAGTCAGGGTGAGCGCGGGTGAACTAGCTGAGGTCTCTCAAACTCTCCATCATTTAGAAACCATCTCCAGGCGTCGACACACACAGAGTGGGACCAATGCAGAACTGTCTGCCATAGCAGCTGGTCTCTCTTGGTGAGTTTATAATGACTGCAAAGGATGCTGAGGCAGACTAAAACCCGAGCTGCCCATGCTACATTCAGCCAATATCTAATTAGGTTTGCCTTCCTGACCCTGCTGGACTGCCACAGATCCACTGTGTTTTCAGCACTCAGGACTTCAATTGTAGCTAATTTTGCACTTATTCTGCCATAGAATGTGCCAACTGAATGAATAACTATGGCTTTGTATAACCAGACAAAAACCAGCATACAGTTATAATTATATTTTCACTTTCTCTGCCACATCTCTAGATGACTAATCTTGTTTTTAAACAGGTCCCTGACAAAAGACAACAATATTACCATCACTGTTAGAATGGAAGAGTGAGTCAGTGAATGGATGAACACAAACGTGTGAAGACAAGTTACACAGATTTAACTCAGGCTCTCAGAACATAATGTAAAATTCAGCTTGCTTGATTGAAATCACACTATTTTCAACTTAGAATAAATATTTAAAAAAAATAAAAAAAATAGCCAGAAACGATTAGTGGGAAAAACTGTGATTAATATTCTCTCAACTGACTAATCAGTTACTCAACTAATTATCCCAGCAATAATGCCTATGATTGTTAGAGTGGAAAATTAAGGTTGAACACTGTCACTTTAATTGGCACCACTGCTACAGGACACATTCACCAAAGGAGCCGACACTCTTCAACTGTTTAATATGGTCAGAAACTTCAGAAGCAATCGCCACATACAGACGTATGAAGTCTTGGTAAATACATAGTACATTTGTATTTGTACCTGAATCAAGAATGTACTTTTCCATCCAGATCCATGCAATATAAAATGTGGCTACTGATGAGTGGACAGGGAGGGTGTACATGCAGCTTAGACGCAGAGTGAAACCCGTGTTGTCACCTGGGTAATTTACGGATGTCGCCTACTCACACTCATTACATTTACCCCTCATATATATTCGTTAGCGACGTGGACACAGAGAATCCTCACCCACAGAACCCAGACACGCGGGTACAAACCTGGGTTTAAAAGGAGCAAGAAAAGGTGTTCTATGTACAATTAACTCAAGTTGAAGCAGATTTATTTTGTTTACCAAGGCAGGTCGTAATCTACCTGGCCAGGCGGCCCAGGTGGAGCCTATATAGGTGCAAGAAACAGTGCAGACTGATACTGATATTCTCTTTTCATCAGTCACGTTAGTCTGCACAATTTATTTTCTCTCATGGGCCACATCAGAGCTTTCATGGCCCCCGGCTCAAAGACAGAGATGAGCAATAATAGAGGAATCCTGAGATAGAAAGCAGGATACAGATTGCTCACAGTTGACAAGTGACTGTGAAATGTTCCGCCTGCACAAAAACTGCAACCTGAAATGTGCTCAAACAACTCGGAGTCCAGGGAGAAGAACAACAAAACCTGAAAAGAGACTTTCTGAGAGAGGCTGGTGTTTGTGGTTTGATGAAGAGTGTACAACTCCGAGATCAATGTTGTCCGCACAACATCTAGACAAAGATTCCTACCAGGCGGGAGACATGGCTACATCCACGCTTCAAACTCACACACACTTCAACTTGTCTGCTCTGTGATGAAGAGATATTGATGGTCGAACCCATACACAGAGGAATGTTTATATCTGATATGAAGCCAGATGGTCTGTCTGATCTAAGCCCCCGCAGTGGCATGTGGTGACAGGGCTCAAAGCAGGGAGTTGGCAGAACAATTTCCCTGAACAGGGGGGAAATTGTCCCTGGAGAGTGGAGGTGGGAGGTTAACAAAGAACATATGAAGCCGGGTGGTTACAAATCATTAACCATGTCCAAAGGATTGTACATTAAATGTCCACCAATCATATCCAAACAGCATGTATCCAAATACGACTGTGTGTGTTAGTATTTAGAGCTCGCTAGATGAGCAACCAGGCTTAATGTCCCTCATTCCTTCATCCACCCAAATCTCCCACTACTTCTCTCCCTCTATCTTTTAGTCCCATCTTCCAACCTGACTTATTTACTGCAAATCCCGCCTTAGCTGCTTAAACAGAAGCCGTAGCTGCTTCCAAAATCCCCAATGCTCTTTGTGCCTTCACATTCATTTTCCATCTTAACAGTCGCTCTGCCTTTAAGGTCATCGTCAGTTTGGCTAAACAAAACAAAAAGCTTAAGGGCAGTGGAAACCAAAGTCACAACAACTGTCAAATGAGGAGGAGACCTTTAAGCACATCTTCACACTTCTGGTATCAAAGGGTTATTAGAGAGGTTGTCAGGGTAATCAGATGTGTTGCTCTAAAATACTGCATCGTGTGTGTGTGTGTAGAGCCTCAGTGATCTGGTCTAAAGCTGTGTGTAGGAGATAAAGGAAGTCATTAGTGAATTCTGCCTCTTAAGACCCCCTAATACCTTGGATGGGACCCTGGCCAGAGGTTAGGTTTTGTGTGTGTGTGTGTGTGTGTGTGTGTGTGTGTGTGTCTTTGCAAGGGAGAACACAAAAAAAAACCTGTGCATATCAGTGGCCACTGTAACTCAAAATAACTTCAGCAACTTTTTGAGTCAACGCTGCAACAAGCCTTGTCTGAAATAAATTGAAAAGAATGCCCTGTATCACTGGATTATTGGAAAACCTATTGTACTGATACAATATTTCAGCTGCCTGCAGTAATATCATACGAGCTGCGTTCGAAGATTTGAGCTCCACATTTCAGGCCGGTTCGCAGCGATAGTAAGAAGAATGATGGAGACAGTAAACGGATTGGGGATGGGAAGGTTATGAGCCTGTAACATATCAGAGGACTTTTTGATCAGTGTTTAGCAGGCTTAACAGAGCCCTAAATCAATATAACTGCTAATAAATGCATTGATCTGCATCTGCCCTACATTCTGACTTTCACATACACAACATTAATCCGAACGCACGCTCGCATACACACACCAACACAAACAATCAGAATAAAAGCCAGGGAAAACAATCTTCTCTGACAACAATGGTTATTGGGATGTGACAGTCATTTGGTTACTTGGGCTAATACACTAAAAAGACTTGCGCTCGCACAGAAACACACACCACTATCTATACTGCCAATTAGTCCTCCAATAAAAGCGATCACTACTGCAGAGCAAACAATAAAGTCTGCAGTTACAGCTAATGAACCCTGTAGCTCAGAGATGCAGATACATGCACTGGAGTAAGAATACACAACAGGAAATAAAACCAACCAAACCTTACCCCTCACCTTCACCATAACCAGTTCATGCTTTACCCTCACCTCAGAGCCACAATTCATTGTCTTAACCTTAAACAGGACCTCAAGTGCGGTTGTGCCTCATTCTGCCTCCCAGCACTGGTTCCCACGAGGTCTGCCGCTGCTGATGAGGTCAGTGTTTATGTTGGAAAATGTACTTAAGAGGTGATAAAAGTGAGAACGCACATGCACAGACACGCGTGCTAGAAAATTGCTTCACAAGTAGTGATGAGAACAAACACATCTGCTAAACAACACACAGGAATATACAGGAATCTTTACTTGAGCAAAACTAAATGCAGCCTGGTTTGAATAAACAAATTAAAATGATTGCAGGTTGAACTGGAAGTAAATACAACACTTAGCTAATTGCTTTGTCTCTCTGACTCCAGCTAGACCGGCACTGAAATAAACACACATGCACAGACACTTTCCCTCATTTAAACAACAGAGACATGGATAAAAATGTCACTTAAAGGCAGGGGAATGAGTTGAAGCCACAACAAACAAAAGATGCAAGCTGAGTACAAACATTATGCTTCCTCCCAGTGCACAGGGGGTTCATGAAAAGACAAACACAGCGCGGGAAATTGAGAGAATTTCTGTTTTGGCACTTGCCTTTTACAGGGAAGCTTTATATACACCTAACTCGTTTGTGAATTTTTTTTTAAGGTCTGGGGAATAAAGAAACAGGCTGAATACAATTCAATTCTGCAGCTGACGTATAGAACACACACGCACACAACTAAATGCATGCACACCTCTCACAACCCATCTCTCACACAGTCGAGAAATAGTTCCCAATCACAAATCTCTCCACTGATTTGATGCAGGGAAAAAGCAATTTATTAAGCTGCCTCTTAGGAGCTGGACTCATACTAAACTGCTACACTGGCCTACTTAGACACACACAAACACACACACGCAAAGAGGAGGAGAGAGTGTTCCTTACATCTCACCAATACACTCAATGATTCTTTCATACAAATACAGACTCTAATAATTCTTTAACAGCTCCCAGGAGAGGAGCATCAGTAATCTGGTGAATATAACGACTAATGGAACTTGCAGTCCTCTATAATTTGATGCGATCTAAACTGACACTAACAACCAATCCCCATCCCTACACAGACCCACCAGCTGGTCCAAGGGTGATTCTGTTGCTATAGCTACGGGGAGAGGTGGCCAACTCTTCGTCACAGGGCCTAAACTTGTCTCTGACCTCTTCGGAGAGGAGTTGGAAATCAGCCTGGTTCTAATGAAGCTATCCGACCAATATGTTGATTCGAGGGATTAAAGGAAGCAGGAGAAAATGGCTGCGTGTGAAGTTATGAATGTGAGAGACGGTGTGAGGAGCAACGACAGATTGGGAAGAAGGCAGCCGAGCAGAGAGACAAAAAACTAAATCTGCTCTGATCCTTCCATATTAGCCCGACATACTGCAGAGCATCTTAGCTCATTAACACACACATGCCTTTTTACAAACACACTGGTACATAGGGTGCAAAAAAAAAAAAAAATATTGGATTCATTAGTTGAGTCATGCAACCAGCAAAAAACCCTGTAGCAATTAACATCTGACACATGCAGCCTAACAGAAATCTGCACATGCCCACATGCATATATATTTACCGAACACCAACATATAGAAACAAAAATCACACACATATACACACTCACACACAGAGCAGCTACTAATTTCATTCCACTAATACAGTCTCAGTATTTACAGCCTGCTTGACAAAACATGTTCCTGCTTAATTAGATTAAACAAGAGAGAGAGAGAGAGAGAGAGAGAGAGAGAGTGTGTGCATGCTCCTGTGTATGCTCGTTTACATGCGTGGAACAACAGGTGAGGCAGGCAGCGTCAGGCCTCGGAAAAAGAGAGGGAGGCAGACAGAGAGTGGGAAATGAGAAAAGAGCGAGAGACTAGACCTTCATTCTGCATTCAGGGAGGTAGTGTAGATCGTTAGCTAAATAAATTAGAGCCTTGCGGCTGTGGATATCACACTGCCATATGTTGGAGAGAGAGAGAGAAAGAGAGAGAGACAGAGGGAGAAGAGGAGAAAGAGAGGGGGACCACTGGTGGAGAAGAAGAGAGAGAAATCTGTTTGCTGCAGTAAGTGTGAATAAATACATACAAATGGCAGCAGAGACAGATGTGGCCTCAGCCAAGAGAACATGTTGGGACGGAGGAGACGGAGGGTAAAAGGGTGACGAGTGGAGAGGACAGGGGCTAATCCAGAAGAGTTTAACTGAGACCAGAGTTAAGCACATATGAGCTTGTACTCTGCCCTGGGCCTTAGGGCCGTGCACACATGTGCACACACACACACACACACACACACACACACACTCAGAGAGAGAAAGAGAGAGAGAGATTAATAAATCAGTTTAAAGTTTTTGGATTAGTATGAAGGAGGGAAAGTGATGGTTGAGGCCTCAGATGACCTTGTCACTGACTTGGCTAAGTAGCCTACAAACCCAGCTATTAGTACAGACCCTCTAAATCCTAAACAGCCTTTAGCTGAGTCACTGCTGTACTGCTGTCACAAACTTCATGAAGCCATATTACTTCAGCTAATGGTGGACATCATTTCACTCTCACTTTATTTTGTCTAGTTTTGTGTTTGGGGACATCTGCCCATCAATGCAATCAGTCTTGCCTCCACATGTGCAGTAAGGCTGTCCCTAGTGGAGGCATTTAAATACATTCAGATGAATTGTCAAATGAAATTAAACTCGATTTTTAGAAAATTGGCCATTATAAATAAATATAAGCAGTTCAGACAATGTTTATCTTAATCAGTGTATTATTTGTTTCACGGTTTGGGATTAGATACAGGAAAAAAAATGTCATTAAGAATTATGATAACATTGTTTACTAAGCAAAATACTTTTCAGATGAACCCCAGTTAAACTCCAGCGCGTCTGTAATGAGCCAACATCAGCAGATATATGAGCACGGCTCACTTGCTGAGAACCACTGAACTTTTCTGTGATGTGCACGGCTAGAGTGAAAACTTCCGGTGTGAGTGAGGTGGGGTTCTGTCCGCAAGGATGGTAAACACATTATGGATTTTTTGGCAGGATTGCTCTTGGTGCTTCCCATGTCCAGTCCAAATTGGTCTGATTTCATTATGAAAGTGTAGAAGGACAAATTAATCTTTGGTGAGCCGCCACAGTCCAGGTAATTAATGGAAAGCATTGCAGTGTGGGATGAGTATTGCCAACAGCTAATGCTACTTACAAAGTACACTGGGTTGAAACGCCTGTCAGTTGAAGGCATTGTTTGAAGCTGTAAACAGTTTCATAAATAATGAAATGTGCTCATGAAAACGTTTTATGTAAATGCTCCATGACTGGTTGTGATCTTTTTGATTCAGTTCTTGACAAATCAACCAAAGAAATATGACGATGATTACTTTTGAGTCAAGCAAAATCCGATTTAATAAAATTGACAGTCTAATCACATATGGGGGTGAATAAAATTCTCTGAGAGCGATGAACACACGTCAGTGCTTAAAAACATTGTGTTTCCACTGGACACTTGCTGGCAAATTAATTACCATGCACACAGATCATCCAGAGCACTTCTTTGTTGCAGCAGCTCTGCCCTCTGCCTTTCTTACCTTGACTCCTCTTATTTTCATTCTGAGTCTGTATTCGATACAAGGACGCCACGATTAGACAGACACACAAACACAGATGCTCAAGACACGGCAGCGCTGCATCGACAGGATTTAACAGCTTAGACATTGATTAGACACACCTGAACCCAGGAGGGAATCGACAGCAGAGGAGGTGGAGGTGTGCGTGGTGTCTAAAAGCATGTTGGGAGAAGAGAGAACAGAGGAAGAGGTGGGGGGGGGGGGGGGGGGGGCATCTTCGGGGTGGGGGACAGGAGGGAGAAAATATCACACGGACAGAACCACGGTGTAAATGTCTTAGAACATGTCCTCCAGGAAGGAGTGAGTGGCAGGGAGATAGATGGAGGGGAGAGGAGTGAAAATGCTGTCTGCACACAACGCCAGAGAGGTTTTAACACTCCTGTTTGTGGCCAGGGTGTGAAGATACGCACTCACATAGATAGTCCCCTCTCCATACATAAAAATACACATATGCACTCAATCACACACACAGTGGCGCACAGAGTCTTGACATGACTGGGAACATTGTCTAACTCTTTAACCATAGCGATTGCCTGACCTTTCACTAAGCTAAATTTGAAGGTTATCAGCCCAAAACGATCAAAACTTCTCCCTGGATATTTATATTTTGTTAATTCTGCCATTCCCTCTCAGCCTTCCCCTGTGGCCTATGAGGGAGGGACAGAGAGCCGTGTGTGCAGATAGAGTTTGAGTGCGCAGGTGCTGTATTTATTGCTGCTAACTAAATTGTAGGGTCAGCAGTTTAGTTTCAAAAGTTGAATTCTAATGCCATCAAAAAGAACAGGAGGAAAGCACCCTTTGCCTTGTTCTCCCTTTAATCCCACCTGAACACTGTGGAGGGTGTCAACCCCTACACTTCTGCAACGACACAACTGGTCTAAAAATTAATAATCTCAAGTAATGTTCACAAAAATCCATGCAGTGATTTCTTATTTGGATGCATTTGTCTTCATCCGCCCTGGTAAATCCTCTTTTCACCCAATTAAACTTAACCTGACTACAATGCAGCGATTCATTATGAGGACTCGCCTTAAGTCCCCATTAAGATGACGCGTATATAAATACACACAAACAAAACCTCTGAATACACTGTTTTCCAAAACAATCAAAATTCTACCCACAACCTTACATGAAAAGACCAGAATACAGCCCGGAGTCGATGATGCATATCCGTGTCTATTTATAAAGTCCTGCAGCCTACACTGGTTTGCAACACAAAGCAGCATTCCCCCTCTGCTTATAGCTCCCCTGACTCTGTCTCTGTCTCTGTCTCCTGCACGAATGAATGAAAAAAGTTTTTCCTTTAAATGAGACCCTCTTTCTTCTTTCTCTGTCTCTTCCCCATCCTTCAACTTCTCACATGGGCAGAGGGAGGACGCTAAGAGAGTCAAAGTCGGTGACAGAGTGCAGAGTTTTAATTTATGTGTATAAATAACTGGCAACACTTTGATTTGCAGGTTCATTTCATGCTTGTTTCGGGGCAATTTTGAATAAAAAAAAATCCCCAGAAATGATTGCCTTTGCTAAAAATTACTGTCCTGGAAAGTTCTCCATGTAATATTCCCTTTCTACCAAACACACACCAGCAACTTTTATTTGAGTTTCATCACTTGTTTTGTTTTTTGACTATTTGCTACAACGTTTTCCTGCGAGACCTGTTTGAAAAGAGAATAGCAGAATTTATCCAGTTTCCCTTTTCCTGTAAACACTTGATTCATTGTAATTTATGCACAGGCACGCATACCCAGGTCGACGCAGACAGCGCTATAATATTAAGATTAGATAGCCAGACATACATGGGACTAAATGAATGAATTCATGAGTTATTTGTATATTTATGGATGCTCCGACTGCGAGCAGCTGGTAAACACTGTGAAGTCACTGAGAGCAGATGTACTTAAGAGACAAACACAAACATTTATTCACTTGATGCATAATCATACATTCACGCACCCAAATGCACACACACACACACACACACACACACACATACATGCTTCTCTGACCCAATTTGTTGATTCACATGTATGGTTGCTCAGCTCCAAGGCCCCCCATTTACTCCCTCATGCTTTTACCTCTTATCACAGAGAGGAAAATTATGGCTAATGTACTTATAATCTGATTATATGATTATATAACGACCGCTGCTCATCTCACACACACACTCTCTCCCTCACTGTTTGCCGCTCTCTTCATCCCTCTCATGGCCTTTCTCTGGGATGATCAGTGATTTATGTCTTTAAAAGGAAGTATAAAACCAAAAGCAATGGGTGAAACGAACTGTGAGATTAAACTAACCCTCCTCCACGACTCCCCCTCTCTCCCTCCCGCCTTTTCTCCTTCTCCTCCTCTAAATTATCTGAGAGCTGTAATTAAAAAAGTGTACTTTGCTCCTTGCATGGTGCTAACAAGCAGGCCACAACACACAACCACGTACGCACACAAACTACATATAGTTCAAGCTCAGCTAATAACGAAAAATATTCTAAGTTTATTAAATTAAATCGTAATTTAGCGTAGGACAGGGACCTCATTCCCAATGATGATTTTCAAGGTTGAAAAGCCACAGAGCCACAGAATTTAAACATATGCAACTAAAAGATGAAGATCTGAAATGTGATTTCACAGTGATGCCGCAGCAGCCCTGAAAAATTGCAGCCGTGCCTCATTTCAGAAACATGAGCTGAATTTGTTTAGTAGGGGAAGTGAAATTTACCCTCATTGTGAATAATAGGATTTATTATTCAACAGATATTCGTATTTATTCTCCAACAGAACAAACTGACTTTGCATTTTAGAAGATAATATCACTGTTGATGAGTTCAGACCATCAGAAGATTACACACAAGTATAATCACAACACCAGTTGTTTGGGGATGGATCAGAATGTGTCTGACATCAAGGAAAATATTCAATCCTGTGAGATAACAAGATAAACAGATGCAGCTTCATCCTCCACAGCTACAACTGAATTACTTTTAACAGTCAACACGCCGTGCTGTACTTAGCCAGCCAAACAAACAAATTAGGTTCAAACAGCAAGGAAAGTGGCGAAGACAAAGACATGGAGGCTCATGTTTCCTGTCATGTTGCATTTCTTGTTACTCTGAACAGTTTATAACACCTGCATGGATTTGGCAGTGTAATCCTGCCGTCATTATAACTGGAGAAAACACTCCTCCCTCAGTCTCGGTGGTATTTAATGCATAACAGTTCCTCCTGCTTGTCTCTACCCCAGCTCCTCTGGAGACACATAAAAACTTTGTCAGCACCATCATTCAACCCCATTCATATTTGTTATCGAATCCTTCAAGCCCTAACCGTAGATTCTGCTTTGAAATTATACAATAGCTTTTCTTAATTAGACAACCCAATCCCAGGACCAATTATAGGCATCAAGAAGGACCAGTGTGTTCTTGTGATGTGTTCTTCATCTCCTGATGGAGAGCAGAAACATAAAATTGCATCGCTAAGAACCCAAACAATTTCCTCTTGCAGGGCTCAGCCTGCAGCTCTCTGAAACTTTCTGTCTTCACAGAAAGCCTTCTTCATTTGCAGTTTGCTTGGCCTAACAATACAACCTGCCGTGTTTTGCTCTGAATTAGATCCTATCTGTGGCCATTACTGCAAAGAGGGTTGATTACTGTGATTGGCTGTTGAGCCCAGTCACAGCATGCACCTCGTATGAAGGCTGGAACAGAGAACGCTGGAACAGGAGTAGATCTCGACCACTAAAGGCTTTATGACGTTTTTCTGACAGTTCAATTAAGGAACAGGTTTTCTCCAAGTTCTCCAGGCGGCCGTACCAATAGACCGTCCACGGAGGTCATTTAGAGAGAGGAGAAGTGAATAAAATGGTTCATCAGGGGAACTGAAGCGGGTCCCTAGAGTCCCAGTTTTTGCCAGGTACACAGCGAAGACGAGCTCTACACTGAAAAAACTGGCTACCAAAGTCCAACTATTCTGTGAGACGTGATCTGGTCAGGTCAAAACAGGATCCTCTATAAGAGTAACAATGTCACTTGTCACTTAAAATGCTCCTTCGTCTAACCTAGCAAAAGATAAAGAAAACCTATTCTCACTTTTCACCTAACAGCCCAATAAAAGCAATTGGATAGTATAGCAGTAGCTGTGTCAGTGGATGTAGCCACAATGAACAAAAATAACAAGAGTTGAGGTCATGGTTCCATGCAAATAAAGACATATTTGTCCCTAGCTATTATATATAGCAGTTTCAATCCGTGTCTGTCTTCACTCTCCTCCATTTGCTTAAGATGAGAGCACACTGGGGCATTTTAAAGTCTGAACCTGACTCTGCAAAGTGCCTTGATATAATACATATTGTGATTTGGAGCTACGCAAATAGAACTGAGCTCAAACGAAACTTGTGCTTTTGTATTTGTTTATCTTTCTTTCCTGTCTGCAGATCAGATGCAAGTGCTGCAAATCTACCCACAAGAACACACATGCTTATACACTCAGGGGCATTGTATCTTCAAGATCCTTAGATATTGACACACACACACACACACAAAGTTGAGGAACTTTGGCAGCACCGGGCCAGTGGATGATGTAAGTGGCCATCGCCATGTTTTACTGTCGACACACCATCCAACTATTGAAGATGAGTGGGCTGACAGCTGAACTAACACACACACTATTGAAAAAACACAGGCTTTGGCACTTCAGTGATTGGGCTCATTCAGTGGCGTAATGGTGACCAACAAAATGTCAACCTTGCGTCTTAGTGGAACTTGTGATTGCGACCCAGTATGCCAGCCTCCCAGTGGCAGTGATTGGCTGATTGAAGTAGACTAATGAATGGCAGCGTGAAGAAGCTGGAGACTTATTCTGGTCTGATTAATGTGTTTTCCTGAATGCCAATTAAACACTGATTACACAAATTAACAACTCTGGGCCACCATAATCACTAAGTGCTCACACAGGGAGTGACGTTGATGGAATGGGCTACAGACATGCGCACAGATGGACGTTCACACACAGCTGTAAGGCACCACACCCCATTTGTCCTTCTTATCCTTGCCTGGAGTCCAATAAAATGCTGCCAATGGCTGGCAGTTGTTATAACCTTATACTTTTAGCTGCATGTCGTCGAAGATTGGGTTACAGGCCACGTTCACCACACTCCCTCCTCTCTGACTCACATGCTGTCACTCACACTCACACACACACACACACACACAGGGAAGAAAATCCTTACCCTGAGCCATGCAAGAATACACATACATCATGCCTCAGACACAGCTGGTGCCAAAGGGTGCTGTTAGTGGATATACCCCTGAGACGGGTTACCACCCCCCAACCTCCCCTTGTATGGCGAGGGAGGGAAACAGGGGCAACGCGAAGTCAGATTAAAGGGAAGTAAATTGGGACAGAGGAAGGGGGGTGGAAAGTGACAGAGTAAGAGAAGAGTGGGAGAAATGAAAGTTTCTGCAGACTGAATGTAATGTGATGCCAGGAGGAGGTGGGGGGGGGGGGGGGGGGGGGAAGCGAGGAAAGGGGGGGGGGGGGGGGGGGGGGGGGTGACAGCATGGAAAGACACAGTCAGACCAAGAGAGAGACAGAGCAAGAGAAAAAATAAGACAGAAAGAAAGCTCCTTGAAATGTGTTAATTACTGGAAGTGAAAATTATATATAATCATATATCTTGTAAATGGCGCTGACCCTTTCTCTCTTCTAGCACCACATTTCTTTATGTGCATGTCTGTGCATGCAATTTCTTTTGACAGATTAATGGTGTTGATCACTGACCACTTCGACTTGTGTCTTGCTGTTCAGTCGACACAAAAGCCAGAATCCGAATCATGCATGTTGTTCTGTTGGCTTTGTGTGTGTGGAGCTTCATAAGCATGGGAATGTTAGCAAATAATCTATAGGGCTGCACAAATTCACCGTCATCACTATATCAACATGTGCATCTATCGTTTGTTCCCATCTCCGTAACATTGATTGCTGCAATACTGCCACTTTTGTTTTCATGAATTTGCTGCACTTTGTGGAACAGTGTATTAGCTCAATATGCTTCTCATTGTGTTCTGGAGTTATTGCTGCAGGGAAATATGGGAAATGAACAATTAAATTGACCTTGTATTATATACAGTATTGTTCCTTCAGTAGCAGTAGCACACACAAACAAAACCCACCTCTCCCTCCCTCCCTCCCTCTGTCTTTTCATTTATGACAATATAGGGTTGTTTAATGTCAGCAGCAGTGTGCTGAGGGTGAATGTGTGTTACTGTGAAAGGAGACAGTGGCCCGGGTCTGTCATTGTACAAGCCTGATACATCCGTGATACAAGCCTGATGGTTTTTGACTAGAAACTGACAGGGAGACCATAAGGTGTGGATGGAGAGGAAAAAGACAGGGGGGGGGGAGACAGAATGAGAGAGAGAGAGAGAGAGAGAGAGAAAGAGCGAGACATAGAATCGGGCTGGGAAGGAATTCTTTCAGCGTGTTGAAAGCAGGTGATTTGAAAGCACATTCACATACACACACACACACAGACACACTGCAATTATCCACACTCCTGGTGCACAGAAATGCTCAGATACACATGGTTTACTCGCGCACACACAACCCACGCACACACACGCATACACTTTGACAAGAAACTGACATCCTAATAAGCCATTATGTCACATAAAGTGACTCTGAAGGAACACAATTAAGTAGATTTGGCCAAGAATTATACTGCACAGTAAATTCCAGGCCTTAAAATACTCTCTCTCTTACACACGCGCACACACACACACAGGCAAGTCAAGGTGTGTTTGCCGGGCATGAGGAGCTGTTTAGAAATGATGGTTGCAGTAATCAGCATAATGTTTGCCTAGAGCCGTGGACTGACATTTAGAACAGTGGATTATTGGAGCAAAACCCACACAGTCCCTTTCAGAGAATACTATCACATTATTACTGGGTTTTATTATGGATTACTGTTACAATGCCTGGTACAGCGTTACATTGCTCAAGTAAGAGACTGTGGTTTCACTGTCAGACTGCGTCTCATCCATGTGTGACATATTTACCATAGATTGGCATGAATTGGCAGAGGAGGTTGGTAGTTTTCCATGAATGCAGGAGAAAGAGTTCAGCTGAAATGGCAGTGAACACACTTAATGGCTTCTCTCGTCAGGGATGGTGAGAACTCAGAGTTTTCCTAACAGCACAGGTGAAGCAAGAGTGCAAAAATAGTTTTTATTGCACTCCCAAAGTACGCTGCGCCGTAGGGTTTGTATGTAACTGCCATCACCAGAGGGTCTGGAGGCCAAAGTACGCACAGAATATTTGTGCACAGCAATGAGCAGTAGAAATGTCTACATATAATTTAGATAATTCTAGTCATTTAATGATTCTCAAAATCTATGTTTCAGTTCAGACCTTGATTTTTTTTGCTCACTGCTGACATGAGCCAGAGGGCACTGAAATCTCAGGGTTGTTATCCAGCCTGAGCTAATTAAACTAGCCTCTCTTTTACTCGAGGCTTGATCACTTAGTCATGAGGAGGCCAAAACAGTTCTGTGTCATGCAGATGGAAACCAATGAGTATTATGTTTATAACATATACAGAATCAATACATTAATCATCAATTCTTTCCATTTTCTAGTTCTTTCCTCTTAAAGGCGCTTATTTCTAGAATTTGCACTCAAATTTTAATTTAGGTACTCTTCATATTCCTATCAAATTAGTGTATTAGCTGTTGTGTCAAGAGGCAAGTTTTTCCTTTAAATACTTTACTCACAGGGGATTGAACTGAACGGAATATGAATAACATGTCCTCCTGAGAGATAAGATGCAACCCTCTTGTCCAGCTCTTTGCCACTGATACATAAATACTGGTACACTGCATGTGTAACAAGGACAACCTATCTGTCCTATTGAGATTAACACTATTTTAATTTACTTCTCTGCAGACTATAGCCTGGCAGCCAAAGCATCCATCATGCATTTATCCTGAGGAAAATATCAATATCAACAATAGTTA
This sequence comes from Pseudorhombus dupliciocellatus, assembly GCA_016785235.1. Classification (NCBI taxonomy): domain Eukaryota; kingdom Metazoa; phylum Chordata; class Actinopteri; order Pleuronectiformes; family Paralichthyidae; genus Pseudorhombus; species Pseudorhombus dupliciocellatus. The sequence goes on from JAFBJW010000392.1 coordinate 1,054,996, forward strand.
ATAATGTTTATATGTCTTTGCTTGAGCAGCAAGTTTTACAACGGACTGATAACAGGGCCTATATTTTATACTTCAGTAGTAGTATTTTATTCAGTGTTTTTATGTCTATAAAAATAATATTTTGTAATCTAATTACCAAAAAACACCCCAATATAACTTCACTCACTCTCTCTGGAGCTGTAACTTAAAGAATCCTAATTACACATGGCTCCTTTGTGTCAATAAACCAAACATCTGCTTGGTAGGAGCCAAACAGTAAAGATGTTGAGTCCATCGTGGTTTTGCACTGTCTGGCATAGAAGGCAGAGCAATGATATATTGACTTTCTGACATCCAGCATTTCCTGCAGATTCTATAACATTTTTCCATCTTGTAAGTTGCTAACTAAGATATGGAATGATCACAGAGGGACTGACAGAAGGAAAGTCCCATTGCATCAGTGGACAGCAAAAATAAAAAATAAAACCTTGAGGTTTTTTTAACCAACCTTGGCAGGAGAGGCAGGTAATCAGACTGGTAGTTTCTGGTTTGCATTTGAGAACATGTTGAAGATTCCTACATATGGAATCTAATTCTGCTGAGGGAACAATTGCTCCCCTAACTACATACCATGCGCTTCAGGCACACACTCTCATGGGGTAATCATGGTCATAGTGTCTTTGTGTAAATCCAACCCTAGTCTGAAAAGGAGTGGAAGTCAAGATAAGCAGAATGTTATCACATTGCAAGACTGAACTGTAAAACCTGACTATTCGTCAGCTGTACATCTTAAGAGAAGGTGAATGAGTTGCTTCATGCAGTTCTTCAGTTCTAATATTAAAACACGTCTCATCAAATCAGCCATATTCAAAAATACCAACTGTATGACAATCAGGTCTATAATTTCCTGAAATGAGAAATGTGTGTTTATGTGTAGGAATCAACAGAATTTTTACCATCACCACTGCAAGAGCAGATTTGTTTGAGCAGAGCTTGACATGGAGGTGTTTATCCAGGAGGAAAGTCTGATTAATAGGAGAAATGCAGTATCAGCAGGTGGAGCTGGAGAGAACACCGAGGGCCAATCACATCAGCTCACATCATCCGCCTTTATTAACAACAGACAGTTTAATGGGTCAGGAGCAGAACTGAGGCCAGAATCTCAGACACATAAAGCAGGCCATCCCAAAAATTACTGTGTGGAAGCCAAATTATGAACTGACAGAAGCTCAGATACTGGAGGATTCTGTACATTTAGAGTTGAATTCACATTTCATGAGACAAAATCTCAGTTTATTTAATGAAATTTTTACAAAATAATAGTATCATCACATCATATTTTAAAGCATGCCTGTCAGCCCATCCAGCGATTCAAAAGCATGAACCAATATCTTGGTTGGTCCTGTATTATTTCTAAAGATTTAATTCATGATAGCTGTCTTCATGAATATAATATTTTAGTTATATTTTCACCACACAATATCGAAGTTCTCATAACAACTAGTTAACATCAAAAATAATGTTGAGTTGAGATTGTTTTATGAACATCTAAAAGAGATGCTATAGCATCATATCAGTAATCACCTTGAACCTTGAACCTTGAGTAAGAAGAGAAAAATCAGATAATGTATGATCTGTTGTATAAAAAATATATTTTAGGTTGGTCCATGTCCCATCCATCGACTGAGTTTATGACCTAAACTGGAGTCAAAACCTTTGGAGTTCAATTATATATTATATAAAAACTGAAATAGCTCTCCTTCTTCCTGAGGCTGTAAACATAAAACACAATGATTATCGCTAGTAACTTTCTTTATATTGGATTGACTATGTTATAAACTCTTGATAGTCTTAAATCGAAACTAAAAGACGCAGGATTTAGCAGCACAGATCTGGCTCTCTGCAAAAAGCCACTGGAGAACAAAATTATTCTCACTGAAACTCGGGTATCATCTATTTAAAAAATTATCCTGTCATGTCATTTGGCTCATTTACACTCTTTTGTTTCTGAAGTGATCCATTTAATAAATTCCATGTCCTTTTTCATAAGAGGGGATAATTACATGTAAAATTCATTAAAGATTATTATTTTGCTGTCATGTCAAAGCAGCACAAGATGCATGGTGTAATCAAGAGTGAGCCACCATGAAAAATCTAATTTAACGTACCATTAGAACACTGACAACGAGCCTACTCCTGAACTGTCAAACTACAGAAGCAAGGTACACATTTTATATATATATATGTCTGGAATCCATCTGTATATGTCACATTTGTGTCTAAAATCATTATTTCATTGATGTACTATTATTTTGTTATCATAAAATATTTCTTTTTACCAAGCGAATGATTTTCTGTTCCACCACAAGAGTTCATGGAAGTTGCTTATCTGCAGTTTTTCTACGTGCGGCTCCTTTTTCCACAGAAATGTTTAGTGCTTAAATGTGCAGTTGAAACCTTTGCTGTAAGGGCACTTTGTTTTCAAAGGAATGTCTCCCACACAGTTCAATATTGATATATAGTACTAAAACTAGTCAAATGATAGCTTGAGACTTGGCACTTTAGTGGAGTAGCCATTATTTTTCTTCAAATTGAAAGTGCTGAAGCATAGAACCTGAAAGGATGTTAAAGTTTCTTAATACTTTCAGTCTGGACTGTATATACCTGGATGTGCTCAATTTAGTATAATTTATCACTGTCATCAATTCTAATGTATTTTTAATATTACCCTCATATTCTTTTTCTAGACAAACTTTCGATTGCAAACACAAAATAAACATGGAGAGCTAAATGCCACATCCAGTTTGAACTCTCAAACAAAACAGTGCGTGGCACACTTCAGTACTGCGATCATTTCCCTGAATCAAGCAACCACAACTGTAATCGCAGCTGAGCCCCCAGGCTCAAGATAAATGAGGGGGTGACAGTATCCTGCAATGTTCACTTGTGTGTGCAAAGTGTACAGCAGGTCCACACAGGGTAGTAATGAAGGTTGTGCATCAAGGAGCAAACAGGATAATTAATTTCTCCCTTTCGCTTGGATGCTTCCATTGTATTTTTCATTTGTTTGCTTTTTTTTTTTTCTTTCTGCTCCTACTTTCATAAGATAAAGTGAATCCTGAGAGAGATGTTTTGTGATTCTACACACACGCACACATTCATTTTACTACAGGATAACAAAGTGTGTGTGTGCGTATACTTAATAAGATGAATGCGTGTGCGCCTCCCCTTCCCAATTATAGAGAGTGGAGGAGAGAAGTAAGTGGTAGAAAGGGGCAAAAGATGCAACACAGGCAGGGACGGAGGAAGACTGGAGAGGAAGATGAAGTAAGAGAACATCCTTAGTCTTTCTCAGAGAGGAACTCACTTCATCCATCTTGACTGGCTATCTTAGGCTTTGTTTTGATTACGTCTGTTCATTTCCGTGCAGTTCTCTCTCTCATCCATCCGTCTGCTCCAATGATCCCACATCTGACCACATACCTTAAATAAAGATGGACGACACATCTCTACTTCCCCCCATCTATACAAAAATGAAGTCCAAATATTTAGCATGGCAGTGCAGCCATCCTGAGCTTTTCAACCTGATCACAATAGCATCAAAAAGCAAACTGAAACCAAACTAAACTTGATTAAACGTTAATATGCTAAAAGCTTCTTCAATTAACAGAAAAATGTCTTTAATGTGTACTCTGGCTTTTTAGTTTAGTCCATGTCCCATCAACTTAGAGGAGATGGTGGTTATGACCTACAGTATACTGCAGCCAGCCAGTCATAAGTATCAGTGTATTCACATGAAATGGAAAGAAAATGGATTTGGTTCTGTTTAAATCCTGTTAAGTGGGACTTATGTTTGTGAATTTTTTTCTTCCATCCTCCTTTAAATGTATATTACTTAACCATTCAAAAATGTCACTCGGCCCCCCAGGCCATTTCAGATAACAAGCACTGTAAAAGGAAAAGCCAAAAGCTGGACTCACAGGACTGTCCATCAGTCTGGAGGTGGACTTTGGACATTTTATTGATGAGGCAGATACCGACATGCAAGACATCAGGGTTTTTTGGCAGAGAGCAGCTCCAGCACACTGATATTCATGCAGTGCAAACGCAAGCCACCACTTCTTGATTCTGGCCGTACCCTTTCCACACATATTCTTGTACAGAAACACACACACACACACACACACACACACACTTCTGTATTGCAAGCCAGATCTCCATACTGTTGGCTCAGTTCCCACTGAGGTATGCATAAGTCTGGGTGGGATCAAAGAACTAAGCTAAAAACCTCTGGACAGACACACTCATACAGTCTACTACTTCTATTTCTGGATGAGATCAAAAAGGGTCTTTTATGCTATGACTCTATAGCATAAATCACCATTCAAAGACAAGTGTGCACAAACACGTACACCCTCTCAAACACCAGTGGCAGATCAAAGGCATCAACCAGAAAACACACACCTGCAGCAGCGTAAAGCCTTTGCAGTGCCCAAGTAAATCATGCTGCTCGAGTGCACACAATTCCCCCCTCCCCAACACACACACACACACACACACACACAACCCTGGCTGACATCAGTAATATTCCATGACTGGCAATTCACCATGCAAAGATCCTATTCAAATAGCCTGATGGCCCCACCACAAATGAAAACATACACAGACAAATAACAGAGCCTCAGCCAGGTGCATTTGGTACGAGGAGCGCAGGGAGGGAGCCACATTTGATGTTCTCCCACGCGGCGTATCACTCACACACTCAGTGGTGCCACTGTAAAAATGGCTACAGTGAAACAGGGGAAAGAAAAGTAAGATGGAGAAGAGGAAAAGAATCATAGAGGTAAAAAATAACATGCAGAGATAAAGAGAGCGCCTGGAGTATGATCCACTGGAAGGTGGCCAGTTTGAATCCCAACACTGAAGCAAGCTGGTGGGGGGGGGGGGGAGTCACTTTCTTGGGGGGGGGGGGGGGGGGGGGGAGTCACTTTCTTCATCTCACTATAAGACTGCTCTTTAACTAATCTAGTGCCGCCACTAAATAACTGGCAGGAAGAGACTGGGGATTAAAAATCTTTTCCCAGGTGTTAGTGGAGAGGGTGTATGTGTGTTTGTCTGATGCATCATAATAAGTCATTTTAAAGTCAGTCAGTGCTTTTTTTACTGAGTATCCTCTATACATTCAGGCACACAAAGTGTTCCACCTGAACTAGCCACTTTCAATGTTCCACACCAAGCTCTCTCTGCATGTCCAAGCTCCTCACCTCATCTCTGACTGAGCAAAACTTTATTTGGCTGACTGTAATCAAAACATTTCTTTCAGTTTCTACCCCATGCCCAAAACCCAGTGTAAGCTACAGTGCATTCGTTATTCAGCAAGCTATGTTTTCGTATTGGCGCATTTTGACCAATGCGGATGCTGATATGTGTGTGAAAGGCTCATATCAGCAGATTTTAATCAGCCAACCAATAAATCGGTCGCTACGTATGCAGACTTCTCCCACACAATACTGGGTGTGTGAATGGTTTCAGCTCCATTCAGAAAAAGCCACAGCATTCACCACCTAAGATAGCATATCTGCAGGATTGTAGGTGGTGTCTTAAAAATGAGGTGGACACTTCTCACAATATCAGCGGCCCAAGATTTTGAATCATCCATTTCAGGATTAGGACGGTTTGGTCTTGTTATGGTTTGAGTCCTGAACCTGATTTTGTGTTTCATAGGAGTGCTGTGCTGTAATTTATGTAAAAACTAAAAACCTAATTTTCCTATTACAGTCAGTTATTCTATATTATTTTCATCTGAAAGAGCCCAACAATATTGTAATAGACTTTCGCTTAGGTCTGCGAAAATTATTTTGTTCAAAAGCAGCACACTTTAAAAGAGTGTCTGGCAGAAGATTAGTCAAATAAATTCACCCAACTGATGAATGATGCCTGGTGTTGTACTTTGCTTTGTTTTGCCAGCACTGCATCTTTTGCATCTTTCTCTCACCATCTTGAATCCGTCTTTCTGGCTTGAAAACTAACATGACTGACGACAGATATTAGAGCAATTATCTGGAAGCACTTTGCAAATATTCCTGCGATATCTCCACACATTTATCTCACCACTAAGTGAGCAGTCCATGCGTGGCCTTGAGTAGGAAGAAAATAATGGCCTGCAGAAAGAGAAGCAAACTGCTGACATGAGAATACTTTCCTTAAAAAATATGGTCACAGCCTCATCGTTTCTGAAAGTGCGGATGGTACAGTACACAACCTGCAAAATATAAGCGAAAAGAAGTTTCACAGACATTTTGTTTTCACATTTGGAACCCGTGTAATTATTGCCTTGAAAAGGGATGAATCCCCAGGAGGCTCTGGGCACTCTTGGCGAGAGTCGGTCAACTATACAGTGTTTACTGTTTTCACCGAGCTCCAAGTTTTAATGTCATTAAGCCCCATAAAATGAACCACATCTGATGAAACTGTCACAGCAGCTCTTGGTTTCATTTAGTAGCGCCTGTTCCTCTGCCTGCATCTGAGAGAAGCACTGAAAAGAGTCAGAGGAGGAAGTAACCACTCATCACATGTGGGTTATCTCCAAAAACAAATCAGAATTAAAAAATAGTTTTAAGCACAAGAATCCATGAGAGTTCTTGTTTTGAAGCATTTTTTTTTTAATATTATTTTAAGTTTTTCATGTCTTTTTTGTTTTTTGAATGAGGTGAGTCATGTCAAAATACATGACGATTTCAAGCACGAAATATATTCATTTACAAAAAGAGTTTCAGCCAATTCAGAAAGTGAATGAATTCTTGATCAAGCGCTTTTTTTCCTTTTTATATTTAATTACAGTTAAAGGGACATAGTTAGGTTAGAGAAAGCCCATAACACAGCCTTCATCTCTTGAATGGAGAACTATTCAGCTCTAAATAACATTTGATTCAAATTGGACCTGCTCTACTAATGGTATCATAGGTCAAAGGAACCACTGTGCATACTGTAGTTTGATAAGTTATATTAAAATCCTGACATGCCTTGGTGTCAGGCAATGCAAATGTAATGATCGAAGGTGTCCAGGAAATGGGTAAGAGAGGAGTTTCTTTATTTCCATGGTACTTAACTGATGTCTACTTAAGTTGTGCATCTGTTAGTTTCACCAGTAATGTACTGCGAAGCTTTAAGGCTTTAGATTTTGTTTTCTGACTGTTCCCGGAACTTTGGGGAAGTAGAACAATTGGGTTTGACTGACAGCTCCACTCTCCTCCTCCTCCATTTGGACAGGATGTCTTATAGACCTGTTATCCTTCTTATTGGTACTTTGGTCCCTATTTTACACCCGAGCAACATTCTGCCAAGTACGTGTCTTTGCTGGTTTCAGACTGACACAGTTGCCAGGACACATTAGCGAGACGCTTACGTGCATCTAGGTGGATGCACACTGCGTACAATCTGCTTGTTAAACACACAGATGAAATCTGTGGATGTGCGAGAAGATATGTTTCCCTTATTTGTGTCCCTATCTGGAGAATCGACAATTAGAAAAGCAATCTTCCCAGGTGCTAGCACACCTTTAACAGGGAGCAGAAGATATTACTCTGGTTTATTTTAATGCTGTGCTCAAAACACACTCGTTGACCCATACTTGTGGTGCTAGCACCTTTTATTCTGCCATTAAACCAGCAACAGTAGGCCATGCATTTAGACTGTAAAACAGATCCCTTAGTTTTGTGACATCATAAATTCCCAGTGCAGTTTTTAACCTGACCAGGTCTAATGAGCCAGAGTGATTAAAAACACCCATGTGTGCAGAGGCTTGAAGAATTCTTGTTCTAACCCAATTTGGTGGCAGTTTAATATACTTACTACATATTACTTTATATCAGTGCATTAACTTGTAAAAAAAGCTTGGTAAAATTCAAATATTTATTTCAAGTAATTGTGTTCCATTTCCATGAATGTGTGGGCCCACCAGATCACTGACACGTTTAATTAGTGACTCTAGTCTGTCGTATTTACATAAGACGCTAAGTAAGCCAACTGTCACTCCTCAACTGTGGAAATCATTTCTCGTTTTTTTTGTTCATTCTGCTTCCACAGAAACCAGAGGTCTTGTTAAATTAGTTTATAACTTGCATATATTTGTACAGCAATCGGGTTTTTGACTCTTCATGACTCATTCAGAAAAATGCTGTATTTATCACATTTTACCAATATATCTGGAGGCCACTGTCTTGTTTAATTCAAAAACCTCAAGATATATATCTAAGTCAAATGTTACATCCTCCACATTACGTTCACATCCAATGAAGGACATTGCTCCTGTATAATGACTGCATTGATTTGATTCCTTCATGCTTTGGGTAGCTGTCTTAGTATCTCGTCCATCCACAATCTGTCTTTGTAATAATGCCAGAAATCTATGTTTGCTTGTCTCTGTAACTCATGATCAGACAACAGCAACAAGAACAACTGATTTTAAAGTTCAGGCTTGTGTGAACTGACACCACCAGTCGGTCTGGTTTCAGAAAGAAAGCTGCAACCAACGCTACCGCAGGCCAAACAAACCAGGCGGTCTGACTTTAAGCTGGCAACATCGATTTCAACTTTTCCCTCACTTCTGTTGACGAACAAAAGTTGTGACAGGGGTTGTGTGCACATACATGCACATGCAGTATTTTTTTCAGTAGAAAAACAGAAACCACCTTCCCCTGACTTACATAACAGACACCTAAACAGCAAAACAGCAGCTATTCTACCTGTGTGGCCTGCAGCGATGGGTTGTGTAGTCCCTTATGAGGATACACGCAGGGAAGAAGAGAATCAGAAACAAAAAAGAAGAGGAGCAATACCAGGAGAACACAAAAATATGAAGAGCAAAAATATGCGAGACAGAGGGGGAGGCAGAGGGAGACCACAGAGTATCCCACTTGGCTCATGTTTCAAAGCTCTGGTGGATGTTTTTGAGTAAAACGTCTATAAAATGAATCTTTTCAGAGATAGGAAACCGCTCTGACTGGGCAAATACACACACACGGATCTACTTCACACACGCACTCAATTGGCAATTAGATCTGCGACATGTAATATCATGTGCCTTGAACCGACTACAGCCATTGTAGTACTGCTGCATGAGGAAATACGGCCCGTCTGACCTTAAAATGGCCTCAACAGCCAAATCACTCATCAAAAAGTCATGTCAGTTACTCCACAAGCCTTAACAAAGAGATGGATGCACCTGCTTTGCATACATGCACACACGCAAGCATGCATGCACAGACACACACACACACACACAAAGTGATTACTTTCCATTAGGATACTCTGACTGACTCTCTAAAGCTGTCACTTCTGCTGTGAGAAGAGAACACTATGGGCTGATAGAGCATTAGCATCAATCTGACACACACACACATTCCCAAATACTCACATGCCAGCTACACATACTGTGTGTAGTCTGCACACCAGTTAAGACTAAAATCTCTTGGCACACACAGACATTTAGACGGACGTACACTCTCAAACACGCACCCACACATATGAGCACAAAGTGTCAGGTGGCTGTGTAAGTATGGTGATTTGTTTCTCCTGACAGACAGGAAATAAGGGAGTCGGCCAGGGACCTAACTTCCCTTTTGGACCTGACTAACCTGACATCTATCACACACTCCTCGAAACACACACACACAGTCTTCTCCTACATTGTTACCGCTTCTTTTCTGATACACGTGCACACATTCAATCCATCAGAATCGTAAATCCCTGCGGAGGTCCCCAGAACTTGAGCTGCTCTGCTTGTACGATTAGATTTGTGTCTTTGTGCAAAGCAGAAGGTGTAATTGTTTTTTTGCCTTCCACTAAATTTAGTTTACATGCATTCAAATTCCTCAGGTTGCGTGGTAATGTGATGGTGCATGCTACAGTAAACTCTGTACATGTTTTACTATGATTTCAAAAAGGCTTATTGATCATGTTTCACAGATTCTATTGAACTTTTAATTTTCTCAAAAGTCTATTTGTAAAAATCCAAAGTGGATTTTTACTTCATGTCCTATTTGAATGTAATATGACTTTCGAGAATTTAAGGTGAAGATCCAGACATGGTTCTGTCTCGTCTTTAACCCAAAAATCAGACAAAAGATTTAAACGAGTGTCACAGAGGTGCAGAAGTCATGGTCAGTTTGTTCAGCGTGGACAATGATAATTAGCTCAAGACGAGACATGGCTTCTAATGGACCCTCATCTCATTACAGCATGGTTAAGCAAATGTCCTCCTCAGCTGTTTGACAGTGATGACAGCAAGGGCCTGGGTGGGTGTGTGTGTGTGTGAGAGTGCACATGTGGAGGTTGCACGCTAGTCTGTCTGATTTGAACTCGCCCATCCTACAGCCCGCCATCACGTCATAACAGTTGTCTCGGTTCACTTAGGCGTGTGGTCCAATCAGCATCAGGCTCTGGCTTAGCTGAGCAAATGACGTGTCATATCAGCCCGCAACGGATCCATAAAGTGGGACAGCGTGATGGTGTCGTCTTGGGCCTCCATGAAACTAGAGGCAACTTCCAAAGTCAAAATGAGAGACTGAACTTTAGTGAGAGCCCAAATAACTGTGACCTGGAATGTATTATTTAGACTAGATTGAAGAGGAATTGTTTAACAGCTGTAATGCTCAACCCACACTTTATTCAATTACCTTGGGCATGGGGAGCAATAATAAAGACCATGGGTAGTTTTTATAACACTTTGGCTTCTAATGGACCATTATCATTACCCACATTAGCAATGATAGGACCAAATAATTCCCCACTCTCTGTATTTCAGACCTAATTGCTCATATCCCTGTTGCTATGTGAAGCCATTTTCCTGCTTTAATGTCATTCAAAAAGTAAAATGGTCCCATTTGATTTGGTGTTTGTAAAATCATTTTCCAATCTCTCCAAAATGCATGGCTTTCAAACTGCAAAGCTGTATCACAGCTGGCAAAGTTTTCTTTCATTTCAACAATGGCACTCTGGCCTTTCAGCAATATAGAATATGATTTACATTTTGAAATAGGCTTAATGTGACCCCCACCCTAGACTTCATGTGGAATATCGAGTGTAGAATGAGGCTCCATCTGGATCCCTGCGCGAAACGTGAATCAGTCAAACAGCTGTGGAGCAGAATGCTCTCAGAGACAGGGAGGAAGTGAAGGGGTGATGGGGGTAAGTTATGAATAAAGAGGGGAGGTGGGGAGGGAGGCGAGGTGAGCAGATGAGAGGTAGAGGAAGGGGGAGAGCAAGAAGAGGAGGAGTGAGACAGTAAAATGCTGCCGTCACTTAAACTCTAAAATGAAAGATCGATGAGCTTATTTAAATGTGCTCCAAGAGATGAGAGTTGGCGTATATAAAGCCTTGCATTTATGAGGAGGGGTGTGGGCATCGATTGACTGAGAAAAAGACAGAGAGAGAGTGAAAGAGGGACTGGACAGACAGGGAGGGGGAGTGAAGGAGAGAGAGAGAGAGAAGGGAGAGATCAGGAGGATCAACCTTGGCTCATGAATTTCATCCTTTTCCTCCTAAAATAAAACGTTCTAATAAATGCTGGGGATAGAAGGGTCGGAACCTGGAAAATCTACAGCCTTCGATTGGCCGCCTGGCACAGCTTATCAAATCAATAACCCCACCCCAACCTCCCTCCACCACCTCCAGCAGTCCCATCACGAATCTGCTTCACTAATTTCCCATTCGCCCCCTCCCTCCCTCCCTCCCATTACCATCACACACGCACACATAGACAGGTACAGACATTTCACAGCAAGGCAACCCCCTCCTGAATGGGTTGGTGGGTTTGAGGACGCATGGTGGTAACTTGGGCGCCGTGGCAGAGACCTTGACATTAGAGGGAGGACAGAAGGAGCTGACTCTGCAGCCACACCAGCCTCCTCCTCAGCACCTTGGAGGGAGGTAGGGAACATGGAGTGTGAAGACTAGGAAAAGAAGAAAGAGGAGGGCAACTTTTGACACACACGGAGGTGTTGTCATACCGTCGCCATCGATTGAACTGCAGGCACAGCTCTCTGAGTGACAAGCACGGTGCACCACATTCTCTCTCTAACCCCCTCGCCGCCACCACCACTCCATTTATTCCCTCTCACCCCCCCTTCCCTGCCACTCCCCTCTCCCTCCCCTGCTCCTTCTAACACCACCTCCTTCTCCTCTTTGCCACATTGCCCTCCCTCCCTCCCTCCTCATCACTTTCTCTCCCTCCTCCTTTCACACTCAGGCAGACACTTGCCTGCACTTAAACAGCACACACATTCTCCATGCGTTCACAAATAGCCCACCCCTAACTCTCACTCACACACACACATGCAAAGACATTCCAAAGACCCCCTCCTCCACATCACCCTCAGCCTTACATTCTACCCACCACACCATCTGTGACCCAGAGAAAACTGCGCTGACACCAGTCTGACCTTTTCTGTGCTTTTGTTTTGCCACTCTGACATGAGCACATGTGACGCACACACACACGCACACCCCATCACCTTCTCTCTCTGTGGCACCAGAAGAAAAAGGCCCATACACTAATGTAACATGGCAACACACAATTTCCAAAAACAGCCCAGGCCAGGAATCGATATCTCATCATATCTGTCTTCTTTTAGTTGCTGTAATCAACAATTACACCCCCACCCCCCCTCCTGCAACCACAAGGCACACATACTAATCTGGAGACCTGCCAGAGCAACAGGGTTAATACTGGACAAATAGTCTGCATCTCAAATTAATACACTACTCGTGGCTGCATGTGTCCATGTGTTTGTGCATTTGTGAGCTTTCGGGGCCACACATAGTTAAGCAGGTCATTGACAAAGAGGAGGATTATCAGTGCTTGGAGGCTGTAACTCCCCCCCACCCATACACATCCTCAATACCTTAATCTAACAATCCTCCTCCTATGTATGCGTCCTCATCACAATAACAATAATCTACACATGTAGTGTAGGAGATACCCCCCCCCCTCCACCTACCATTCTGTCGCCCTCACAAACATGACATATTTAACTAAATGAAACGCTGTTGACCTGATTACCGCCCCATCACTCTCTAGCCCTCCTGCAGACACTATAGACTTAACTGCCCTACTTGGTCTGATAAATCACACCCTTGTTCCCGGTGCAGTAGTCATCATCTCACCCTCCCTCCCTCCCTCCTTCATCATGGTCCCAATAGCAAGTGAGTGTCAATATAATATTGTTTAGTGCATCGTTTGACATTTGAACTCAAGGAATCCAGAGCTCTTACCTTGGCCGTGCAACATGTGGCAGCAGCTGCCGAGGAGGAGCAGGAGAAACACGGACAGACACCGGCTCCCTCTCCGGGTCGTCCCGCTCCCCGTAATCACCGGCTGGCTCCCCGCTGCGGGTCCCTCCGCACGCTCCGGGGAGCCATCGGGGCGGCTAATTCCCGGTTTCATCCCGCAGGAGAGGAGGGGGTAACAAAAGTGTCCGCGTCCGATTAGTGCTTTCGCTTTTCCGCAACTCTCTTGGGAGATAGGAGGTCCGGGTGGCGAGGGACCGGGATTCGGCACCGGCAGCTCCGAGCTTTCTCCCCCAGAAGATCCGGGAGTTCACCACTGTCAGAAGCTCACCCCCCTCTGCTATGAGTTCCCAGGCTCCGGCGTCCAACACCCGGCAAGAGAAAGAAGAGGATGCAGATGAAGATGGAAATAAGGAGGGGGGATTCCCGACCAACAGAAAGACTTTCTGGTCCCTGGTGTGTCTGTGCTCACGGTAAAACGGCACCGTGGTCCCTACGTGCTGCGGCTGAGTCCCGGTTCAACTGCTCCCTGCGATCCCTCATCTTCATCTGGGCTGATCGAAGCAGGGAATTAATACAGTTGAGTGTGTTTTAGATTTATCGGATTATTCCCCGATATAAGAGCTCAAATCCGCGCTTGTTTTGATGTCTTCGCCGGGGGATTTGTCCCGTGGATCATTTAGCTGTTAAGACGGTGCTCGTATTAACACAGAAGCGATAAAACACATAATTCACCCACGTGTGTGTGTGTCTGTGTTCAAAAAAAAAAATCAATCCACTAATTGATTCTGAAATACCGCTGCTGTCTGTGTGCTGAACAACCCGGGGCCAGATCTCTCCTCCCGGGTGTCTTTCCCGGGGATGGAGAAGCGAGGGTTGCGGCTGCAAGTTGAGCTAATTAACCGGTTCACCCCTAAATCACCCAGCACTCTCCCGGACAGGGCACTCTTTCTTCGGACATCAGATTACCTCGTCGTGATATAGTGGTGGTGGCGGTGGTGCTGCTGGAGGCGGCGACTCGGGTTACACGGAAGAAACGACACAACAGGTTATTATCCCGGGGAGAGAAAACGGGTAAAGCCCGCTCAAGTTTATTGGCAACAACGCAGAGTTTTGTAGCTTCAATGCTAACGCGCTGCTAACCAATACTTGATTGAGAAAAGTGGCCAAACCGACCGTTACCCGCAGCCGCTACACCCCCTGCGACACTGGAGCCTTCCCCCCTCCGCGTCCACAGTCTTCAGCGGTTCTCAGCAACAGTCCACACGGGAGGGGAACAAGACTCGGTGTATGTGTGTGGGTTATCGTGATCCGCTCCGGAGCTTTGGGGGTCTTTGGAGTCTTCTCTCCGCCGCTCTCCTCCGTCCTGCGCACCCTGTTGAGGCTCCGGCAGCCGACTGAGGCGATGCGTCTCCCTCCGCTGAACACCTGCCGCCCTCCGCCCCGCTGCCCGGCGCACACTCGCGCTGCTTCTGGTGGAGAGAGAGCCACGGACAGGGCTGTCGCTGTAGCCCGCGTTAGAGACTGTAGTGCGGGGGAAAAAGTGTAAATGTTGCGCTCTTACTTCCACGGCTCTCTCTTACCCTCTGTCTTCATCCCTCGATCTGTCCCAAACTCACGAACCAAACTTCTGCTCGCCGTCATCTCTCGGCGCTGATTGGTCGAGCCGGGAGCTTGCTCGGTTCCCATTTGGCGATCTGAACCGAGGGGGCGGGAAGAGACACAAAGCGCACACACATACACGCACACACACAAAACACAAAAGGTTACGACAAAGTTTTGATACGTTTCTAAAGTTTAAGAAGTGCATATAGTCCCACCACATACACCCCCTTACCCACAAGTATTATAAGTTTTCATAGCCAATACAGTGGCGGATCTTGGACCTTTAGAAATCAGGGGATATATAAAGGGGTCAATTAAAATAATTATGTCTTCACTGAAGTACACGCAAAATAACACTCTCACATTGCATTCCTTCATGTACATATCTATATGTATGTAAGCACACACACACACACACACACACATACAGATATATAAGATGCACAAACACATACACTTGCTTGATTACTAACTCCAGGCTGTTCTTTAGTAATCATACACTTGCTTGATTACTAAAGAACAGCCTGGAGTTATTTCTCAGGACCAGTGATAACCTAGTTTCTACGTGGGCAGGGTCATTAAATGGCACATTAATGTTAGAGCCTACAACACAGTGACCTTATCTTTTATTGCCTCAATAAATCCTCAGAGACAGACTTTCCATCCTGAGTGACCAAATAGTCTCCGTGCTCTGTCTAGCTGTCCCCAACACACTCTCCTCAAGTACCTTCACCTCTGCTCATCCATTTATCTTTCCATCCAGGCCCATTTGGCATTTGGCTTCCGCCACTCTGTTTCCAGTGGAGTGGCCATGATGGTGCTTGGACTTTCCATGAAACATTTTTGAAGCTCAGTCTGCTGCCAAACTACATACGCTGCTCTGGATTCCACATTAGATCACCAAAATCCCCATATTCTAATTCACCAGTAAAGTAAGAACTGTATTATGGTTTACTTTTTGAAACAAATGAAGATCTCAGAGGGACCTACATATCCGCAGTTTGGTCCCTTCTCTATTTGGCAATCAACCTTTATATATTAACTACTGTATTTTGTTATTATTTATAAAGTTTTGCAGAACAACAACAGAGTAAAATCTTAAAGTTAAAAACAGCTGGAGGATATACTCCATCGTGTTAGGAGTAATCACAGCTTATACTTTGATAAAAGTCCTGCATGAGCGGTTTTACCATCAAAAATCAAACAAATACAAGCACAACATTTGCCTCTGAAAAAGTGTAGCATAACAGTACTTGTATGTCAAACGTGTACTGAAGTATAGTTGTAAAAAAGGATAAATACTTTGCCAGTAGTCTGTAGTCAGTAGTCTGAGCTTATTGGTACTGCTCTCATGTGATCACTTAATAAGGACTAATCGAATATTTTGTTGTCACTTGATGAAAGTGTCTTGTGTGAACACCTCGTCACCTTTCAAGATGAAAGAAAGAATCTTCTCTGCATGAAGTGCCAACCTCAGGTTCTGAAAGATGTTTCACTTCCTGTCCTGAAAACCTTTCTCAGATCCTCTGAAAAGGAGAGGTGGAACTTCTTCAGAGAAATAATCATATTCGAACCCTTTTAACTCTATTTTGGTCTCTCCCATCTACTGAAATGTCCGGCCCTTCAGCTGCTTAATGCTCCACTCTGCTCTGCAGTTAGTCTCTAACTATGTCTCTTAACTATGTGTCTCTGCTATTTGGGGCTGAGCAGGTGGTGCACAGTGGGATTTTAGAGCTTTTTCTCTGAAAGCCGGTGCCCTAATGTGGTTGGAAATGACAGAATGAGAGAGCTGAGGACAGGAAAGAAGAAAGTCACCATAAAGCTAAAGATTTACAACTAAAATCAACACTTTTCACGTTATGACATTGTTTTGACTGTCATCACAGAGGTGTATATTATTCTTGAACGTTTGATAAATACAGACCAGGACCTGTGTACGACTAAAGTATGGGAGGTTTATGAGCAAAGGAACTCACCACTATCACCACATCTCTGAATGAGCAAATATCTATTGGAGGAAATGTGCTCACCCCTCAAGGTTTTTTTTTTCCTGAAATCTAAAGAAACTATGTAAAAGAGTAGTAAAACATTTCTGGCAGCTTGCAGTGCCCCAACATCTTCAAGAACCGCTTTGAACACATCAACAAGCAATACCACTGATCTCGAAAGGACGGGTTAGTTTAAAACTATATTTTCACTGATGGAAAAAGAGGAGGCACATTTAAGTGGAGCGCTCAAATCATCTTTATGGGGATTCTGCATTACAGCAGCAGCAGCAGTGAAATCAGTGGCAACAGACTGGACCCGACTACGCTCAGGGAATTGAACGTGACGGCGACACAACAGGTTGACATTTGGACCCGCTTCAAACGAAATGCCGCAGAGAGAAAATGTGTGTGTACCATTGTCGGTGCAGGTTCAATATCACTGGCGGGGGAGGGGGAGCGCAAGCCTGATGTGACACCTGAAAGTGTACCGCAGAGAAAACGAGGTACCTTTAAGATAGTAAATAAGCTTACTAACATCTAGTTAAACTTTTTATGACCTAAATCACTCACTGATATACTCCACTATGAGTTCACCATATTGTAGTGGCATCCTTTATACCCTTAACAGTGCATTCATTGTTTCCCACAATGCATCATGCAAAACAGCGTACTGCCAATGGTGACAAACTGAGCGAGCAGTTCCCAGCGCCCAGCGTTAGTCATCTTGCCGCTGAGGTCTCTTTCTGCCCGGCTGTACAACACTCAAACTGTACAAACACCGCCCGTGTCAAACCTTGTGTTTCCTCCGAGATTTATTGCCTCACCTGAAAGGTACTAAAAGTTTAGCAACCACACACCTGGCTGGCCTGTTCCACCCTGTCTTCCCACTCAGCAGTCTCTGCAGCTCTGGATCACAGGCCCCTTGTCGCCCCCTCAGTCGCACACCTCCAACGATCTGCGCACCGGGCAGGCGGCGGCGTTTGCCGACAGTGACAGACTGCTCCGAAACCTTGGATGCCTGCCAGTTGCTATGATACCATCACCGTTTTCACAACCTTCAGGCTTGCTCACACACGGCTATGGGCTTTCTCTCTTTCTTTTTCTACAGTTACTTTAATTTGTTTGCAACCATCATCTTTTTGTTAAATAAAACCCACCTTCTGTCATACTTTGTTGGCTGCCCTTGGGTTTCAAAAAGGTTTTATATATATATATACAGAATTGACTCCACACTCCAAACACAATGACGCCCCTGCTTCAACTTCTGTTTTTCCTCAGCATCAAGTTGGAAAGTAAAGAAGAAAATTACATTTTGTGAATTTACAGATTAACATAACTCTTTGTTTTTTACCTTGTTGCCTCAGATCCAACCCCTTAAAAATAAAATGGCACCAGGAAATGCAGGTTTATCTGATTTTCCACAGCATCAAATGAAACCCCAAATTGAAAAGGGTCTAGAAATCAGTTTGGAGAATGTCTGAGGTATGAAGTCGTCCATGTCATATTAGAGTTCATTTCTTAAAACCCAAGAAGAACTGAATTGTTTCAGAGTTTAACACCACAGCTCAGTGATTAAAACAATTACACACTCGAATGGTAGATATCACTATTAAATACTTAATCATTTCCTGGGATAACTTCGCAATAATAAGTGGGACTATGATATATTGGGATGATTGAATTAATTGGTGTGTGTGTGTGGCGTAATGATGGTAGTAAAATAGTTTCACTCTAATTACTTAGACTAGGATGACCAAGTGTATTCAAATCACAACAGGTTCTTATTTACCTGTGGGTCACTGGATTACACCATAGACAATAAAAATGCCCTCTTGTGTCCTCCATGTTAGTAGATGGGACAAAACAAAAAAGTCAGTGCATTCAAGATGGTTCCTCTCATTGTCGGTTGTTGTTATCTCACCAACGTATCCTCAGTTATACTTTGAAGAAACTCACTGTTAACTTCAATCGCATTGGATTTGGCTGCAGTGCTGTTTACACTGGGAACTCCAAAAGTGTTTTGTGGACTCTAAAACTTTACCCACCCCCTCCATAGGCAGAGTGGTGAGTAGATAATGAGTGCATTTTCATTTGTGGGTGAACTCCCCCTTTAAGAAACTTCAATGATCAAAAGCTTTGGCTCAAATTAAGTTCCTGCTATCCATACCGAGAACACACACACACATTCTAATTCTGAAGCCAATTTAGTTTCCAATTACCTGTAACCAGCACAATTTCTACAATGTTTTCTGCCCTCAATCCATCTATTGCTCTCTATCACCACAGATTCCTCCTCACCCACACAGAAACACATGCAAAGTCTCTCCCTCTCTCTCATACACACACCACACACACACACATACAGGCCACACAACATACAGACAGCAGGTACGTAGTATTTATCTTCAGCTCAGACGACATGTGCTTGAACATTTCATTAAGTCTTTCTACATCTGCTCTGCAAATCTCTCTCCCTGTTTCTGTGCTCTGCTGATCTCACCCACCCTCTTCTGTCCGACACACACAAACACACACACACACACACGGCGCACCCACTCCCTCTTCAACGCACTCAGCGCAGCGATGAGATGACCTCCACAGAGGCCCCCTATGATCGGGCTGAATGATGACACCAATCTCAGTTTCTCTCTGCGAGGCAAACAGTGAGACCGTCCCCTGTCTCTTTAACACCTGTTTGACTTGGTTAATGACTTCTGTCCTGGCTATAAACACAGTGCTGCTTGTGCACACACACACACACACACACACACTCAAAAAAAAACGCACCGCCACAAGTACAAGCCCATGCAAAGCTAATGAGCGGCTTCCAGCAGCTCGAGCTGTCGCTGTGGTGGAGGGAGATAACGTCAATATTAACTGACCTGTCATAGCAGTGGAGTGCTGGTGGGAAGCACGCGTTGGGTGAGAGGCTGCAGACAGACGCGAGAGTGACAGAGATATTAAAGCATAGCTGTGGGACACTGACTAATCATGAATTGCTTATTCTCCTTGCTTTTAGCTTTTTTTTTCTTTTGAGAACTGCTCTTTCACCATCGTGTAATTGCCGCAGGCGGGCGGATATGAATCAAGCTTAAACACAGCGTGTGTGCCACACCCAGTCAGACAGCGTAGCCTCCATCAACATCACATGCATCCTCTGCTGTGCATAAAGACGTAAACAAACCAAGTGATTGGGGACTCAGTGGCTATGATATCTGACCTGCGGGGTTCCTCAGATATAAACTGCTTCTTCCTATTTTCCAAAATCAAA
Source organism: Pseudorhombus dupliciocellatus (assembly GCA_016785235.1). Classification (NCBI taxonomy): domain Eukaryota; kingdom Metazoa; phylum Chordata; class Actinopteri; order Pleuronectiformes; family Paralichthyidae; genus Pseudorhombus; species Pseudorhombus dupliciocellatus. Next base: position 1,075,126 of record JAFBJW010000392.1, read on the forward strand.
GGCAAAATATCCAGAATATGTAGTCTTGCACATCTGGAGTCTGTCAGTATCACGATTCAGCCTGTTCATAATCAAGATGCTTTGGCTTCACCTCTGGGAGCCGTCATGGCGTCCATCTCAGTGTATAGTCTGTCCCGTCTTAGATGCAGGTTCACACAGCAATTAAACTGTCTCAACTCGTTTTCCGTTTATCTAGCGGCGCTTGTTTGCTTCACATTTGTGATAAAAGAAAATAATTACACAACATTAAAAGCTAATAAACTGAATAAATATAAGTCCACTTTTCTAATCGAAAACACCTAATGGCTTGTGTATGAGTGTGTGTGTGTCAGTGTGTGTCAGTGTGTGCAGCGCTGTAGTTTATTGTTTCATTGTGGCCTGCGGCAATTCTGCATTCTTGCATCTCAGGCAGATGGAAACTTGATCCCCCTCCAAAACCAGTGGCTCCACCTGTTATCCACACTATCTCCTGGGGCTAAAAGAGAAGGTGAGGGCGCAGCGGGAAGAAAGAGCAGGCATGAGGGTGAGCTGAGGGGAGCAGGAAGCCTTTCATGTGAAAGAAGCGAGCGGGCAAGGAAATGAAGAGGGAATTGAAAGGAGTTAGGTCACACCTGTCGCGGGCTCAAAGAGACAGGGAGGGATGCGGGGATAAGTGTAACACCAGTGGGAGAAAGGGAGGATTGCCATGGAGAGGGATCACTTTTTTAGCGAGTAAAGCAGATAGAAAGAGGTGTGAAAATCACAGTCTGGGCTTTCAGGGATCTTTTATGGAAAGAGAATGGAGAAAAGTAGGGGAGAAAGCAGAGGAGAAAGCCAGGCGATAGCAGTAAAATAAAAAGGGAAGTATATTACGAACAATTTCAGGGTTGTTGTGTGAACCCGGGAGGAGAGGGTGCAGAGGGAAATGCAAAATGAAAGTGTCAGGCTGTGCGCTAGTGGACGAGTCCGTGGCTCCATGACTTTTCTGTTTGTTTTACTTGCTTTGTGCATGCGTGTGCTTGATCTCTCCGCTCCCACTGTGTGTCAACCCTGTGGCAACAAAGTGGACGGTTGATCCAGAGCTCCGCCTCGTCTCACGCCGCTCCGCTCCTCGTGTGTCCTGCCTGACCGCAGGGCCTCGCAGCTGGTCTCAGAGAGCCGCAGAGCAGACATTTGGGATCAAACTCTGACTCTCCTCCCGGTGCACCTGTAATCACATGCAATTATCCAGCGTCACACTGTGGAGGAGAAGGAGACGGAGTGGGCAATCGGTGCGCCCGTGAACCGCACATAAAAGGAAAGCAAACAAAAGGGGAACACAAAACAGAGCCCAAACTGCCCCGCTGAAAAAGCAATTCTGTCCAAAAAAAAAAAAAAATTACACAAACAACCCATGAATTTGTTTTGGTTTGCATGTGCGTGCTGACACACGCAGGCCTGTCGCTGCATGTGATCCCGCACACACTCACACACGCAGGGTCGCCCAGAGGCAGTCACTCCCAACCCACTGGCAGTCTGCAGGGTGCGGACAATATTACAAAGGCTTCTCAGGAAAGTGATGCCGTACCCTGAGGGGAACACACCTTTTAATTTTTCACCCCTATACACCCATCTTTCTCTCTCTCTCTCTCTCTCTCTCACTGCCCTTTACTTGTCCTCCCCCAAACTCTCATCTCTTCTTTTTTTCTAACTGAATCCATCTTTCAAACCATATCTAAATGATCTCCAGCCTGTGGGGATGACAAACATAGAAACCTTTAATGCCTTTCCCTCCATTCATTTCATGTCCACTCTCTCATCTCAGCTTCATTTGCCTAATGCGGGTAATGTTCAACAAGAAGAATCCTATATAATGATGACAAGAATACTGCGATTATAAAGCAGTGTGCACATTCATCTGTGGACACATGCTGCACGTTGTCTATAAAGACAGACTGTGATCCTTTTACTCATTAAATCTTTGTTTGTTCTTTCAGCAAAAGTTCATCTAACTGGTCCATAGACCATTTAGTTTGGCCTGTGTCCCATCCTCTACCATGGAGGAGGCAGCGTTTATACAGCAGCCAGCCACCAGGGGGGTGGTAAAAGTGGTCCGGCTCACATCTGGTGGGGCTGTCAGTCACTGTTACGATTTGCAATGAAAGTAAAATATCGAAAGTCGCCAAGTTGTAAAATCCAAGTGACTGATTGTGTTTTGTTTGACACTTGTTTACCGCTCCACAAAGAAACATTATGACCAATGAGGTGAAGTGAGACAAATGTGTCCCTGTGTCAGAAATAAATTCTTCCAGTGACTTTGTGTCTGAGGTCAGAACTTCACAGCTTGGTTGCTTTAGTTTCACAACAAAAGGAGCTTGAATGCAGAAAGTAGAATAACTCGGAGCAGATGGAGATTCCTCTGTGTCCTGACCTTTTCTTTCTGATCCAGGCTCAGTTTCACAGCTATTCATTTGCTTAGTGATAATTACTGTGCAGGGCAATGCCTCCATTAGACACAATCGTTATATTGCTTCATTTTTGTTTGGCTCTGGTCAATATGTTGCCAAATAAACTCAAGCTCTGAAAACTCCAGTATCAATTTGAGCAACGGATCAATACGTGTATGTGAATACAAATAGGACCTGAGGTCACAGGCAGGAGTGATACCGAGAAAGACAAATAAAGGTGAACTGTGAAATTAAAAGATTTGGTTTTCTTTGCATATATCAAAAATCCTGAAAAGAAAACAAACACATAATGCCAGAGATTTCATTACATATGAAATCAATGTGAAGTTGTGGAAGAAACGTGAACGTTAATAATCACAAGAATATCACTGGTGATTAAAGTATGAAACATAATTGGAATTTGTTCATTTGCATTCCTCCAAACGATTCTTTCAATCTAATGTGTGTGTGTGTGTGTGTGTGAGAGAGAGAGAGAGAGAGAGAGAGAAAAACATGCACTTTCTCTCACCATCATGGAAGTCATGCATGAAGGCATGACTTCCATGTCACTCACACACACATACACACACCAACTGCTTGCTGAGCTAAAGCCGGTGTGTGCACACCCCTGACTTGCATCTATCCTCTCACATCTCCTGTACCTGGCCTCTATGTGTTCCTCTCAGTGTAACACACACACACACACACACACGCGCTGTCTGACTGAAGTTGCCAGAAAAAAAGTCATCAGGGAGTTGAGCACATGCCAAAGACAATGTGAACAATACAGATCAACAAGGAAAGTAACAGTTTCCTGAGCATGTGCACGGAAACTCCGCAGCAGATGAGGAAGAGCAGCTTGTGACGAGGATACTGCACAGCATTCATTTAAATTGGTCTCAGAAAATTACACGATTCGTTCTCTTTTATTTCCTGCCTGCCTTTTTCGCCGGAGACATTTTGACACGTCATGGTAGAACACAGGTGTTAGCGATAACATGAGCGATGGCAGTGTTTGGTGCCAGCGTCCCAGCGAGCCGTGAGAGTGTGACAGTGAGCCAGCATTCACAATACCCCCAGTAACCAAAGCAGATAAGAGGAATTCAGCCATCATTCATTTCATTATGCGCTTTTCCAACAACCCTGTGTCAAAATGTCTGCTGTGAAAAAGGCACATTCATGACCCAAAGTCCTTGAATCCACAACGAGTTTTTTTTATTTCCTATCCGTCTCCTTTCACAGCGCTCGGAGGCAAGCAGCAACAAAACTCTAGAGGCTGAGACGGTGACACCGGGGTCTCGTTCTAAAGATGAGCACGGGGCAGAGTGGGCGACACCGGGAGGAGGTCGCAAGGTGAGGTTATCGTCATCTCTTATCTCTCCTGCTGCTGTCTCCCATTGGAGCACAGAGCCACACTGCCCCCCTCAGGCAATCTCCCCCTCCGCCCTCCTCAGTGGAGAGGAGCATCAACGTGCGCCTGAACAGAACCGTCGAGAGGGGGATGGGAACATGTGTGTGTGTGTGTGTGTTTTGTGGATCCTCAAATTAATCACATTTTGGCACAAATAGGGGTCAGCAGGCATGAGTGTTACCACCTCTCGTCCGGGTCACAGGTGCTCGGATGAGCCGACCCTGAAAGATCGCCATGTGCAGAGGAGCAGGCTGACGGCGTGCGTTTCCCACGCAGCCTCACACTCCATTACACACTCACACACGTCCGTGAGCACATATGCCCGAATACACACGTCCAAATTAGCTGCCAGCCGCAGCTGAGCGCCGGCCCTCTCACCCAGGAGGACATTAGATTGGTTTGGGTTTTTACAAGCGTTTAGGTCGAACATGCAGCTGGAAGGTGGGAGCAGTGTGTGTGTGTGTGTGTGTGTGTGTGAGAGAGAGAGAGAGAGTGGTCCCAGCTGCACTGGTTGAGAATCAATTCAAGTGAAAACACTTAATCTCACTATACATCATTCTCTCCCGCTTCCTCTCATGTTTGACATTTCCCTCTCTGCTCAAACAGGTTAGAGGCTAATCACCAAACATTTGGTTAAAAACGGGCCCGCTGGTTTTAATTCCCGTCGTCTCATCGGGGACTCGTTTGTACCTGGAATGCAGCGCACTTAAATTGTTGACGGAGACGGAAACAATGAGAAACGTGGGAGCGGAGGACCAGCAGCTCATTTAAAGGGTCACTAAAACCTCCACCTCCTCTTGGTGGAATTCTCACGGTCATTAGAAACTCTTTTTTTCAGTTCAACAATGTCACTGCAGGAAAAGCACAGGGGTAAATAATAAAATCAATAATGGCTGAATTCTGCTCAGCTGCTTCAGTGTCAGGGTCCTTGTTTCCTGGGCGTCGCCATGTTTGCTGCATGTTATCATTTCCTGTGGACTGACATTCACGCTGAGACATGATCCAAAAACCAAAGTTATTGATGTAATGAACAGTTACCAGGAGGCCAAGTCACCAGTGTTACACATAAACTGCCAAGTCAGTATTTTGGAAACGTGGTGAAGCAGTTTTGATACTTGTCTTCTTCTTCTTCCTCACTTCTTTGGTCGGACACATTTCACTCCTGTTTGGTTCAAGTCAACCATGTGTAATAAAGGTCCAATATTCACTTTCTTCACTTCTGGTTCCAGACTGGTGCAAAGAGAAAAAAGTTTCTTTGTGTTAAAAAAAAAACAAAAAAACAACTCAATTTCATTCTGTCCCGTTGGCTGACTGACTCAGCTTTTAATGCCACTCCTGGGCTTACATTACATTGTTGTACAAACTGAGGTTTCGAGATTTGAAAGTTGGGAACAAGAGAGCACTGGCATCAGATCAGTATTCTGAATCAGCAGATCCGCTGCGCTGAGCTACTGCAATCTGTTTGGAGGAGCAAAGTTTCTACAGTGCATCTCCAAACTTGAGCGAGGGACTCAATCTAGCCTTTACCAGCATATCTGCATTCCATGTGAAATTTAAGGCAAAGCTTAACTCTGAATTCTCAGTTGTGAGTCTTCCTAAGGGGGATCCGATCATGTGACAGAAACAAAACTGATACAGAAAAAACAAATACGAGCTGTTATTGATAAGAACTGACGCCGGTGTCCTGCTGTTGTTATTGTTGTTCAAACATGTGATCTGGAAAATCTCCTGCTTCATATTTGAGAGGAACAGTCCAGTTCGGGAGAAAATGCCCTGACATGATTTTCTGACCATTTCCCAGAGTGTCTGTCTGGAACGTCACACTCAGCAAACCATTTAGCGAGCGTCCCCCGAAGGACTGAAATGTTTCATCATACTTAGAATAAAAAATGATCACTCAGAATAATTCTGTATTGATTTCCAGTCACGCCTCCCTTTAAAATGATAAGTGGATCCAAACCATCCCAGTAAAAAGCCCACCCCCCCCACCACCACCACCACCCTCACCCTCACCCCCACCTGCAGAGAAGCAACTCATATATTCAGGTTTGTCCTTTTTGTCTCCAGTGCAAAGAGCACCACCACCACCCGTGGCTCACTACGGCAGAAAACACTCATTTAAGAAAAAACAACGACTATTTAATGCATTTCGCTTTCGCTTGAGCCCTACCCTCGTAACTTCATTAATCATCTCAAATTTATTATCGTTAATCATTAGGTCTGCTTAAGGGCAACTGTATTCACTCTGGCGACCCCACTTCCCTGTGATGTATGGTGCTACTGTTTGTGTTGGGCAACGCGGGGTGGAGGTGAAGGAGGGCACGTTCAGGTGATTAATGAAACTGGATTAAGAGTCAGCGACTGCGGAGGCAGGAGAGGGACATGTGACCTCGCCTGGTGCTGGGAGGACTCGTGGGGAAAACGAAAGAAAACACGTCGGTAAAAGTATTTCAGATCTTTATCAGCGTCTAAGCGCTGGATGGAGAGTGATGACGGCGCACCTGAGCAACGCCCCCAACGTCTCACCTTTCTCTCATCTCCCTGTCCTCATTCTCTCGTTCGTCTTCAACACATCAAACTACATCTAGTCCACATGTAACCACACCCACTACACATAACCTGTGTGAGCTCACGCAACACATCCTAAAGCAACGTTCCATTGTTATTCCAGCGATGCCGTGGTACATGGTAGTTTTTCCTTGCTGATAGTCTTCCTTCTCCTAGCTACAGTTTTAAAAGTGTATTTGTCTCTGTGATTTTTACACCGTAGTTATTTACACTGAATTATTAAGTGTCTGCTTTGTCATGCGCTGATTGCCGGCTGTACAACAAATCGCCCCTCGGGGAGAATAAATATTTCTTGACCACAGTTGTTGAATCACAGTATTCGTATAATCTGGCCATTATTCAAGCGCATGAAGATCAAGTCGTCGCTTTGTGTCTGTCATGCAAAAGAGCCGATGAGAAGAACCTGAATGGGCAAGGTTGATATGTATTCACACTGGAAATTAAAGCTTGATTTACTGCATTCACAACCTTCTCCATCAGATAAACTTGACCTGATAACTTCCATCAGAGTCCGTGTTTTGAGTGCTGCTTCAAAGTAGAATAAATTAAACACTTCAGATGCACGCTGGTGTTAATTCGCTTACATGTGAGTCAATGCCACGCGGATTCACACCCACTCCATTCATGGAGTCGTAGTTCTACTACTCAGCCTGAACATTTGCCATCTAATGATCGCAACAAGTGAAAACCATTCTTACAGACAGTCATTCAGTGTCAAAAAGCATCAGGTGTCTAATATGTTCACATAGATTCTGACTAACGTGTCGCATTATCACAATATAAAAAGCGTTAAAGTAGAATGGTACCACATCTCATCCTCTGTTAGTTAAACTGAGATCATGAAAGACATCTCACACTGTTACACAGAGCGAGAATAATTCCTGGATCTGTCCCCTGATCCACAGCCACGCCAACATCCGCTGGGTCCTCCTGTGAACAAAGAGCTGACCCCAAGTCAAGGATCTTGTCCATCTGGATATCAGAGACGTGGAGCTGAAGGACAAGGGAGCGTAGCTCTGCGTGGGTTAGCCTTCAGCCGAGCCTTCATCCCCGACCTGTTCCCTCCGTCCTGCCGTACATCTTTGCTCTGACTCCCTCGGTAAATGTGAATTACTGTTCACACGAGCTACATAATAGATATCAAGTTAATATTTCAAGCCCCTCTCTCTCGGTTTTCTCTCCGACACTGTGCTCGACATGATGCAGTAACACCGCCCCACGAGTCCGACTCCGCGTTCCCCTTGAGTCTCCGGGCCTTGCTCACTTTCCCTCCATCTCAACGCTCTCCTCTCACCCGTCCCTGGACATTCTCCGCTGTAAAACTCACTCGCCTGTTTTCTTCTCGCAATCTGCTAAACTGGGGACTAACAATCTCGCCATCCTGCACATACACCCTCTGTTTTTGTTCCTGAGTTTGCTGCCTGTTGCCTGTTCCTTTTTTTTTTTCCCCCTGCCATCCATCCATTCTTTCATCCTTTTATCCATCCATCTTTGCATCCTTCCATCCGCCTACTTGCTTAGCTCGCTCCCCAAGATACCCAGGGATGTGAGTCCCACGAGGGAAGTGTGTGTCTCACAGATGTTGATCCACCGCGTTCCCCAGCTCCACAGGGACCAAGCTCTTGTGTCTACAGAGGAGAGCTGAGGCCCGTGCAGCTCCCAAGACTGTCCCCGCCATCCCGTCGGATGCCGAGCCTGTCCTGAGTGGGCGACTGATGACATCAGCCCTGATCTGGCCCTCACCCAGAGGTTCAATCGATCCACTTCATCGCTCTCTGCCCAGCTGCCCTCACTGATACCCTGACCGGCTCTGTTGGGCAGTGACGGGCAGTCAGACCTCCAGCGGCTGCCTCCTGCCCTCCGACCTCTCATCCACTCCCAAGACTGAGGGGCGGGGTTCGGTCCCAGTCGGTAGGCAAGTCCCTCCTGGGCCCCGCCTCCAGCACTCGCTCGCTCTCTCCATCCATGTGCAAACATCTTGTATTTTACCCCACACACAATCACACACAGAAAGTGAGGGAGCGTCTCCATCTTTATTTTTTTTTTATCTTCATTTAGCTATTAAAGATATCTTCTGTTTGACGTAATGAAAAGCTTTGTGTTTCTGTGTGTGTATGGGTAAGATGGACGGGGAGATGCGGGGAGATGTAGCCTGCTGACTGAGATTAGTTTACATCAACCCCCTTTCAATCTTCTGGGCTTGTGTAGGCCTGCACACACACACACACACACACACACAGATAAATAAACACCAGCGACTGTAGAGAGAGGATCAAATACTCTAAATGTTTTCATTGTCATTGTGAGAGCATAAAAAGATTAAATCCACATTTAAGGACTTTGGAGCTCTGGAGGAGACAATCTGCCGGAGAGAGAGAAAACAGGAAGGAACAGGAAGGAGGGAGCGAGAGAGGAAAGGTTGTTAGGGAGACAGAGAGAGTGCAACTGAGACGGACCGAGAGAAAACCTGCTCATGTTCTTTAATTACTCCTTTGTGTCTGTGTGCAGCTGCGCACATTTGTTTTCTGGATGAAATATAGAGGTGGTGATGGTCAAATGTATAATTCATTGTGTTTGTGCAGGTGCGTGCACTCCGTGTTTTCACCCGTTGACCGGAGGCACCGTGTCACACCCCGAGTATGGATTACCTGCTGAAGTATTAACACGTTTGGCTAAAACATAAACAGAGGGAGCACAGCGGGTCCTGAATTTTGGAGGAGCCGTCAAGAGGCATCGATCTGCGATTAGCTGATTCATCACCTGATAGAAATCTACAGCTACGCAGCTCGACACTGCAGCAGTGCACGTGTGTGTGTGTGTGTGTCTATAAAGAAATCTCAAATCAAATCTATTGACGATGATGGCTGGTTTCCTGTTCACAAAATGAGTGAAAATGGCCAATTTACTCTCCCCTTTTTTCGAGTGAGAGGAAGATAAAACACGCAGGGTTTTAACCACAAAGGATTCGAGTTCTGTGGAAGCGCGACTCACACCAGCCTCCCGTGATTGATCAGTTACAGGTCACAGCACGACAGAGCGGCGAGCGCGACCTGCGCGTCTGTGCCGCGGCACCCAACTTCAGCCTGAATCAGCGTCACTAACCGCTTCGCGGTTGGCAAAGTGAACGTATCAAAAAACAAAAGGAGCGACATTAATTAATGGCACCTCTCTGGATTTGAGACAGCTCAAAAATATTCTCTACAGAGAAACCGTTTCATGATCAGAGGGAGGAGGAAATCAATCGCACGCTACACACACACACACACACACACCTGGATCATCCCAAGTCCACTCGAAACCCATGTGTGTTAAAGAACCGGAGCGATTTTGAACTTCATAAAGTGCGAGTGTACCTTTGAACCAAAGTGGATGAGGCACATGTGTGAACCCGCCGGGCCTCACTGAGAGACAAAGCCCGGTGGAGACACACGTTGCTCCTCCACTCCTCCACTTTCACAGCAACAGGGTGGTAAAGGAACAAAAAAGACTTTATTCTATCTCTCCCTGCTGATCAAAGGCTCTTTCGCTTCTCTTTTTTTGACCCCCAATCCAGTTCCCCAATCCAGTTCTCCCTGCATCACCGTTTTCTGTCCTTCCTCTATTCCTCACTCCCTCCATCCATCCTGGCTTCATCTCTTTTACCTAAAGCAGTCGCATACATATTTATTATCTCACTGCAGAGCCACAAAGGAGCTGCTGTGTGTGTGTGTGTGTGTGTGTGTGAAGTGTTCCCTTTCAAGAGACTCTTACATCCGAGTGACATTTACTGATAATTAAAGTCAAACACTGTGTTTTGTTTCTTTTTATACTCTCATCAAGGAGCTGATTAGGAACATTTCTACTAACACAGCCACAGTTCTGCTTTCACAAGCTGTTGGAAACTTTGCTCTTAGCTTCTCCTCCATGTTGACAACAAGGGCACCGCATCATTTCTGCTGATTTGTCAGCGGCAGATCTCCTGTTCTGCCACATCCCAAAGGTTTTCTACTGGATTCAGATCTGGTGCCCGGGGACACCATTAGAGTTCATTGATGTCACTGTTCATGCAAGTGTTAGGAGAAGACATTTCCTCCGTGCATCGAGTCTCCTGTGCCCTCATTGTTCCATATACATAACTTATTGCGTGGAGGTTTGGGGGAACACAGGGGAAACAAACATAACTCACAAATGTTTCTCCTGTAAATAAAACGAGTTATCAATTGATCTGGTTACCGTGAAACAAAAATTCCAATTCCAAGCCTTAAACTTTTATGATTTAGTTGAATAAATGAACTCAGGGGAACAGACAAGTTTAGGAAAATAAGAAGAAAAAAAGAAAAGAAAAATAAGGAAAACGGCAAGGGAAAATATCACAAACGGATATGCTGCTGTAAAATAAAAATATGGAATTATAATGAGTCAGAAATGTGAAGCTCACTGTTCAACTATTTTTAAAGAATGCAAAGGTTGTTAATTTCTGTTTGATACGATTCATTTGAATAGTGTTAGGGCAGGCATAATAAGATAATTCCCCAGCCTACTAATCCTTGGTCGATAAACTTTTCTTTTCTACTTTATATATTTACATACATTTGTACACATACTGCATTGTGGGTCTTTCTTCAAAATACGTTGTGTGGATATTGTCAATGCCTTCACATTGACTGATTGGTATTAATGGCCAAACGTGTGTCAGACACACCAGCACCTGCAGCCTGGTTCACATGAGACGGGTGGGGTCCGTTTTGTTGACATCCATCACACCAGACTACGCATTGTCCAGACCACAGCTGTCCTGCTTTGCTGACCTGTGCCCGTTGCAGCCCATCGGCATCAAACCTCGACATGTCTCTGTGAGGTCTTGACAACTGATTAGCTACCTGAGTTAGCCACAGATCTGCTGCGGCTCACTGGATGCCTTCAGAGACATTCAGAGCAGACTGTACCAACAATCCCATCCTGGAGAAGTCACTGAGATCTTTCTGATGTTTGCTGTGAAGCTCCTGACCTTGTATTAGCTGGCAACAGAACTGCTGAGGTTCCACTCAGTTATTAATCTCAAATTGTGTTTACAATGGAAAAATATTTGGGTAAATAACTCTAACAAGTGTACACAGGGACCTGGTTAGTTATTTTGTCATAGCTACTTTGCTAGCGTGCTTTCTGTTGTATTTAATTAGCTACAAGTAAAAGTATGTTCTACTTTTTTGCCTAACATTGCACACAGCATCTTGATCACTCCCTAGTGGCCGGTTGTGGTATAGGTCACAAACCCCACCTCCTCCATGGAAGGATTGGGCATAGGCCAAACCAGGAAATAAAAGTACTTCAACTTCCTGAAGATGGTTTCTGTCAATTTGGCCGTTTGTCACATTGATGTATTCAAGTTATTCAAGTACTCAACAGCGTTACTCCCCCACCCCCACCCGCCATTACTACACACACTCTGGCTCCAGACAGACCAAAATGACAGCATACGTATTATATTCCTGCTTCTTATCTGGACGTGTAGACACATCGTCCATCTTTATTTACAGCCTTTGGTCTGAACAAAATTACAGTACAAGCACAATGTAACAGTAACTCAAGGTTATAGGCTTAAAATATATGTATATGTGCAGTGTCCACTCCCGTACATCACTCTAATAGAGTATTATTCACTAATAATGAGTCATAAAAACATGCAGGACAGTAACTCATGTCCTCTCGTTGATGGTACCAGGACAAATGACTTTGTTTCTTACTGCAAAAAAAAAAAAAGAAAAAAAAAGAGCGAGATTAAGATTCTGGCAACTGCTTCCTCTGGAATTTTTCATGATTGCTGCCAGGACACAATCTGTCTTTTCATTAAAAGGAGCAGAGCTGCAGAGGAGCCGCTCTCATCTGCAGGAGCCACAGACTGTATCACCAGACCAAAGCAACAAGTAGGGGGCCCCTCCCAGGACGGGAGGAAACACTCCACCACACACACACACACACACACACGGCCCCAACTAACAAGCTGAGGTTCAACATACCACCCAACACCATCTTTATCGCCACACACACAATGTGTAGACCTCAATACATGTTACAATCTCCTTCTACTGTCCCTTCCCTTTCTCTAAATTCAGCAGCGTAACCTGAGGGTTGGAACCATGATGCTCACACGCTCACATTAATACTGAACACAAATGCTTATGCTGGATCCTGTCGATATAAACAGAATCAAATCGCTGAATTAGGTAAGAAGGGTCCTCCGTCAACCCAGACGCATAACAAGCAATATCTGAAAATGATCAGCATTTTATTTTTGTTTTATTGGTACGTGAAGAAAAAAGGCAGCAGAATGAATTGTAATTATTAATATTGTCTCAATAAGACACTTTATAGAATTCCCCATTTCTCCGTGAGTGTGTATGTGGGTCAGAAAACGTGGAGGAGGATGTGAAATACCATTTAGCTGAAGGACAATGATCGCAGCAAGCAGTTAAAATTTAAATTGGAAATGAGTTACCCTCATCTCACACACACACACACACACTTTCTCCTAAAAGGAAAGGACTCGCGTGTCCCCATATGCACAAACACACGCACGCCCGTGCCCGCCATTTATATTCCAGTTGTCTCTTAAACAAAACTGCTCTTCATTAAAGAACTCCTAACCTCTCTACGAGGAGATAAAGGGTAATTACGTAGCTATCGTGGATTCAAAGGGGTCTCTTTCTCTCTGAGCGCAGGGACCATAGATAAGGCTTCTTAATTAACTTAAGTGCTTCTGTTCCATTACCTCTCATGAGGGGTACCTTCTAACTGCCAATGGAAGCGCAGGAAAGCCTTGATTATAGTGACATATTAAATCATCTGCTCTGTCACATCTGGTCAACTCCACAGTCAAAGTTTAGAGATTATTCGCGGAAGACTCTGCAGTAGGAATCAGACTGGAGCCAAAGAGGATCTGACAATTATGCCTAAGTGGAGCAGGCGCGACGTGCATGAAAGTTGATGGAAAATCGATTTTACAAAAAAAGCGTCCATGTGTCTTTTCTTTTTTTGTTGCCAGATTTGTAGATATGAGCTGGAATCAGGAGATCATCCACAGGTAGCGGCAGGGTCAACTGATCAGCAGCAGCCCTGGTGAAGCCCGGCGCTGCCCACTCAAGGCCGTTTCAGCCCACAACCACTCCAGCGTAAATAAACTTCGATCCGAACAAAACATCCAGGAAACTTTCTCGCTGTAACTTTACACTATCTTTAGCAGCTTTAACCACAAAAAACATTCAGCCAGTCATGTCAATCAACCAATCTATTGTTTTTATTAATTAAGGATAAAGAGACGATTGGGGCCTGATTTATCATTAAACTGATTTCCATCGGCTGTCAAAGTAACAACAGAAATACTCAAATGATGAATGCTGATGAGGAGGTTATCTCCTGTCTTGTGTCTACCCTAAAAACTGTGGAATGTTTTTTTACCAGAACCAGAGACCTTTTCATGTTGCTGTTTTTAATGTATTTTCTTGAGCCTGGACCGTGAATCAATATTCCCCTGTTGGGAGTTTAAAGCCAAAGCCGAATCTTTTCAGAAATATGCTCATTTGCTTAACTCTGAGAGTTAGATGATGCAGCACCTCTGGCTATAGATTTATAGACATGTGCAGGTTGTGGCTACAACGATAGACTATTTACACAAGATGGTGCAGAGAGGTAAAGTACCAGGACACAGCTCTGGGAGCTGGAACCACAAATAACTATATTTAGAAGAATGTGGGGGTGGGGCCTATGGACAATGCACGCCCACATACACCTGCAAGCTGCACCCATTGGTCGAAGAAACTAGCGACTGAGGCCTTAAACTCCGGAGGAAACTATTGACTAGTGAAATGTGACCAGTCTCAGTGTTGGTTCTGTGATATCCCCTCCCACCCCCCGCCCTCCTGAAGAATAAGCTGTAAAGATATTGGACAGATGTTTTTCTTTTTTTACTTCCAAGTCTCCAAGAGCTTTGAGCACTAGCTGAAGTAGGTGAGGCTGCCAAGGAAAAAGATAACACAGCGACTTGAAACGACACAGTGAAAAAGTCAAAATCCTCGAGCAGTTCCCTCGCTATTTCATAATACTCTTACCTAATTAAATTCCCCCCTCTTGTCAAGCCGCTCTGCTTTCCTTTGGTCAATCTCATTTGAATCTTTCAAACAAACCCCTTTGTGTGGAGCCCCACTTTGTTTTTTTGTCTTTATTCTTTATCTCCACTTCTCGGCGGACTCTTAGGGAACAAGTGGGATGACAGATGCCCCGAGTCTCCTTCATCAATTCCGACTCAACTTGTCTTTCTCCACCTCTCTCTTGTCATCTCCGTCTCTTAGCATCTCAATTCCTCATGCACCCTGTATCCCTCCATTATTCATGGTGCATATCACCGGTCCCACTCAAGGCTATTCCTTCTGTCTTCTCTTATTTCCGCCTCCCCCCTTCACCCGTTACTTTCCAAGTCGGATGAATTAACTGCAGAATCGCTCGTCCCTCCTTTGCCATTCTTCCCCAGCATTACATCGCCTCCCTGCCCTCCCACTTCAACTCTCTTCCTCATTTAATCCTCCTTTCATCTTTTTCCTCAGCTTGCCGTGCACCACCCTCCGCCCTTCTCCTTTTTCTACCTCTGTTTTCCACCCCCTGACTTCACTCTCATCCTTAATCTTCCCTCAGCCTTTCCTGTCTCTACATCCGACCTTCTATGTCTTCCCTACCTCTCATCCACCCACGCTGAACCTTGCATTAGTCGCTTTGGCTCATCCCTGTGTATGCACATGAGCCATTGTCTGCATGTGTGTTCTCTCTCCCGGGCAAGATGTTCATTACTGCGGAGGTTAGAATGATGACGACGATAATAACAATTTGAAAAAAAGTCATCGGAAAGATACTAATCAAACATCGCCTCGTGGCAATGCGTGTGCGTGTCAGTCGGTGCACTTGTGCATGTTTGCGTGCATGTGCGCCGTGTTGCTTTGGGGACCGGCCCCGCTTTAAAGTCCCCCAAAAATTTACAGAACAGAGGAGTCTGCGATTTCTGTTTTGTGAGCGCTGCTGTTAATTGGAGTCGCTCCAGGCTGTCCTCAGGCTGTTGGAAAGTGTGCACAAATGTGACCGCGACTGTGTTTGCCTTCCATGTGTGCGTGTGTGTGCGCATCACAGCAGTTGGTGCTGAGACACGACACATAGGGTTTAAGCTTCCACAGAGGGAGACAGAGAGGGAAATTAGCAGAGCTGCTGCTGCTACCGCGTACATGCAAAGTGACAGCAACCTAAGGAAGCTTTCAGCAGAGAAAATTAAATTAGGTTGCAGGGATCAAACGCATAAAAAAGCAGAGTGAACAACAGCAGAATGCAGATTGTGTGTGTGTGTGTGTGTGTGTGTGTGGCTTAGTAATCATGCCAGGTAATTAATTACTCGCATGTGCCATTGTGCGCTGACGCAGAGCGACATATTTCATGCCTTCGCAGAAGTGCGCAGCGGCCGTGGCATTAATGTCTCTCTCTTGTGTGGACTTTCTTGGGCAGCAGTCGATGCTATTCTGCCGCAGGAGAGAAACCAACACGTGGATCATGCAGTCACTGTTCACTTCCTGTAAAGCAGCCGTAAAGAGAGGACTGGGGAAATCTTGATCTGCACTTGCACATGCCTGTCATGTCCATGATGCACCGTTTATCTCCATGTCAAGGAGATGGAGGCCTTTGAGATAATGTAGGTTAAACTGATCTGGTGACAAAATTGGGATTCTTATTAGTTTCAATCGTGACTTATGAGATATAAGGTCTGCAGTTAACCCATTTATTGTGTGTGTTGATTCGTGCAAATATAGTTAAACCAAGTCAGGCTTCTTGATCCAATATATATTTTTTCCAATCACCAGTGTGCACATGATTACTTTAATTACTGCTGTGAACAAAGCCTCCGTCAATCCATCAGGAACAAGAGCTACAGAAGAACGGTTGTCATGTTAATTCTGTTACTCTAACGACATAATAGCTGTTCAGATTATATGGTTGGCAATCACATATGGGAGCTGTATTGGGCCCCCTGCAGGTTTACTAAGTTAGCTAATCAAAACTGAAGTAAACAACTACAGAGGGAGGATGAAGGGGAAACTGCGCTGCTGCCGAGCCACAGCATCACCGAATCAGGCGGTTCCACTGACGACACGTGCAGGAGCTGAGCACTCTGAGAGTAACACGGAGGGAGCGCACGCTAAGGTTTCCTGGTGGAGAATCAAAGAGGCCAGCTTCACTCCAGAAGCTACTTTTATCTGTGTTTATGTTGCGTCACACTGTCATCCTGCTCCACCGCGGATCGCTTCCTGTGTGATGATTGTGATGATTGCCGTTTGTGCAAAAATAGTGAAATAAGCGCCGGGTCTTTGATTGTGAAGCACAGAGATCAAAGCCCGATGCTTAAAGTTAATGTTCTGAGATAACCGGAATATTTTCTCGCATTAACCTTCATTGTACTGAGGCTGCACCACAGAGATGTGGGTAAATCCACCATTATTTCAATCACGGTCACAACGACCCAGTGAACAAAATGAGCCCAGAAGTATCGGATCAGTCGCTGCTGGGTTTTGGGAAAATAGGTCAGAGCTCTGTGTTTTAATTTTTCAGTTTCACAGAAGTACAAAAAGCAATTTATGAAAGATGTATAACAAAAAACACGTATAATAATAGCTTATTTCAGACATCTCGGTATGTCTTTTCATCTCATCAGCCTCACATTTGGCACATGCATCAGTAACAACCATAGAAAGTGACAGATATCAATAAACTCAACTGGGACTCCTGAAATATTACAGATCACCACAACAGGAGGCTTCCTGACAACAACGAGCGGCTTCACTGAACGTTGAATGAACAGGTGAATGGCTCTTTGTGCAGCAGCGGGGGCACAGATTCACGGCTCTGAGGCTCCGAGTCCAGCAGCAGGTTCGGTTACATGATGCTGCCCAGTTATCGCAGGTCACCGAAAGCTGCAACCAGCATCATCACGGGTCAAACAAAAAGCCCGGTCCAACCAGGCACGTTTAAAATGGCCGCAGCAGGAGGAGGAATATGGCACACAGGGTTCTGAAGAGGATGTGATCTCTGAAACCTAACTCCAGGCTGCACAATGTGAAACTTCAGGAGAGACTGAGAAGGTTTCCGCTCCTTCAGGACGGAGAAACAAATAAGAAATGGAATAAAGAACTGATCTAATTTATGTACTGAGTGAATCGACACAACTGTGAGTCTCTGAGATGGCTCATCATGAGGCCGGCTCTGAAACATTAGCATTCAGCCGGAGCTGCGTCAGTATCTGTGTCTCCAGCTGCTGAACACGCCTCCACGTTCACTCACCTCGTCTGTCTGCGGCTCTGCAGAGGAGCAGGTGGCGAACGCTGAGATTCTTGAAGGCAGGAAACAAGGCTGAGTGACGCCCAACAATGAGCTGAATGAGAAGAGCTGAAGAGCCTCGTGGAGGGCGATGAGTGTCTGTCACTGTCATTCTATCTGCTCTGGATATCATGAAAAGCAATGAAGGGGGCGATGAATCACTCCTTGGATACACGCTTCGGCTCTACAGCCCATCAGGACGCAACAGTTTGACGTATTGTACTTCCTGCGCAACCACGTTAACCTCAAAATGTGAGTTTCTAAAACACGTATGAACGTATCACATTCAGAGAAATTATAGTTGGTATAAGTATAATTGGTTGTTTTTTTACTATGAGCTGCTGTAAATGTGTGTTTCCCCTACGGGGGAGGAATAAAACTGTTCTATTCTATTCTACAAGTACACAGATCTGGTCTTGATGAGTTTTTTTGTTGGTGGTAATTGTCTGGGAGGTGTGTACTGATTCCTGGATAGTGTGAAGAAGTGGAGTTGATGTAAAAACACTTGAAAACATCCCTTTACAAATAAAGTAAAACACAGTATCGCATAAAGGATGTATTAAACGTAACTGCAGTGCTCATAAATAAAGGTATGCAGGCCATCGCAGTACTTCCTGCGCAGTGCGAAGGAGGCCGAAGCGAAGAATGCGTGTTAGTAATCACCTACAGTATCTGGCTCACAGTTTACGTGTTTATCTAGATCTGTCTTTCCTCTTGATGAGAAGCTCCTTATCTTAATGGTTGCACAGTCACATTCACACGCAGCAGACAGTTTATCACCTTCCCCTTCACCCCCTGCTCGCGATTAACAGATTTATCTGTTTTCAGGTGTCTGAACAATGTCTATTTTCTAATGCACTGCCCATTATAAAAAAAACACACACACACACTGTGCTGTTAAATCAGCAAGACAAACAACTCCAGACAGGCTGTCTGTCTCTGCCATTAGTGAACGCGTAAATCACATTTGTAACAGATTATATTGAATTAACCTTGGTAGTGTTTCATCACTGAGGTCATCTTGTGGGGAAGCGAGCCCTGATTTACTCCACGGTGAGTCTGCGGCCGCACGGTGGAACAGGACGGAGGTTTGAGAGGTCGGAGAGGTCACACATAGGCTGTAACCGAGATGTACTGCAGCGGCTGGGTTCACATAGATCCCCTCTGTGTGTGTGAGGATGGTGCAGGAGCTGTACAAAGGTCTCTGGATTTCAGACGGCGTGTCCTAAATCTCACCATCCACCGCCACTCGACTCGCGCTCTGATCCAAACGGTGTGTTTCTCCTCTCTGCAGGATGAACCAGTATCATGAAAGCAATTCGGGGCTGAAGAGGTAAAACCCGATCTGAAACCTTCCATAGGCGCACAAATAAAAGGTCAGTGTTTCTCCACCGTACGGACGCGTTCCTGCTTTACCGCCGCAATTACCGTCTGCTATCAGCTGATTTGGGAGTGATATATCCGAGAGGGGAGCCTATAAAATCTTTAATAGTGTTTTCTGATCACTGCTTCAATCACTGATACAGCACACACACACACACACACAAGCTCACACACAGGTACGTGCACACTGAGTCCAGCCCAGAGAAGATTACTTTTCCTTTACTGTGGAAATCAATGAGAGCACTCCATCGCTCAATTTAATGCTCACACCTTCCCAACAAAGATCTGACACACACACACACACACACACACACACACACTAAACACACACAACTACATAGGACAGTACGTGACAGGTATACTTGCGATCGTGTGATGGGAAGAGGATTGGAAATTTTCTTTTAATGTTAGAGAATTAATTAATTCACACGAGCATAAGCGCACACACACACACACACAAACACACACACACACAAACACACACACACACAGACCGATTCCCTCCACTACACTTTTGACACAACTTCTTTATTCTCTGCTCCATCACTTCTTTCATTCTCTGCCCTTTCTCACAGACTGTATAGAGGGTCATGTGATATTCTGAAGTCACAGCAGGTCACTGTAGAGTCGTGAGTCTTGGATCTGTGTGTGTGTGTGTGTGTCAAAGGCACTGAGCCAGAGTAATGGGTTTGTTCAGCCGTCCGTTGCAGTTGTTTTGCCACTGAATGATCCAGCAAACCGGTCAGAATCCTCAATTACACACACACACACACACACACACACACACACACACACAGTCAACTTTTTCATTTAACCCGCAAACAATGGAAGTTATGGGCACAACATGCAAATACAAGTTCCCCTCACTGTTGCTCTGGTGCCTCGCACTGATCCGCTTGTTAGCGGAGAGGACGAGGAGCATCGCAGACGAACGGCTCCGTGATTCACATTCTGTCCGGACCCTGCAGAAGTTTAAACACCTCCGTCTCCAAGCTGCATACAGAGTCTCGGCTCGTCCACCGTGCCACTACAGCAGCGATTAGGTGAATGGAAACAGGCACATCCAGGGTCTCGTCGCGGTGATAACAAGTGAGAGAGACAGCGCAGAAATCATACTAAAACTCGGAGACCCTGGAGCTTCACAAACAGCCGTACGATTCAGTACAGCTCAGAATAACTGATACAAGGACTAAAATTACACTGTTTCATCAGATTTATATTGTTTTGTGTTATATTGAAATAACACAAAACAAATAAAACCAATGAGGTCTGAATGTGGGAACATTAACTCAAGCTACTCCTCAGGAGTTAATTGATGTATAACTCGAGCGTGAGACCGTGGAAAGTTCAGTCTCTTATCATCCATGATGTGCAGGCCGGTCCGTGGATGTCCGTGGATGACCAAGTAATTACGGCCGCTTAATGAGATTTTACATTCTCAAATGAACGTCATGTCTGTGGCGTGTTGGAGGAAACCCACACGTACAAGAGGCGGACATGCAAACTCCACAAAAGGCCGTTTGCCAGCGTGGACACTTGGTTCGATGTGGGAAAAGTTGCAGCGTCAATAAAAGAGCAAACACTGTTTGTTTGTTTTTTTTTACATGTGGTATTTGTCCAACTTAATTAGTCCTGAAACCCAGGAAAACTCTTCCGACATCAATCAGTGTCCATCGCTGCTCGGTTGCATTCCCACTTCCTCATTTCTTTTATTTCAAATCAGTCCCATTAGCAGACACAGCGGCTGATTGAATATCTGTGCAAAAACAAAATCTGAGCGGGACTTGTGACCAGAGGCGTCTCGCGTCTCTTTCTGTTCCGCTGCAACTTTTTAATGAATTTGAGCCCATTTACAGTTTTTATGCCTCTTTTATCTGCAGAAGATCCACATGAGCTGCCTCCACGTTCAGCTTCAGCCCAGACTCACAGACGCGCGCTGACGGAGGTGGCGAGGAGCGGCGGACGGGAGCATAACGCCCGCGTCCCAAACTCACCGCCTGACGTTTCTCTCAAACACCCCGGTGTGCACTGTACACACGCACGTACGAACAAATGAAAGGTTAGAAGTAAATTAAATGTTGGTATCAGATCAAAGGCTTAGACACCAAATAATTAATCAAATGAACATTTGAACAAGGTTAAATCAGAGCAGAGTACACGGGGCGAAGTTAAGTTGCGTGTGTGAATGAAAACAGACGTGTTTTCATCTGAGATTTTAACCAATGGGTTGAGACAGGTCGTGTCCGTGGGACTAGAACGTGAATTAAAAACCGACCTGTTGAGTCTGGCTGAGTATAAATAACATTCATGATGTTTGTTATGCTCCACTCACTGAATCTAACTCATGTCTTTATTACTCTGTGTTTTGTTTATCCTCTTTTTTTCCCATTTAACCCCGGCCACGTCGTTTCACAACACGCTCTGTCGAGTGAATTGTTTTTTTTGCCACGTTCAGATATAGGCCTCAGTGCATCATGGTAATCGACAGGCTGACATTTGAGTATCAGTGCTTTCCAGAATGAAGACTTTACAGACGCAGCTCCAACGGAAAGAGGAGCGGGAGATCAAAGCCAGTGCCTAGCAACCTGCTCACGGGCCCGTCTCCGCGGTCAGTGTCATCACTGTGACAACCCTGCCTTCGTTCACTCTGCAGTGATGGTGACCGGTCTGGAGGAATAAATAAACCCAGCGCACATTACAGAGCTATTAGAGTTTTAATTACTTATTCATCTCAATTGATGGACAAAATATCATGTTCCCCACAGGTTATACCGCTCCATCTGATCTATTCCATCATCTCCCGCTGGTGTTGCATTAATCCCCAGAGGAGGGAAGGTCATGTAACGTTTTGTTCAAGGTGATTATGTGTCTGAATTAACTCCGTGTCTCCTGCAGATGAGCAGGTGTGTGTGTGTGTGTGTGTGCGTGTGCGTAAGCTCGCCTGTAGTGGTGTTGACTTGTTTGTTTCTGATGCAGATGAGTAGGTGTTACATTAAATACATTCCCCGCTTCACTCACTTTGTGTCTGAGCTCCACTCAGACATGTCACTACATATTACATCCTCTGTGTGTGTGTGTGTGTGTGTAATGGAAATCAGAAAGAGGAAAGTCTCCAGCAGGTATCTCAGATTTTATCTGTATAAAATATAGGAGCAAGACAAATGTGCATAAAAAGACACATTCAGCAAACGTGTCTCTGATCCTGACGAAGACACAAAGGCAGAAAAATAAAACAGCTGACATTTTAAAGGCGCACTGACGCTTCAGTTTGTGTCCCTGCGCTGGTTTATGATGGCCTGAACTCTCCGTTCATTGCCAAATTCATTTTAAACCAATCTACATTAATGACCAGTGCTCAGAGCGCCTCCCAGTGTTCCAACAGCTCAGTGCTTATGTAGAGTAGCAACCTGTCTGCTCAGGTTTCCATTCTGATTGACTGGACTTGACTGGTGTGAATGCACCTTAACACGCGGTTAAACTCGGCTGTCTCAGCTCCGGGGAAACGTTGGATGTGAGAAGCCTCGAGACTTCAAACAAAAAGTCAGGTGGAAAAATGTGGGCGCTGCTCCTGGAGGCGTCGCTCGAAGACCCGTGCGTGCGTGTGTGTGTGTGTGTGTTACACTTTGACACCTTCATGAATAACTCAAAGTTCACCCCCCATCTCTCTGGAAATATCTCACAGGGTTTTCCATGGCAGAGTCTTATCTGTGCTCATTAGGAAATCCACTGGCTGCAAACAAAGACTGTAAAAGACAATATGGCCGAGAATGTCCGAGGAGACTTTAAAACCCGTCCATGCTGCTGAAACACTCATCAAGTGAACGTCCTCAAACCTCTGATTTATGGTCAAATTAGCTCCAGACTGGTTTATGGATTTCTCTGAAAGCCGGTTCAGGGCTCAGTTGGAAGGTAGAAATTAAAAAGCCCCTGACTGGAGATAATGTGCGTCTCCCGGCCAAGGTGACCTTCCGTCAGTCCTGCAGACTCGAATCCAGCCGTCACCCGCAAAAAAACAGGATTATAATTGGGCTCTAAATCGTGCGATGTGTTCCGAGCTTCAAACTGAAAAGTCCGCGCTCGAACAAATCTCCCGGACGCACTCTTTGCTTCGCGGGGAGCGGCTAAGAGCCAGTGACGGATAAAGAGCGGCTCGCAGAAACAAACAGCAGCGCCGCAGACACAGATGCTCGTGTCCGCCGTTTGTTTGTCTGTTCGCCGGTTAACAGGAAATTTGCCAAAACCTGTCAACAGCTTTCGACATTTGGCCGAGAGCCGGGCCAAGAGGAAGCGATTTGTTTTTGGTTCAGATCCAACGTGTCCAATTACAAAACTCATAACTCCCGGATCCATCTACAACATCTGAAGATTAACAGAAGGATCTGTCTGTTTGGGCTTTGACTTTCCCGACAATCGCTCATCTTCAATCCATATAAGAACTATTGATGAGGAACAGTCAAGTGTTTTATTGATGAGCGCTTTTCGAACGACTCACTGGATAAAAAAGGCGGAGTGACGCCACGAGAGGGGGAAGCGAAGCAGCCGGACACCAGCCCCGTGTCTTCTTTTGACCGCGTGTCCCTGGATCTGGTTTAGTCTATTTATTTATTCAGAAACAAACAGAGCCAGAGCTGGGGTCCCTGGGCAGGAGAGAATAAAGAGCAATACAACAATTAACAGCAAACAACAAACGGAATGCACAAACAGAGCATCACATGTCATTGAAATATACATGACACGGTCTCTCGGTTAGAACACGCTCCCAGTGGATCGGTGATCACATGGCGCATTTGTGCTAAAACATTCACAGATTCACACGGAAGCGGCTCCATCGCTAAATATCGCCACCGCCGCTCCCCCTCCTGCCCTCAGCTGTTCTTCTCCACAGTGTCATCCACCACTTTCTTCGCTGTGGCCATGACTGAACTGCGTCCGGCTTCTGTTACTCATCCCTTCAGGTTGTCCGCTCGGCGCTCTGCGGCGACAGGAGGACGCCAGCGGCGGCGTGCGTCCGAGGACAGTGCAGGACCGCGGGGACGGACGGAGGGCTGTGAAATCACGCTGGGGAAACGTCCAAAATATAAACGCGTGGTGACAGTCGCTGCATCGAGCTGAACCCAGACCATGAACAGTACTTCAGCATCTTTAGTGAACGAGTGGGTGAATTATCTGGAATCTGCGGCCACATGGAGAGAAAAGCTCTGTTCAAACAGACGCACTCTGAAAATGAAAACTGGATTAACTGGAGAAAGTCCATCATTTACAACATTACCACAGAGCAGAGCCACAAACACATGAAGATCTAAATCCGAAAATAAAGGTTACAAACACAAACCCACTTTGGATCGAGCTGATCGTCGCCTGGTGAGAAAAAGGCCACGTATCAGTTTAACCTAAAAACAGAACGCTGCCCACTTTGAATGAAATAACTCAAAAAAAAAAAAAAAAAAAAACTCAGTTTATCCTCTGGAACAACTTTTGACTTCAGCCTCGTCCTTTCACGTCAACAAGAGACTGCGCGCGCTGAGTTACTCACAGGATAATAGTCTCAGTCTCGTGCTCTTGGCAGAAAGCTCTGAGCTACGACTCCAGGGGTCAACTCTGCATGTTCCAGGTGTTTCGACAAAACTTAAACATCTCCGGCATGTGGGAGAATGAATAATGGCTGAACTCTCACCACCGAGTGGAGCGGTGGTGAGAGTGGAGGAGGAATATTCAGCCAAGCCTGCTGCTCCGGCGTTTGCACGTCCCTCCGATGTTAAAATAAGAAGTGCTCTCGCCTGGTGATTTTTATTTTTAAGTTAATCAACACCACCTGGACATGTGTGAAAGTGTACCAGCCTCAGTTAGAGTTAAATCCGACCAAACTCCCTGATAATTGGGTTCAGCTGCAGGGACACACAGATGGGCCCGGAGAGCGGCTTCAGTCCGCTCATAATTAAAACCCGCCTGGATAAAATAAGAAGCGAGAAATGTCACGATGAAGGAAAACTCAAGGGATGAAGGTCGATGACAGATGTGAATCGAGGGAGAGTTCACCACTACCTGAATGAAACCTGATCTGAAGTTGTGCCTCAGAGTTGAGGGCAGAGCTCCTGTGATCGATTTTTTTAAAAAGCTGTTTTCTTTCTGTTTATCTTTTATTGAAATTATTTGGACGATCCGATTCAGACGGCAAAAACAGAAGAAATCGGGAATGACTTCTTATGACTACTGGATAAATTACTTTATGAATAAATACAAGCACAACACCTCTGATGAAAAACTGCATTTATCGTTTAATCTTGTTTACATCTTGTTTATTTTTTTTAGTTTGGCAGCTCACAAAATACAAGCGTTTCTACTTCACGTCCAAACATAAAACTGCATCAACCTGAAACTACAGACGGTGTAAGTCTCTTCAGATGAATCCTCCTCGTCCTCTCCATCTCATATCCTCGGCCTCAGAAATCCTCCAAGATCTCTCAGTGTCTAAATTGCACGCGTGCATGTTCGTCCACGCTCCTCTTTTCTGTTTGGTGAGCAATCTCACGTTATCCACAACCGGCACCCTTCTGCCCAATTAGATCTCCACTCGTCTTACTGTGCATCATTATAGCTGCTGTTGTCTCCGCTCTGCTTTGCATATAAATGACCAAAAAAAAAAAACCTTCCGCCATGTTTGTCGGTCTTCAAACGCTGGACGCACACGCATGGAAAGGCAGAGCGTTGCATGTGTTGTGTGTGAGATCACAGCAGAGTCGATGAGTCCTAACAGAGTCCTTGTAAAATCAATCACAGCTGCAGATCACCGCTGATCTGCCCGCGTGCCAAAGCAAAGCCAACGGACTGTGAGTCAACATTTTACTGATTTGTCTCGGATGAAAAGGGGACGACTGTGAAATCTGACAACAAGGAGCCAGAGTGAAGCTCACTGTTTTCAATCAGCTCCTTTTTTGAGATTATAATAATCATGGTGGAGTGTTAGACCGTTCTCCTCGAGAATCATCTAAAGTGTCTGAAAACTCTTGTTGACTCATGCAGCAACACTGGAATATCCACAACAGACTGAATCATCTTCAATTCTTTCTGTCTGCAGATGAAATGAAGGTGAATTATTCACGTCCTTGTAGTTGCAGTCACATGCCAGCGGGGGCGCTGCAGCCCCTCCAGTATTCTTTATCGTGTGTTTGCATTTTCTAAAAAGTTTTTGAGAACATTCAAACCCAGAGGAAATGTTTGACTCGAGGAAACACAACCTTTCATTTGTGTAGTTTCTCTCCACGGAAGATTTTGCGTGAAGGAAACAACTCCCATGATTCAACTCTGCTTCTTGACATCATCACGCTAGGTCTTTTGTTCCTTTTTAAAGACAAATTCTTCTTCATTTACCTGTGTCTTTGCACGATTTACTTCCTGGTCCTACTTCCTGTCCTCCAGATTAACTCGTCCCGTGATTTCCTGCCCCGCCCGGATTAAACTCATCATTGTTTCTACCAACAAGTCTCTGCTGTTGACCCCACGCGTTCTTAATGAGCGATGTAGAGTGGCTTATTGTTGTGCTGCATTTTTGAAGTGCAGCAAAATTTTCTCTAAGATTCAATTTACTCTTCGTAAATGTAAAACTTCCGCTCTCAACTTGACTTGTGACACCACAATGAAACTGATGTATTTTCTGGATCAGCAGCAGCAGCAGCAGCAGCCAGTAATTCCAGCAGTCGATGTTTGTACGGGCGCTGCGAAGGTTAAGGCTAAATGAGATTTACTGAGTGTTGTTCTGAGGTCATCAATAGTCAGTCAATCAGCGAAGGCAAACAAACCCAAACAGGCAGAAAGCAACGAGGAGAAAACTAAAAAACAAACAGAACTAATGAGAAGGGAAGAAGAGAGGATCGAACTGTGCGGCTGCAACAGACAAGACGGAATAATGCTGCACCCCTGTCACGAATTTCACATCGGAGCACGAGCAGGCGAGAGGAAAATACTTCCACATCTGTCTGCATGTCATGTTTCAACTCACATTTCCGTTCTCGTATCGCGGAGATGTCTCCTACTTGGCAAAAACAACAAGAGTAAGATTCTACAGCGTCAAAATCTGAACGGTCTCAGTCAGATATTTTCTTAGTGGCAGGATAAGTTCCTGAAAATGTCTCAGAGATCCACATTCTACCCCCAGCCCCACATTGAAAACCCATTTACCAGCTCAGGTGGTTTTCATGAGAGGCTGCAGCACATTGTCAGATGTTCTGCTGGCACCTTGATATTCATTTTCAAGGCTAAATTTGACTTCAGTCAGTTTACACGACTCGCTTTTCTTCTGCGGCGGGTATTCATCTTTTTTATTCCATTAATAGTCGCCTGCCACTCCACACAAGCTGCTTTTAAACAACTTTTGTTTTATGATTAATAAAAGTTTAATGTGGCGTTCACAAATCAAAAGCTGCTTATCTCATAAAAACACATGAACACTGGCAGGTAGGTTTGTGTGAACCGGAGTTGTTCGCTTCCCAATAGGAAGAAAAAGAAAAAAAAAAAGAGAAAAAATCACATCTGAAGTGCGTCTTCGGGGGAGAAGGGAGAATATTCTGCCTCAATAATTAAGTGGCTAATCGCAGAAAATAGAAAAGAATAATCTCTCTGCTATTTACTGTTGACACAGTTGTGAACATGAAAGCTGGGGCTGACGCACACATGTGTAGAGGCAGAGAGACAGAGAATGATGTTTTCTGGTTTTTTCGCTTGCACCCTCTCATTTTCATGCTGTTTTATTCGGACTCATCAAGAATTCTGTCAGAAGTCGTCTTTGAAGCACCATGCTCTCTTGTCCTGGTTTTGTTGATATTTTTCTTTCTAAATGTTAATTTGATGCTTATGTTTCTCTGCGTGTGTGTGTGTGTGTGTGTGTGTGTGTGTGGAGTCCTCCGGGTGATGTTTGCAAATAAAGCCTCAAGCTGCCTGACAACAGTTGTCGTGATGCTCCAGCACTAATTAACTAATTAAAAGACAGAAAGAGGAAAACAGAGCGTGGACAGATGGACGGACAGAGACGTGCTGCTCTGCAACCATCAGTCCAGTCTCAGGTTCAAACCTTTGAATCTCTCTGTCCCTCACAACGCCGTTTGGCTCCGTGTGAGGCGGATCGATTTTCACACATGCAACATGACCCTTTTAATTTCCTTCCTGCGTCACACGCGGCCCTGATCCACACGCGGAGCGAAGGCGTCATCACCGCGGAGGCTGTGATCGCACCGTCTCAGATCGCCTGTCGCTGACTTCATCACTCGCAGGTTAGCAACAGCCTCGACTCACATTCAGCCCAACAAGGATTATCATGATTATTCAAATCTTTATTCTTCGGGTGAAGCTCGGGACAGTTTGGTGGCGAAACGCCGGGAAATGGGACATTTTAGTGTTTCGCTGACGTTTAGTCGGGACGCGGCTTCACACTGGGACAAACGGGGACATCTGGTCACTGAGCGGTCACGCATTTAAAAAACACTATTTAGAACTTTGAGGTTTCCTTAACTCCACCCAGCAGCGGGAGTCCTCCTCTTGATGTATCATCCGTCTTTTTGTCTTTTTGTCTGCTCTGATATGTACTGATGAAATAACAACATGCACAAAAAGCCTTTCAGGTCCTCACACCTACACATTAACACAAGCCACAGGACTTTAAATTGAAGTGGAAAATCACCAATCACTGAAGTCTGCCCGCTGTTAGAGAGTGGATGAATGAATTGTGATTGCATGTCCACTCAGAATGAATGGCCAATCACAATAACGGGTTATTACTGAGCACAATAGAACTCTTAGGTGACAGGGTGAAATCATATACGTTTTCTGGAGGCTGGTGAAAGCAGCTGATGTCCAGACCAGAAGGTGCAACAATATACAAACGCTACCAAAGCAACATGAGCTACTGTCACGCCCCAAGTCTGAAGATGTCTCCCACAGTGTCCCCATAGATCTTCATCTACTGTCTCTGTCTGGAGCCTGAAGAGAGCCAGTTATGAACGTCTCTCAGTGTAGACGCTGCAGTGTTCTGTTGTGGGTCCTTTATCTATAACCTGACCTTGTGTAGTGCTTAGAGAGAGAAGAGAGCGCATCTGTGGAATTACATAGACGTTCTTCTCTTCACAGTGTACAAATAGAATGGGATATAGAAATTTAATATATAGAGTTATATTCAGTAATGTGCAAGGATATAGTGTACATTTATTTGAACAGGCGTTTCCTTGTGTTTTCATTTTCAATCTTTCCACTATTAACATCCCATAAAACCACAACTTGGAGGCCAGTAAACGCCACACCTCTTGTCACTCACCTAAAAAAAAAAAAAAAAAAAATCTAGATGGGTTCACATTTGGATTTCCTCTAAAGATGGTCTCCTCGGCTCAAATGTCGTCTGACACGGTCACACTAATAAAGCAAACGAAAGCAAGATCCTAGTTGTTCCGGAGCTCTCGGCCACGTCACACGAGGTGGAGAAGACACCAGAGGGCTCACATAAAGAAGAGGAGGTTTAAAAAGCTCTGGTGCCGATGAAGAACATGAGGTATGACTGGAGCGTCTGCGGGTGGCTGGTGTGAGTTTGATGAGGCAGGATTTCAAATTGTTAACTAAATGTTTTTAATGAGTGTGAAGTCTGGGTGGTCACAGCGGGCCTCAGTGTGTGTGTGTGTGTGTGTGTGTGTGTGGAGGGTTAAGATCATCTGTGAAGATAATCACTTAAGACCGGCCTGAAATTGGGTCGTTTTTTTGTGATTATCAGGAGGCAATTTGGGTTCGAGATCGACCTGCTGATCCTCAAGTGTGTGACAGGCAATAACGATCAGAGTGAAGAGACACTTTATTTGCATTTCTACCAAAATACCTTCAGCCACTTCACTGCTCTGATTCCAAGTTGGCGGTTAATGGTGTCTGATAGTTGTTTAATGTCCTGAATATAAAGCTGCGGGCTGAGCTGATTCATCCATTAATTGAGCCCGCCGCTATTTTGTGCAAATATATGAATAGTTTCATTAATTTTTTAAGCACAAATGTATTTTTTTAACAAGTCAAATTTACAGATTTCAGACACATTTTTCCGCTTCTTTCTGTGTTTTTTGAGATAAATAAAAGAAGATGTCAGCCATAGTTTTGGACAAGTTCTTGAATTGATTAATCCAAAACTTAATAAGTTGCCCGCTCACATTCTTTCCAGGAAAAAGCAGCACAGATAACGAACGGCTCATTAGCTGGAGTCCTAACACATGGTTTACCCCGATAAGTAAAAACATTTTCAATGTTCATTAAAAAGATAGTTTCTCACTTTTCATATCGCTCGCAAGTTTGGTGTGTGTGTGTATAGACTGGCCGGCGACAGACACCAATAACAGACATGTAGGTCAGTGACGGGTGTGTTTTGGTTACTTGCACAGATGCATTGTGTGTGTTCATTCATGCAGGGGAGCTGAAGTTTTTACAGCACAGACAAGGGAAACAGGTCATATGTGTCTTAATATGTGGCACGCACAAACACACACACATGCACACATACACACACACACACTGAATGTCTCCCTGCCGCACACAAAGAACTCTCTCAGCATTTCTAAAGACGAGTATTCGGCCTTCACAGACGAGACGTCTGCACGGGGAAAAGCGAAAAGCTCATTTGTTCAGCTCAAGAATGAAAATGTCAGATTGCTTAATGAAAACAAATACCATCACATTTCATCCACACGAACACAAGCTGCCACAGCACGTGCAGTATTTAGAGAGTACAACAAGCCCGCACGTGCATGTGAATACACAAACACACACACACACACACACACACACACACACACACAGAACAACCTGACAGCAAGCAGCCACAACAGAGCACCATGGTTCTCTCTAAATTAACATTTGCATGAATAAGATTATTAGTGCAAAATGTGTTAAGGAAATAATATTCCACACCTTCACTGGTTATATATGAAGTTATTTACCTGGTTATATATGAGGTTATGACCAAGTTATTTACCTGGTTATATATGAGGTTATGTATCAGGTTATTTACCTGGTTATATATGAGGTTATGTATCAGGTTATTTACCTGGTTATATATGAGGTTATGTATCAGGTTATTTACCTGGTTATATATGAGGTTATGTATCAGGTTATTTACCTGGTTATATATGAGGTTATGTATCAGGTTATTTACCTGGTTATATATGAGGTTATGTATCAGGTTATTTACCTGGTTATATATGAGGTTATGTATCAGGTTATTTACCTGGTTATATATGAGGTTATGTATCAGGTTATTTACCTGGTTATATATGAGGTTATGTATCAGGTTATTTACCTGGTTATATATGAGGTTATGTATCAGGTTATTTACCTGGTTATATATGAGGTTATGTATCAGGTTATTTACCTGGTTATATATGAGGTTATGTATCAGGTTATTTACCTGGTTATATATGAGGTTATGTATCAGGTTATTTACCTGGTTATATATGAGGTTATGTATCAGGTTATTTACCTGGTTATATATGAGGTTATGACCAAGTTATTTACCTGGTTATATATGAGGTTATGTCTCAGGTTATTTACCTGGTTATATATGAGGTTATGTATCAGGTTATTTACCTGGTTATAGATGAGGTTATGTATCAGGTTATTTACCTGTGGAGCTGGGAATCTGCAGAGATTTAGAGGCGATTTCCTGTCAAAACAAAAAGTGATAAGACTTAAGGCTCATGGTTCTCTCTGGTTTCAGCTTTTTATTTTCTGTTGATCTTCTTCTTCTCAAAATATAATAAACTGTAAATGCTGCAGCGGGAACTTTTCTCACCCAGGTGATGGAAAAATGCGGCGTCGCACTTCAAACTCGCGATGTTTCAAACGAGCCGTGACTAACACAAAAGATCATTTCCTCTTTCAAAGTGGGATCAGGTTACTTAACGGCAGCACTGACAATGAACGAAAACACTTCAGGGACACTTTTAATGGGCCGCGCCGAGCGGAGCTGATGTTTCTGGCGGGGATAAGATCTGGTGAGGTGGCCGTCACCAAATAACGGCCGAACTCAGGGTCTAGGGGTCACTGCTGGTTCATGGCACGCTGCCTGACTCTGTGCCGCCTGGCCACTAGTGACAGTTATTAAGACCGAAACTGGATATATCCAGCATGGAAAATTAGACAGCAATCGCTCCGGCTGCTTTCATTTTCCACAAAGTACTCAAACGACTTCTGTTGGACATGCTGCAAGAATATATAATTACCACTGACAATCCGGTGGTTCTCTATACCAACACAGATCTGTGTGTACGTACACAACATGCATCTGAAGCTCTTCTGTTTGTTTTTCCAGTCAGATTTGGCTGCATCGCTGTTCCTCCCTGACACTCCAGAGGAGTTTTTTGGACTCAAACACTTCCCAGACCCCGTGCCTGCAGAGTGGCGAGCAGATAATGAGTGACTTTACATTATTCGTGGGATGATTTCTTGAAGTTTCTTTGTCAAAACCAAACCAAAATGAAAACTTGCTTTGGCATCATTTCAGGCTTTGGCAGCTCCGGCCAACAGGTGGACTTTTATTTTTATTTATTATGCATTTAACTTTTAAACGTGAACCTCTAAAATCCAACAAACCCTCAGAGCAACATAATAAAAACTAACTAAAGAAAATCAAGCTCATCCCATTACATCTCAGCACTGCCACTTTCACCTCTTTGCCTCTTTTTTTTTTTACTTCTGCAGGTATAACATAGGGCCCAAAGAGCCAGGTGCTAGTACAGTGCTAGTGCTAGTGCTTTGCTGGTTCTAATCAGCTAAGCACCAGTATTTGGTACCCGGAGCCTGTTCTTTGTTGGTGGAAACAGAAAGAACCGGTTCCAAACTAGGCACCAGCCTAGAACTAGCACTAGCACCAGCTCCATTTCTTGGCCCCGTTGATCATTTTGCAACCTCTAATTTGCTTTCTGTCAATTCACGCAGCCCCCAGCAAGAGAGGCAGGCACTTTAGGAGAACGATAAAGATCAGAATAAGGAAATAAAGGATAAAAGCGATGCTCCAAAAAAAAAAAAAAAAGATCCTCAAACACCAGACAAACACCTGAGTTGTAATCCAGGATTAGTGCGATCAGGATCTCTTCCTCTTCTGTGTGTGTTGAACGACTAAAGCCGGATGGGCGTATTTACAGAGGGGAAACCAGGTGATCAGTTCAACAGGAGAAAGCTGCGGAAGAAAAAGAAAAAAACTACCAGTGGAGGAGAGCAAATTGTTAATGTGCTCATCTCTTGTTCTTTCATGCAAAACCCGTGTTTGCACTTCCAGGGAGAGAGGGAGGAGGGGGAGGAAGAGGAGGA
Source organism: Pseudorhombus dupliciocellatus (assembly GCA_016785235.1). NCBI lineage: Eukaryota > Metazoa > Chordata > Actinopteri > Pleuronectiformes > Paralichthyidae > Pseudorhombus > Pseudorhombus dupliciocellatus. The sequence goes on from JAFBJW010000392.1 coordinate 1,108,591, forward strand.
GGAAGAGGAGGTCGAGACAGAAATGTAATGAAACTGAAGGAAAAGATGACAGAGGGCTGTTCTGTGCAGCCACTGATAGAACCTGGATGAATGACAAAGCCTTGTAATTAATAAAGTCAAAGGATAATCAGGAGCCGGCATGCGCACGTACTTGGACATGCAGGCTTTGCTCGCGCCGTGTCACGCTGTCACGCACGCTCTCACACACACACGCGCACACACAGTGAGTGTATCGCTCTGCACAGCTGAGGACCAGAGGCTGCTGTGGCGTGATGGAGAAGCAAAGAACAAATAGAAAGTGAGGGAGCACCTAATGAAGATTTTAAATGAGGACGATCCTGTGAAAAGATGATAACCCTCTCTCCTCACCCACTGGGTCCCTCCCCGCTCTAATGCCGCCACTTCTTCATTCCCCGCCCTCCCGCCGCTCCCCCCTCCTCCCCCCTCTGTGTGTCCTGCACCCCATAAACTCTGCATTATTTTAATTAGGATTTGTACACTCCAACACTTTAATTTTCTCTCACTTATTTTCCCCAGAAATCTCAGTTTTATTAGCTATCAAACCATTCCAGGCCACACTCATAATTACGCTCAGTCCCCTGGGGATGAGTGGACGTGTGTGTGTGTGTGTTTGCGTATGCGTATCAGGGTTTTCGGAAAACTAAGAGCACAAAGTGCTGGTACTAACCTCACTGAGAAAACAGCAGATTGTCTAGATAAAGAGTAAAAAGGGCTTAAGGTTTATTTTCCAAGGTATAATTAATGACTGAGTCAGAGATGTGTTATCTTAAGAATATCACAACCTCTGTGTGTGTGTGCGTAGGACTGTGTCTGAATGAGTCTTTCCCTCTCCATAAATTCATCGTTTGGTTAAATCTTAGAGCAACGGGTGATGTTATTTACCTGTCGTAATTGGTTTTCCCAAATGGCAGTTCAGCTCATCTCTCTCTCTCTCACACACACACACACACACACACACACACACACACACACACATCCAGTCCCTTAATGAACAGGCAGATTGGAATATCTTTCACCATTTATTTTAGTTGGTTGGATTTAGTAGCTTGCTGTGACCATTGACACTTCAGTAGTTGGTAGTTAGGTAGGTAGTAGTTCATCTATTCCGCCTGATCTCAGATAGTCATCAATAGTTCTCCATTAGTCGCTCTGGGGTTCCAGCTGTCTTCTTTCCACTGAGTCTCTGTGAATTGACTCCGAATGAGCGATGTGCTGGATGTTTGGCGTTTTTAAAGGTTGTATGTCACTTTGAAAAGCGTTTACCTTATAGATCGTTAGATTATAGATTAAAGGAGTTTAAAGAAGTCTTCCCCATTTTTGGCTTGACACACACACACACACACACACACATAGAGAGAGAGATGGTTAAGACGATGAAAATGCTATTTCAGATAGTGGAGGCACAAAGTCAACATAGTTTGCTCACACAGGTGTGTGTGTCTGAGGAGCCAGATGTTCTGTCCCAGGTGAAAATAAAGTTGTCATTTCTTCATCCCACCTTCCGTCTTTCCACATTATCGTCCCTGTGCGTCTCTGCGTCTCGCTGGATGTTAGCTCCACGTTAGCTCTTCGCCTTCTGAAGGTCACAAAAACAACGTTCTCAGTTTGTCTGGTTGAGCCAAGGAAATGTGAACGTGGACAGAAAGATGGATTCTGTCTGTTCGCACGCTGCCAAACTCTGGATCTCACTGGAGCTCAGTGGTCGAAAGTTAAACTACCATTAAAAAAAACAAACAAAAAAAACCTGACATTTGTTTCATGATTACACTGTGAGTTCCATAACGTGGGCAAAAGCACATCTACAAGTTTCCCCATGTTAAATATACAAAGGTAAAGTATCGAAAAGCTCAACCCGCTCACAGGCCGATGTGGCGCCGGATGTCTCTCAGTGAACATGCGCTGGAGACCTTGAGACGTTTTTCACAGCAGATGTTTGGACTCGTCTGAGCAGGAGAAGCAGAAATAAAACAGATTTAATGAAGCATAACAACAGCAGGACCTTGGAACCCGCTCATCTAAATGATATACACCGGTTTTAAACGTTCTCCGGTACACCTGCGCTTTTCCTGCTGTCGCACGCCAAACTGTCTGCTCTGAGAAAAGGTCCCCGCAAGCGTGACCTCATAAATTCATACGCACACAAACTGAAAGTGCTTTTCACCGCGTCGGGTAGACCAACGCATTTACGCTGAAAACAAGCGCAAATGTTTGTTTGGGCCGGAAACCACATTTCAATTATTTAGATATGGACTTCTATTTTTATCTGCACCAAATTGTTCATGCTCATAAATATCAGTCCTCACAATACGGCTTATTTTTTCCATCAAGGTACAATAAATACTAAAATTATTTCACTCATTTCTATGCTTAATGCTGCAGACAAACAAACACTCACAGGAGGAAATAGAATGTGTTAGACCAATGAGGCCCAGTAACCGAAATCAGACACGTGTCCTCACTTTGTTCAAGACGCCGTTTGAAAAGCAGCGTGGACCAACGTGTCAGTGGTTCCCAGTGTCCACAGTGGGATTTCAAAATATTCTCTGAAACCACCTTTCTGCCACTGATTGATTTTTCTTAATCACTAAATGGTCAATTACAGCAGCAACAGGCGAAGGTTGCAGACGAGTCAGAATTCACAAAACCCACACTTCACGTTTTTTTAACCTCCTCCAAGGACGTTATGTTTTTAACGTTCATTCAACTTCTTGTTTCGTCAGTTTATCTGTTGAATTCTAGAGCTTGGACTGGACTTTTCTCTGAGTTCTCATGATTTATGGATCACGATGGAATGAATCGGCCAAGTTTAAGCGAGCGATATCGATGCTTGTTAGCAATCTGGGGCGGCTCCAGTTAAATATCCTGATCCGGTGAATTAAATGTGGTGTCGTGAGCGGAGAAGAGGTTTCAATTAGATTTTTCCATTTGTCAACTTGACACTGAAGATTCCATCTCTTTAGTTATTCCCCCCCCCCCCCCCAACCTTTTTTTCTTTCCCCCCCCCCCCCCCCCCATCTATAAGGAGCGATTGACTTTAAGGCCTTGGCGGAGGGAAGCGCTCGCCCAAGTGCCGCTCTGGGAAAACGCATTAAACTTTCTCCGCTGAGCGCAACGTCGTGAAAATCCTTCAAAAGAGAGCGGCGGTCCAGGAAGCGCGAGCCCGTGTCGGGGCGCAGCTCATCACGCGGAGACTAAACGACCCGCCGTTAAGAGGGAGCGCGAACGATGCGACCGTGACCCGGTTTCTTTGAAGCGGTCCTGCGCTAACAGGTGCAACAAAGCTAATAAGGCCGCGATGGAGATTTCAAACGGGGCGAAGTCCATGAAGCCTGAAAACAGGCCTGATCAGTCAAATTAAGTGGAAACACCTGCGTGCGTGTTCCGCCGCTGTGTGGGGAATTCAAATGTGGCTCTATTCAAATCTTTGCTTACCTTTCATGCCGCCCCCCCCACCCATCCACCTGCCTGTCATTGTTGTTTGTATGCAGCGGGGGAAACAAGGGTTTTCTGCTCTAATAAACTCCATTTTTTGAGTTTGTGGCCTGTTAATCAATCCCCGTCGCCGAGGCTTTTCTTTCCCGCTCCCACTGCCGATGGAGGAATCCTCTCTCACCAATTAGACGAACAAAGTGACTCTGCATTCCCATTACAGCTTGTTTCCCAAGAAATACTGCACATCGCCTTCTGCCGACCAAATCACATCTCCTTTCACTTTCTTTAAAAACGACCCTTTGTCTTCCTTCTCCAGCCACTTCGCGCCAACCACAGAAAATTGCACGGCGACTGTGTACCGGGCCCAGCCGAGCATCGCTGCTCTTTTTTTCCCTTTTCTTTTTCTCTTGCTTATCATTTCAGCCGTACAGGAGGCGAGACTCACTCTGCTGTTTCATCCAGGCTAATTCACTCTGAATAACAGACGCAGCCTCCAGTGAAAAATGGAAAATGTTGGGTTGCGGGCAGGAGGAAGAGTGGAGAGTGAGTGGAGCAGAGGAGGAGGAGGAGGAGGAGGAGGAGGAGGCCTCAGCTCCACGGGGAGGGTCAGAGGAGCAGGATCACCAGCCAAGGGTCAGACTGAGGCATTAAGTCGTTAGAGTATCGACAAATTGACGCCATCAACACAGCCAGTGTCGAGAGATGACTCAAAACCACAGCGGCGATCAATGACTCAGGTTCTATTTTGAGTTTTCACAGTGATGAATTCACAGTTTTGTCCATTGCATGTCAGAGAATTGTGGAAAATGTCTTCGTGCTGTCTCGGCGCTCAGGGTAACGTCTCTAAATTGCTCGATTTGTTCAACCAGCCGTCGGAACGCTCAGTAGAACAGAGAAAGCTGCCAATTCTCATCTGTGATAAACTCAAACAGGCGTTTGTTGTTTTTTTTTTAATTGAATTTTTTTTGATTGATAATGAATTTAACACACGACGTGGTTTTTCTGAGGGAAGAGAATATCAGAGCGCTGACTCACACCTCCACCGTCGATGAACATTTAGGAGGTGTTTCACCAATTTTCATCATCGCTATGAAAACAACAGCTGACCAGCTCTTACAAAGCACCTTTCAATGCGATGCGACGCATGACGTCATTTCAGCATCAAAGTCCACCGGAGAAGATAAAGTATTGGTTCAATTCAAGTTTCTCACAGCTGCTGGAACAGACTGTGGTCAGATCAGGTTTGTGCGCGTGGAGCTTCACAAAAATAAGAAGAAAATATCACAAAGAAAAAAAAAAAAAGAGGAATCCGCTGCGCTCCCTCCACCGCTGAGGTCGCTGACCTCGCCGGAACATCATTGCTGAAGTTTCTTCAGGTTCACTGAGAGCGAGACTCGTCTGGAGCTGTCCGCAACTGCGAGTGTGAACTCGGGAGCCGCTCGGGGGACAGGGCAGCGGAGCATTATCACGCTCTGACTTGAGGTGGAGAAATAATGTGACGTCCAGCCTCTGCAGGGAAATGTTGGCGTTCCTGTGGATCGTGTTTCGGGTGAAAATCGAATATTCTCCTTCAGTGGTTCGCTGTAAATGCTGCATTATTGTTCACGGCGTGGCTGTTAACTCGGTGAAGAGCAGCCGATCTTCTGGGCCCTCGTCAAAAAGCTACGGCGAAGAGAGAGGCGGGTTCCAGGCTGGGAAACCGAAACAATGAGCTGAGACTTTATAATCCCTCACAGAGCCGAGGGCGAGTTAATTATCTGCGGGTTCGTCGCCCTTTCACATTAGATCTATTCTCATCACAAAAGATATTAATTCGAGCTATTTTAACTTGGTGAAAACTGTGAAAATAAGAGTCGTGATGTAACGAAGGGAGCCAGGCGCTAACGAGGCCAAAGCAGTGAGATTTAAACCCAAACGAGGAAGAGTCCCGAGTCCCGAGCACCGCACAGCTCACTGGGTCACGTCTTCCTGACACCGGCCAGCGAGAGCCGCCCTGCCATCAGAGACGGGAGGAGGCGTGTTGCGCTGACTGAAGTGTGGGCCTGTCAATCACCGCGAACTGCCGCGTTTGGCATTTCAGTCAGGTGCCGAAAAGTGTGTTTGTTGCCAGAGCAGCTGAAGTCAGACAGGCTTCCAGACAGCGCGCCTGAATAACAATATTTCATCAGAGTAAAGTGGGAATAACAGGGAGGAGGATGAGAGGCGCGAGGATGGTGCAGGACGGAGCCGCTGTGACGGCGGCGATGACGTTAAACACCAAGGTGAAGATGTAATGATCTCATACAAACACACATGCATCTTCCAGTCATATGAAACAGTGAGTGCTGCAGTGACGCCAATTATTGTGTGTGTGTGTGTGTGTGTGTGTGTGCTTGTGTGTCCTTGTGTGTGCTGTTCCAGGCCTGATGAAAATGCTTTTAGGCTAATTACATGAAAAGAGTGTCTTGCTATTTAGATTAGTTTTAATCTTGTGCTTACGTCTCACACACACACACACACACAATATATGCAGACTCACACTGCACCGGCTCCACAGACTGCTGCTCTCGTCGCTGGTTTTTTAAATTAGTCACTTTATCAGAATAACTTGTTCTTTTGTGTGTGTGTGGTCACGTCTTTCACGACAGCAAACTCCTGACTGAGTCAATACAGAACATGATGCTCTGAGCGTGCCTCCCTCAGATGCTGATACCTCCTGTGCTGACGGTGCATTCCATTCACTTCCTGCTCTGTTTTAATTGATGGACCAAAAAGGAGAGGAGAAGGAGAAGAGGAGGAGACGCCATGTTTTATTTAATTCTCCCACCTTGTTGTCAAATGTAATGTAACAGCTCCCTCTGTCCAGAAGTACAATGAACTGCAACACCTCCTCCTCCTGAATGGATGTACACAGCTGTCTGTCTCCTGGGGCGTTAAAATATAACAACACACACGCTTCAGTGTTTGCATCCGAGTGAATTAAATGTTGTAATAAATGTTCGGTAACACAGAAAATAAAATAACAACCCGCGGCATTTTTAACAGATAGATATGAATGTCACTCATTTCATCAACCAGGACTGAGTGGTTTCGTTTTAGCTAAGATCAAGAAATTGAAAATGCTTTTTCATCACATTTCTAGTTAATCTGAATTAACTTTAATTACATTTTACAACATCTGAATCAGATCTTGAGGAAAAGAGAAAACACTGTGAATAATTCAAATATTCACGAATAATAAATAACAAAAATGACTTCTAATAATTCCAATACTACTCATGAATGCTTTAATTTCTATAAAGAACCAAGTTTGATTTCACTTACACTTTTGGCCCGTTGCTTGGACACTATAGACACATTGTTAAACCAAAGAAACATAACTTGAAGTTGTTGGGATTAAACATTAAACAAAAGCGCTGCTTTGCTCCTTAATGCAACACAATCCTGCACACTACACACTGAGGTCTCAGGGTGCTATTGGGAAAACATCTCTATTTAAAATACAACACACATCGGTGTGTCGGTTATTTCCCAGTGTTGGGTCTGTTTTTGCCTGTGTGTGACCCAAGTTTGGCAAAACGTGTTCAAAAACCTCAGACTGTGGGTTTCACAGCGCCCCCTGATGGTCAGTCCCGGTAATGCGACCCCCCATCCACCTCCCAGTCCCTTATCAGTCTGACCGTCGCATCGCCTCCCCCTCCCTCCCTCCCTCCCTCCTTCCGCCCCCTCCATCCTCCTTCTCTCTAAAACTCTATCCCTGTCACCCTCACTCTCCTCCCCTCCCTGTTTCTTTGACTCTCTCTCTCTCTCTCTCTCCATTTCTCCCCCTCTCTGACTCATCTCCCCCTCTATCTCTTTCTCACCCCTCCCTCTCCCCCTTCTCTCTGCCCCCCCCTCTCTGACTCTCTCCCTCCCTCCCCCTCTCTCCCCCTCTGCCCCCCCCCCCCCTCTGTGTCCAAGTTCACAGCCCCTGTCAGTGTGCAGTTGTGTGTCACAGCGGGTGTGTGTTGTGCAGTTGTAGTAGTTGTGTAGTTGTGTGGATGGACGGACTCTCCTCTCTCTTCTGGTTTTGAACTAACTTTTAGGGAAACTTTCGCTTCCTCCGCGGGTTCGATTCCCCCTCTGGACACTGTGGCTCTCAACCAAGATGGACACGGTTCGTCTTGTCGGGGACTAGACAGCTCCAGCTTCTCCCGTCGATGTGGACCTTGATCGTTCCTCTTCGTCAGCTGGATGTAGCCGCTCTGGGTCGTCTCCACCCGGGACATCGCATCCTATAATGAACACTCACCCCCGCAGCTTCCCGTGAACTGTTTGCTACTTGTTTTTAATAAAAGGAAAACTCCGTTCCCACGGTCCGACATGTCGGGAGTGGTCCGCAGCCTGAGCCGCTGCCTGCTCCCGGCCGACGCCAGCCGGGAGCCGGGCGGCAGCAAGGAGAGCAGCCGGGAGAGGGACGCGGCGCAGGAGCGGGAGGCGCGGCGCCGGAGCCGGGAGATCGACGCGATGCTCGCCCGGGAGAGGAGAGCCGTGCGGCGGCTGGTCAAGATCCTGCTGCTCGGGGCCGGAGAGAGCGGAAAGTCCACATTCCTCAAACAGATGCGCATCATCAACGGGCAAGAGTTCGACCAGAAAGCGCTGCTGGATTTCCGGGACACCATCTATGAGAACATACTGAAGGTAAGCGCAAGGCTCCATGGGAAATAAAAGTGCGAGAGAGGCCTCTGTAAACTTTACAACAGAGTCGCAAAGTTTGGGTTTCTTAGAATCTGTCCACACTGGGCTTTGGAAGTTATTTGTTTGAGAAACGTCTTGAGTTTGTCTCCATCCTGGAGTGCCTGTGTCTCTACAGAGGACATTTTGACCTGTCCTCACAGGGTTGTTTGTGGGCTACACCATCGTATCTACGCTGTAGCTGCGGCATAGCCAACGTGTATCCTTCGCAAGACCTTTCGTTTGCACCCCGACGTGCACCTTCTGGACGTCAACGTGTGATCCGTCCTCTTGGTAGCATCGCATTTCCGGAATCTTGTACTTCGTCGGCACCATTTTGGAATTGAGTTCAAGGAACGAACGCGGACGAAGGTGGACCAAGTAGGCGAGAGATTTCTTCAAGAGGAAGTGATCGCTCTTCGACATCCATTAGCTCCAACACGATAACTCTCCACTGTTCCCAGTTAAACTGGGACGTTGGAAAACTTGTTATAAGCACAACCGAAACTGGAAAGAACACAACACAGTAACATAGAGTCCCCGAATGCTAGCCCTTGGATGGCGGCACACACAACTATTCTCGACTACAGATGCTCACACTGGCGTAGACGCCATGCATAGGCTACGTGTGTGCCCACAGCGCAGCAGGAAGTGGGCTGAAGAGTGGAGGGAATGCATTTTGTCAATGAGGGTCCTCACAACCATAGAGAGGACAAATGTGTTTTTGTGTGCGTGCGTGAGCTCCCCCCTTTGTTTGCCGTCATGGCCGGGCCTCCTTCGCCAGCTAACAATACCAGACTATTCCTAAGGGATGAGCACATCCGCCCTGAGTGCCACACAGCCCAGACACGGCCGATAAGAGCCTGAACTACTGCACCTACAGCTGTGGCAGCGTTGGCACGAGCCTGCCCCGAGTCCCCCCACGCACCCCACCACCATCTAAACACTGCGAGCAGAACCCAGCAAGTAAATGTACCTGTAGAAAAAAAAGATGTGCATTTGGATGTTCCAGCTAATCCAGAAATGATTTATTGCAAAAAAAAAAAAGTCAGTAAGTATTAAATTTACATTAAACATAACATAGAGAGGGAGAGGCAGCAAACAGAGGATTATTTTCTTCTTTCACCATCGGTTATTTTCAAGACCAACATCGAAAATGGTGGAACTTCAGTTTTCCTGTTGTCGACAATAAATAAATGCCACAAATCTTCAACAAGCTGTGCTTCACCAAGGTTACATAGGGTCATTGATGGAGGATCAGCTTAACCTGCCTGGTACAACGAACCTTCCTCCCCCAACATCCTCCCACAACCCTCCCCTTCCTTCCCTCCCCCGGGAGCCTGTAATGACAGAGGAGGACGAGGCAGGGAGGAAGGACGGATGAAGCTGAAAGAGAACACAGGTGTGTGTGTGTGTGGCTCAGCTCGTAAAAATGAATGACAGAGGCTGATCTCAGGTGTGGTCCTGCTCCTCCAGTCCCAGTAATTACAGCTCCGCTCTAATCCTGCTCAAAGTGGAAGTGTTGACTTCTCATGAGTCAAAGTAAAACCGAACAACTGCAACAGGAGAAAACACAGCCAGCGGCAAATACATCCTACAAGCAGCACAGTGCACTCAGTTTAAAGAAACAGCTTTACACACCGAGCCAATAAGAACAACTTTTAGGAGCTTATTGGATTTGACTTGTTCTATCAAGCACTTTTTCTTCATCGGTCCTTTTCTGATTGTCTTTATTTTTCGGTTATAAGTGTTTTCCTGCTTTGTCTGAGTTTTTGGCCAGACCCCATCAATCATGGGTGAAGTCACAAGTTCAGAGTTGTTCACAGAAATGGAATGATTCAGTTTGATGATTTTGCTCATCAGCGAAATTCTTTTTAACTTTCCCTGTAAAACCGTGTCAGATCCTTTCTCTGCGTTCAACCTGTCAACAGACTTCACAGAGGTTGCTGTGCCCATCAGTACGACAGTTCACAATGTTTGCAGACCTTCTCCACCTCTACTCTGCTCGTTGATAACGCAATTTAACTTGATTCTGGCTTGTTACCAGGGGGTGAAGTGTTTGATGTATTTCTCACAGTATTTTGAAGGCCTTGTCAAATCATCAGAAAACTTCGAGTCGAAGATAAATCGGTGCGATAAGCCTGTTTCATACATTTCTCTCCTCTCATGCGTCTGTGACAGCACAACGAAACACTGATCACCAGATTATTTACCGTCAGAGTTTGAGATTGTCGTATAATCTGAGGAGAGCAGAGCAACACCCCTGCAGGGAGGCAGCTGCTCAGCCTGAGGAATAAGAATTCACGGTGTTCAGCTCAGACGTCAGGTTTTCACATCGGGTCAATGACCCATAAGACAAACACTGAAAGGCAGCCTGTTGGCGAAATGTTTTCTTCTGAATGTTGTTGCCTCAAACCGCAGATTGTACAGTACAGTTAGGGCAGAGGTCAGAGGTTCGGCTGAAGCCATTTATCTTGAAATCGTGAAATAGTCCCTAAACATGAGTGTTTCTGGTTACCATCTATGAGCTCCACCTGCTGCACATGTCAAACAGCGAGACGGGTCCACAAGACGTTTCCCAGCCAGAGACGGTGTTTCTTTTCAGAGGCTGCATCCTGTGAACGGACACAGGCCACAAAATGGAGAACAAGGCCTGAAGCTGCAGGAGCTATGCAAAATGAATCTCAATTAAATGTTTCCACGCTGATCACCAATGCTGAAATACAAGTATAAGGATCAAGGGAAGTTAGAGTTCACATTCCAAACTGTGAAAAAAAAAATAATAATAATAATAACAATCAGTCAGAATTACTGTAGATAAAACATCTATATAATTCCTAATAATTCAAACAGCATATCCAGAATAACCAAACCAGCCTGCGTACCAGATAAATATTGTGTTATTCTCCAAAACTGAAAACAAGGCTTTGAAAGGACACCGTCTGAAAGAATGAAATCTAATTTTAAAAAATGATTTTTGCATGAATGAAACCCTGTATTGAGTTTAAGCTCTGCATTTTGAAATACACGAGCGCTTCTGTGGCTGTCCTGTTTCAGAATTCAGAAAGAGTTTTGACCTTTCAGATACTTGCCCACATATTTTACAGCTGGCAAATTTCTGACAGCGATGTCCCAAGGCTCTGATGTGAAACTCCACACGACTAAGTTATTGATTGAAAACTCTGTTAAGGATACGTCTCGAGTTGCTCCCGACTCCCCTGCCAAGTCTTTTCTGTCTCCGTGAGCCGGGACGCTCATGTGGACATGTTGTTTTAGTTTTAAAATATGTAGTAGTGCGGCTGTGGCTTGAAGCCTGAGGCAGGGCTTCAAAACTGTTTTTAAAGAAAGATATGGATTAAAAAGAGATCACCTCTAATGTTAGAATTCACTCCGCTCACATGGGAGAACGTGAAGGATGCTCTGATGTTTTATTCCAAATTTGGGCACAAAAAATGAAAAAGGCCGGACTTCTAAGCCGAATGTGGAGGAGGATTTGGAACGGGAGCAGCGAGATGTGGCGCTGCTGTATTATTGGGTGAAGAAATGTAAACTATAGGGAAACAGTCTGCAGACTTGTTACAGGCAGAGGACACACAGGAAGAGAGACAGACCAGGATGAAGGGGATTATGCAACACACACACACACACACACACACACACACAGATGAGTGTACCGACAGGCCTTGTGTTGGTTTAGAAGATGTCGCAGATGAGTACAGTCGTGACTGGATGTGACTCAAGGCTCCCGCACAGTCGTCCTTCTGCTTCTGATTTCACCGGCACCGCGCTGCTGCCGGAGGTGCATGTGTGTCAGATTATGGTTGCGTGCGTCTTTGTGTGTAACACTCGTCACAGTGAGATTTTAAGATTTTAATTTTAATGAACTTAATGAACCCCCCCCCCCCACACACACACACACACTTGGGATTGCGTGCCACAAATTAACTGCAGTGGTGAGAAATTTACTGTTTCATTTTTTTTTCTTGTTTAATTTTGTTTATATCTTTAAGGATGAAAGGAGCACAACTTTTTGGTTCGGGTTTCCTTATTTCTGTCGAGTGGAACGTGATGCACGGCTGTTGATGTTGTGTAAAAGCTCCTGAATGAGACATGAAACACCTTCAACTACACAATAAACCTGACTATTGACCAATAGACAGGTCACGTGACCTAGACACACACACACACACTGACCTCGAAAACACTCCACAGCTGACAGATCAAGTTTGCAGGCGTTTGCAGGCGCGTGTGTGTTATTGTGTGTTTGATCAGTGTGCAGACCTCCCACACAGATCAACCCTCATATGTGTTTCCGTGTGTGTTTGTGTCTTCCCACCATGTTTACTAGAGAAGCTCAACACTGTTGATGTTTTCCTCAGAGAGCGCATGCAGCGTGAGGCTTTTTTCTAAGTCACTGTGGTCTGGAGTGGCTCCGCGGCTTCTCTGCGCTCAGACGTGCCGTGTGTGTGTGTGTGTCTCCGCAGGGAATGCGCGTGCTGGTGGACGCCCGCGACAAGCTGGGCATCGGCTGGCAGAGCTGCGAGAACGAGAAGCAAGGCATGCTGGTGATGTCGTGGGAGGGCCGTGCGGGCGCCTCGGGGGTGGAGCCCAGCGAGTTTCAGCTGTACGTGATGGCGCTGGGCGCGCTGTGGGCCGACGCCGGCATACAGGGGGCCTACACGCGGCGGGCGGAGTTCCAACTGGTGAGTAGATTAGAGGGGCGGTTCCCGTGCTCCACCTTCAGTCCTGTGGTATTTCATTTTAATATTTGTAGATTAAGGTTTATCAAGCTATTAGCAAAAAAAAAAAACCAAACAGTGGGTGGTGTCATATTATCCAGAAAACCCTCGTGACCCCGAGGGGTCGAGACAATAAACCACCCCCTCTAATCCTCCCATGAATGCCTGCTCCAAGAGTCACATTTACTCAGCGATTGACACGTCATGTTTAGCACGTCACAAAGCCAAAGAGTGTCTGATGAGCGAGCTATGAACAACTCCACTGAGATCAGTTTAGAATATAATAATAACTTTCCCATGTTACTGTGATGGAAAAGAGGGATTTATCAAGAAAGGTTTGTTGTTTTTCTTTCAAAACACAAATCAAACATCACAAACCAAAAAAAAACTAAGAATCGGCCAGGACTGTTCATCTCCTTCATGCCTCTCCAAAAAGCTAACCTTGAATAAAACACCCTGCACTGTGTGCACTCTGTACTTTCGCAGTGAAGAATAAATGTTCTCGCCACCGATTCCTGAAACAATTCCACGTCCCTTCAGGGGCTGGGCGCAGCAGCTCTTTTCTTGGTAACTGATTGACCAGAGGCAGTTCTATCAGAGCTAATAATCTGCAGCCCGCAGTAAACTTCAGAAGAACTGGCTGGATAATGTGGGAAATGTTTCACCTGTCGACATGGTGAGGGAGCACCGCGCTGACTGAAGCCCCAGGAAGTGTTTATTGTTCTTCCGAGTCTCTTCCCTCTCTCCTTTTACTGTCGGGCAACTTTCCAAAGGTGTCATTATTTTTCCCTTGACTGGAAGCGGAGCCGGTGAAGCGGAGCCCTGCGGAGCGTCACGCTACACTGCACCGACTCCAAACAGCTCGTACATTTCAGTCCAAATCCTTTTCCTTTTAACCCTAATGTTCTGATCGATACCGCTGGTTCCCACACTTCACTGACGCTAAGATTTCATGAGCAGTCTCAAAGAGACTCGCGCTCTTCAGGATTTAATTTGTCATATCGACGCCCTCACCACAAAGTCCTTCTTCAGGCTTCTCATTAGCGCCGTCTCCATCTTAAAACCCCAGAACATGTTGACCAACACGAGACAGTGAATGAAAATACAACTACTAGGAAAGCGTGTTCCTCCACCAAGGCCCAGCAGTGCCAGTATTTCCAGTTCTATCTCCACTGGGAAAACACGACCACATGAAAGCACGTTGAAAGTAACTGGATCCAATTTTTATTTGGCTCTGCAGTTTGAAATTCCACGCTCATCGACACCAACCCCCGTAAACAAAGGCAGAGATTCCTGGATCCACATGAAAGTGGAGTGAGTTCTTCCCTGATCCAAGTTCCGAGGAAAAGCGTACAGTATTTTTTTTCCAGAATCCTGCAAAGGACTCATGATGGAGGATGATGCTCTGGCATTAACAAGTAAAGAGTTAATATCTGAGTTGTGTTTGGCCGTTAGAGAAGTGAACAGCCTCTGAACGACGTGGTGCTGAGCTCAGAGAATCTCGGTGCTCTTTGCTCGCAGCACATTCACTCGTCTGAATCCCTGCGCGCCAGAGAACCACTCGCTTCTACAAGTGTCTACAAATGTGTCGTGAAGGGCCAGACGGACCGTTAGCTGCACAGAATGTCATGAATAACCACTTAGCCATATTGTCAACACAGCGAACGTCTCACAGCAGCTGGTCTTGTTCTGTGTGTGTGTGTGTGTTTGTGTGTGGCGTTCCAGTCTGCCGCTGTTTGTTTGTTAAAGCGACACTGCAGCTATTGTGTCCTCTCTGCGCTGTAAGTTGGACCTTTGACCTCGTTTCACATTTATCAGCGACGACTCTATCTGGAGTCAGACGGAAGCCATTTCTGCCTCCCTCTCACTTAACATACTGTGTGTGTGTGTGTGAGAGAGATGTCAGTGCACAGCTCTGGGTCAGACTGCCTTGTCTTATCTGGAGTCAGTGTGTGATAAAGCTAGTATGCGACAGCTGCACGCATCACTCTGCCTCTGAAGGATCACATTCAATGTTCTGTCTTTATTCTGACTGCCAGCAAAAGAGCAAAACCAACAATGAACAGACCCAGTACGTGTTCGATTCTATTCCTCTGAGGCGCACACACACACACACACACACACCATCTGTAAATACTCTGAGCAGAGGAACATGGAGCCTGTGATGTTGCTCATCATCCAAGTTGCTCAGGAAACTAAACATATAGTGCTGGTGCTTTATAAACTTTTCACATAAATAATTCCACACCCCTGAAACTTGCACTTTGACTGAACGTTTCTAATGATCCCAGAGTCATAAAGCACGGCTCCATTTATCGACTGTGAATACAGACGGCTCGCTGCTGGCTGCAGTGCAGGTGGTGAAGCCCCCCATCCTCCATGTCACCGGATCATTGTTTGGTAATTGTGGTTTGTTCGAAGGACTGTTGGGCGGAGCTATGACCTCCGAGCGCCGGTCTGGCTTGTTACTCGATGCCGTAAAAATGGAGGGAACTGTCGCGCGTGTATCGACAGGAACTCGATACGACGCCTCCTGTGCAGACTCCTAATGACGCCGCCTGGGAAGGACGGCTGTGACACTGCGGGAGACAGAGGGAGAAAGAGGAGCTGCGACGGCCGTCGTTATTTACAGTTTAGGGTTTGAAGCAAATGAATATTGCACAAGATGTTTAAAGGCTGTTTGTGTTTCTCTCTGGTTGTTTACCGCGCAGACAGCTGACCGAGCCTCTCTCGTTTGAAACAAAACAGATCATCTGTTTGCTTCTACACCTCGTGCCATCCACCGCCACAAATATGTAAACAACCCATGTGTAGATGAGCCCAGATTAACCGGCAGCTGCTCCGCTTCCCAGGTTGTAGATCTCTGTGCAGTTAACAAGCATGATAATTAGAGCCCTGGGGTTATCCCAGCGCTCTTTGCTTTTGTTCAGGGTTATGGAAACATTTATGACTTTATTTGGAAATAAAATAAGGAGGCCCCGCATGCGATATGTTGTGAAGGCGCCTTGGGCAGCATCGGCGTGACCCAGAGTCGGAATTAACACAATAATGAGAACGAGACCTGAAAAACAACAGCGATTCCCTCGTGGCCCTGTGACTGAAAATAGAAGTGAAAAATACACAATGTGTTCCTGTTTGGGTCCTTTTTTCACAAACTACAGTATCCAGCAGTTGTTGGAAAAATACTTGACGATTATACCTCGTGACCCTGTTCAGATTTACACGTGAGTGTTCACAATAAGTAGAATATAGAGTATAGCCGGGCTGATTCTTTCTAAGTAGGAGAAACAAAGAAATGCCTACTGTGGGTTAAATATGCTGAGTTAGATACTCTCTCTGCTTCGACTTCCCCCCCATTTCTCTCGGAGAGGTTTTCCGGGGATACCACAGTCAGCTTTTCCCAGGCACAGCTGGAGCGGAGCCACAGGCAGACAGAGGGTGGAACGACAAAAAAAAAAAAAAACACACAGAGCGCCCGATGAGACAGAGAAAGGAAGGGAGTGGAGGGTTAGAGATGTGCAGGGGTGGGGGAGAGGCTAAGAGAGAAACTGTTTTCAGACGTGCAGTGAAGTCCAAACTCATTTCTGGAGGAGCTGAATGTTAGAATGTGCCATTCGGTTGCTTTAAATACTTTCTGGAGCTCTGCCTGCCAGGCGCTCGGTAAAATGTCCGAGTGAGGCCACGGTGTGAGAAAAACCCGCAGTATGTGAGTGGGCGGGTTGATGTCGCCGGGAGCATGTGACGAATGTGAAACTGGACAACTACAAATATCAACAAGATTTTGTTCTAGGCACTGAAACCGTTAAGTGTTACATTTTGTAGTTGGGTGAGCTTTTTTATGTGATTTTCTTATGAACAATCAAAACATTTTTTGCACATATTTTTAAATTAAAGTTTCCTTCCAATTTTCCTCAGCAACTTAAAACATCATTAGTTGTTGTGTTTTTTTAACGAGATGAAAGCTTTGGACACTGCTCAGGCATTGGAGCAATTTGCAAAGCACAGATTTATCACCGGCATAGCCAAAAAGAAAACAATACTCCTCCAGACGCTAACTGGACGTCAAGGAGACAGAAAAGAAGCAGAGTCAGAAAAATAACCCGACAGCGAGCACATGTGAGGACTGTGTTTACTTGCCAGGCACGGCTGTTCCCAGCACCACACCCAGATAACACACAGTTTGGATACAGGACACAAACACCCAAGCCTCCTCTCTGCCTGACACAAACAAGGCTGTATATCACTGCTCAGCTGGGGCTGTTGTCTTCACAGACAGCCCGAGTCATGAAGCTCATTCCCTATGTCTGAGGAGATGAGATCTGAACCCGTGGGTCTGTCAGAGAGGAGCTGTACTTCCCGATTTAACTGTTGCATCTTATTTCGTCCGAGTTGTTAAACATGAAAACCCTTTTCTGTCTCTGGGTGTGCACAGATCCAGGGTTTTATTTCACTTTCGTTGTGAACATTGTGAGATGTTGGTTTTTCACTATTTTAACCATTTTCTCCGAGAATAATTAATTTATCTTCAGCTTTACCCACAGCAACTTAGAAGTGATGAATTTTTTACATTGAGGAGATCCCAAAGATTATTTTGATCCTAATAATTTGTATATTCAATCAAGTAGAGTTTAGAGCTTTGCACATAAGTCAGGTTTTATCTACTGGTTTCGACTGGAAAAATTTAAAGGATGTCAAAGGATGGGAAACAGAATAATAATCAATAGATTTATCGATAAATGAAAGAATGATTAGATACAATCCAGAATTGTTAATATTTAAATTCACGATGGTGTCACACCCAGTGACACACACACATTGCAAGTGAAGTGACGCGTGCACCTGTAGCCACACACACACGCACACACTCATACAATACAGAATGTGAGCTTATTCAGGTCTGTGCCTCAATAAAGCCCCTAATCTGCCCATACAAGTCATGAATGGAGAAATTCCTCCTGACTTATTCCACACACACACACACACACACACACACACACACACACACGCTACTGTTTTACTACTTGTTGATTTACATTACAAGGCACTAAATCAATCCTTGGCTGAATGAAAATAATTCATTTTGATATCTTGTTTAATGCCTCCACTGAATGAATCATCACATTATTTCATTTCAGCTGCTGGCAGTTAGTGTTAAAGATCTGTATCTGTATGTGTGTACGTCTGTGTCTGCATATCCCTTCATCAGTGGGAATTCCCCTCTCCCTGCTCTTCCCTCTGACCCGCCCCTCGTCCTGTTCCCGTCCCGCTGAGCCAATCCCAGCGTCTGGCTTTGTTTCCTACAGCAGTGATGGTGTGGGTCAGCGGTGGGGTCACAGGATCGTGTCTCGCCCCCACGGGGGGGGGGGGGGGGGGGGGCGGGGGGGGGGGGGGGGGGCGTCACGTTTCCTGGTCGTTACCCAACACACCGTGTCGGCGACGACAGTGATTTATTTTAAACAGCGGCATCAGAAAAAGGTTTGGTCAGAGTGACAGAAAGTGAAAATCTGCTGCTGGGAAGAAAACGTTTGAAGATGAATAATTGAACAATGGTGTATTGTAGTGAAGCCTGAGGGTGTGTTTGTGTGTTACTCCTAAAATGACTGTGTAATGCGGTCCTTTCTGACTCACTAATCCCTCCCTCCCCCATGCCTATCCCCACCGTTTTCACACACACAGCTGTTTCCTGTGTCTGTGTGTGTGTGTGTGTGAGAGAGGAAGATCAAGAATACATTTTACCCTCTTTTATTGAATTCATTCGTGAGAAATGAATGAATGTTTCTTATGTATAATACCATTTGTTTCGGAAGTGGCGGCCCTTTTTGTCCCTTTCATACGAAAGACGTAAACTTGACACCGCATCAAACGATTCCGCGCTTCGGAAAACTGGACACTCCGAAGTTCTCTCTGTGTTCCAGGCACCAGCTACTTCCACAGAATCAATTAGCAGCCTCTCAAAACTTCCCTTGAGCTGTGTAATCCATTACAGTCACCATCAGCCTGCACTTAAACCACATTACCACTCAACAACAGGGTAGCATTGACGATGAATGAAGGCGGACTTTATGTGCAGTGTGATGGATGACAACTCGAGTTTCGAGAGTCTGCTAATTTCTTTTCCCGCTGTAGGAAAATGAAATGAACTCGGCTGATGTCTGTAAGTGGCCGTAATTGATATTTTCATAAAAACGCTGCTTCAGAACTCAAAGCGACATCGTGAGCCGGTTGTTTATTGCGAAGAAGCCACGGAGAATTATCGCCGCTCAGCAGCGCACAGCTTTATGGAGAATTCAGCTCATTGTTCGTCTGTCAGATATTCAACGGTGTTCGTTCTCTCTGTGAACAGTGATCTGTTTTCCAAAGTCTTTAAAAACAACCAGAGACAGATTCTTCTCAGGAGTTGGTGAAACACAAACTCACAACAGAAGAAAACACAAACCTGAAGCAGAGCAGCAGCCATCAGCTGCAGGGCCGAACAGTCCTACATGTGATTGTCTAATTCCTCTTAAAAAAAAGAAGGAACAAGTCTGATTATCTCAACTGGGCCCTTACCAGCCCCAGGACTCATTCCTCCTCCAAGTCTAAGTCAAGTAGTTTTTACATAATCCTGCAAACAAACAAACCAACACACACTCCAACAACAGTTAGGAAGAGGTAATGACTGTTTACATTAAAAATAAAATCAATCAGTTTTATTCATCCCTCAGGGGGAAAAACAAAAGAAACCATTTCAGTAAAAATATTCTGAAAATACTATATACGTATATAATTAAAAATACAAAAAAAATGCAGAAATTAACACTGAATATTCAGTTTCCAGTAGTTCTGGGAGAAATGTGTGGCTGCTACTGGTTGGGTTAATCAGAGCTCAGTAAAACCCATTATGAATTGTTCTCTGGGAAAAATGTGACGATGAACAACCATTAAAAAAACAACCACAAAGAGAAATGGAAGCGGCCCATGTCCTGTCCTTCTATCAGTTTTCACTCATTCTTTCGTTGTTACGTAATCCTGTTGAAAAACAAACAAACATGTCCACCCTGGGGCTGATAACTGCTGCTGCTGCTGGAATGGAGCTTGGTGTGTGTGTGTGAGATCCAGGAATATGAGATGAATAAACGCAGCGTTAATGTCCGTCTGTTTCTCTGTGGCAGTGTGAATAACTGCTCTCAATGTGAATAGTGACAACACTGATAAGAACGTGGCTCAGAAAATTAAAAAAAAAAAAGAGCGGTACTGTTATGATTCCGTTACATAACAGAGTCCCTTCACTTCAAGGTTTAACATTGAGACACTGATGCCGATCGGGCCCGCTCATTAAAAGCAGCGTCACAGTGTGTTAGGAATAATAAGATGAGACTGATATGATTATGCTCGGTCACATGTTTTCTGTTGCACTGACTGATTGTCATTATGTCACCGACCACAGTGGAACGGCGTCTACATCACGGGGAGCAAATCAGGAGAAAAATTGATGCAATGATCCCAGTGCGAGCTCTTAAACCCTTTCTTCTTGTGAAATGATGACTCAGCTGTAACCTCTGTCTCTTCCTATCTTCAGAGTGAGTCGGTGAAATACTTCCTGGATAACTTGGATCGCATCGGACAACTGGTGAGTCAGAGTGACTGGTGATATCTTAAAGGAAACTATCCTCTTGACCTCCCAGAACTTTTTATCCACGAAAAAAAAAAAACAATTCCACAAATCAGAAGAAAGAAAAAAACCAATGTCTCCTTGAAGCTCCTTCTCCACTGCTTGACCGCTAACCCTGACTTTCTGTTACTCCCCCGCATCCAGAACTACAGCCCGAGCAAGCAGGACATCTTGTTTGCGAGGAAGGCGACGAAAGGAATAGTTGAGCACGACTTTGTCATCAAGAAGATTCCTTTCAAGATGGTGGATGTCGGAGGGCAGAGGTCGCAGAGACAAAAGTGGTTTCAGTGTTTTGACGGCATCACTTCCATACTCTTCATGGTTTCATCGTCCGAGTACGACCAGGTACGACCTTCCAGCACGAGTGGTCACGTAATGCAGACGCAGAGGCTAGCAGAGGCTGCTCAGACAGTCTGATCTTTATTCTCCAATAAAGTTTCACAATTTTGAAACGTACAAGAAACATCACAGAGACTAGATTTGGGATTTCCACAAAGCTCTCTTTGTGGTCAGCTGAGGAAACTTGATTGTAGTTCTACTTCTCATCAACTCATATGATGAAGTCATATGATGACGACTCCATCCTTAATTTGAGCAGAGAAACAGAAAAAAACAAAAGACTGTGTGTGTGTGTGTGTGTGTGATTCCAGGTCTTGATGGAGGATCGGAGGACAAACCGTCTGGTGGAGAGCATGAACATTTTTGAGACGATCGTCAACAACAAGCTCTTCCTCAACGTGTCCATCATCCTCTTCCTCAACAAAACTGACCTGCTGGTGGAAAAGATTCGCACAGTGGACATCCGCAAGAACTTTCCTGAGTTCAGAGGAGACCCTCGCAGGCTAGAGGACGTACAGGTACGCTGAAAACATTCCCTCTTCCGTATTCGCTCATGATCCAAAGGAGAATTCTACAAACTCGACCATCACTTCATGCATTAGATAGAACTTCTCAGATTATAAGTGTTTGGGGTTCAGAGAAATTGGGGTTAGGGGTCCATATGATTGTTAAAAATTTAATTTGCTATTCATGAAAAGTTTTAACCTCAAATGGGTCAAAAGCAGAGACGGTGGCATATGAAGCAATCTGAGCCTGGAGAGCTTCATATTTTATTAAAATATCATCGTTGGACCCATCACCAAGGGACAGATTGGAATGTGACCTCCTCTGATGAGATCGACTGTCTCTGTGTCGGCAATACAGAGAGGATATTTTATATTCCTTAATAAAAGCTGTACTTTTGAAACTTCAGTGTTTCTATTCTTGCGTCTATGCTGTTCATACTAGGTTGTACTTCGTTTAATTCTTTTATATCCGCCAATGAGTTCACATACCTCCATCAGTGCTCACGATCGACTTGCGGTTTAAACTATTCACGGCCAGAAACTGCCATAGGAGTCAATGCTTTGTCGTCTATTTGTACTTCAGAACAGCCAGGCTACCACATTCACATTAGTACTTACAGTTGTGACTCGACTTCCAGTCGGTCAAGGCAGAGCGTTGCTCACACTCAACGTCAGAAACAATTCCATCTAGTCATCGGCCAAAGAAAAGAAATCCCTGCTCCAGCTTATCTCCATTTATAGATTTCTGTCTGCAATTAAGCAACTGACTGCAAATCGACTTCCTGTTCACACACATGGCCGCTGCACGTGAGCTTACTCACTCCATCGTGATGAAAACAGCCAGCATTTTAGCACAAAGTTATTTTAGCCCAAAGCTCATTTGTGGGGGTAAGACTATTTATGTGGAAGTGAGCACTGAATATTAATTTGTAGCATGTGTTACATTTTAGAAAACCTGTTATCCCTGATTACATAAAACAGAGCCCTTGTGTCTGTGCCGCGACTTTAACTCGGTTACCTGACTGCCCTCGCTCTGCTCCTTCCAGGTGTTTCTGGTGCAATCGTTCAGTCGTAAGAGGAGAAACCGAGGGAAGCCGCTGTTCCACCACTTCACCACGGCGGTGGACACAGAAAACATTCGCTTCGTCTTCCACGCCGTCAAGGACACCATCCTGCAGGAAAACCTCAAAGACATCATGCTGCAGTGACCTTCGCGCCGCAGACGGCTCAACTGTGAAAGCAGGCGCGAACTAAGGTCTGAGTCCTGTGAACGCTGACCTGTGGAGGCGACCCTCTGACTGAACTCTGAACCCGTGGAACCAGCACGTGGCTCCTGGCCGACGTCAGCACCTGTGGAAAAGCTGTGAGGGTCACGGAGAACCAGACCCTTTGTGTAACGTGTAAAAAAAAAAAAAATAATGTGTGTATGCTGGAAAGACAGTCACCTTCTCCTGCTCGTAGCACTCAAGTGTTCTTAATATACGTGTTGAGAAATGGGAGAAAAGCACCGACTACACAACCTGAGCACTGAAAGTGATGTTTATGTAAATAATGACAAACCCTGTCACTAAACCAGACTGATGGAGGGATGAAGCTGTGGAGGCTCCAGGCAGGAGGCAACGAGTCCGTGGATGTAACACGGAGGGAAGAGCACTGAAGGAAGAAGCCAACGTACATGTGACCGAGGGGTAGAGGATCCGTGCCCGTACCGGTCATATGCTGCGTTATCTGATAAGGTTGCACACGTGTTCCGGTCAATGATCTTTAACCGAGGGAAAGAAGTGAATGTGTTTATGCTCCGTGTTCTCCCCCCCCCCCCACCCCCGATACTCTCCTGTCCTCTCCTCATCCCTCCGTCACACAAGAGATGAACAGCTGCAGATAACAAGCTGTATCGCTCTTTTTTTTTTTCTGTCCCTCTCCTCGTCTCTCGGGCACAATAGTCAGATTGTTCGTCTCCTCCCTCTCCAGCTGAAACAGTAGACGGTCAAATTAGAGACTCGTCTTGGTTTAAAGAAACACACACACACACACACGAATTATGGTTAATCTCTATCCTGGTGTCTTTCTCCTGTTTCCCACCAGCATCCCATTATGTATATATGTACGTACCACAATAGCCTAAACTTGACCCTCACAAGATCGAAAGCATTTACAACAAAAAACTCCAGCTTGTTCCAAGTCTTTTGTCCTGAAAACACAAAGGGAGTGACAGAAACACAGGATTGAACTGCAGATGACTTTATCCCCATGTTTCTGGCTCACTTTGGGACTTTCTGACTCTCTCCTACGACTCTAGCAGTCGGGGTGAGAAGTCCACAGTGACGAGCCAGACACATGGAAGTCATCTCAGTTGCAGATGATGAAACAGTCACATCCTCTCTCTTTTATCTGATAACACGTGAGCCTCCAAAACCTGTTTCGTTAGATCCACCTCTTCTGGATTGATGTGGGTCAGCGTGACCAGGCGGTAGCCAATTAAAAAAAAAAACACACAACAAATATATGACAACCTCACCGGAGGCTGCAGACCCTGAAGTTTCCTTCAGAAAGATTTGGAGACCAAAACAGAGGAAAAAAGGAAGAGAGAGAAAGATTCATCACATGGCCTCCGTTCCCTGAGAGACAAAAACCTCAAAAAAAGTACGGACAGATTAACCACTATTGATAATAATCACTCTTATTTATGTTTCAAAAGTGACCATTGGTAGCGTAGTGTAGAGAAGTTAAAATAAAAAGTACTGTTGCTTTAGAAACTTGCAGTTTTACGAACCTTGTGCACTGACTTTTACCGGCGGTCAAACCGTTTACTGAACCGTTTAATGAACCCGTCAGCCAATCAAGGAGCCAGAGTTTTCAAGCACATGTCCAAATCTGCTCAAACACGAATCTTTGTTTGGATCCTGGAAATAAGTTCCTGACTGATATGAAGTGATTTGCCTTTCGGTACGCAGCAGCAGGAAACAGCTGGGCCGAGTACCAAGTTCCCAACCGCCCCGAGGGGAGCGACTCATGAGCACTTCCACACGCCTTGTTATTCTCATGTTGAATCAAACTGTGTCATGTGTGGGTTTTCTGTGTGTGTCCGTGGTGACGTCAGGCCCGTTTGAACGTGTTCTGACTCCCTGTACATAGTATACTGTAAGTACTTGACTGACACTGTGCGTTAACCTTACAATACAAGCACCACTCGGCCTAACAGTATCACTGTCACTGTAACGTTAACTAACCAACTACCTTTTCCACTCACGCGCAAACTATTTGTTTTTGTAAAGTGTCGTCATTGCACTGGATGTATCCAAGAGAAAACACGACCAGAGAGGAAAACGTCTGGAGGGGTGGAAGGAAAGTAAAAAGAAAAGAGGCAGAGAAACAAATAAACAGACGGCGGACTTTGAAAGAGGAGCAGGATGAAGAGAGGGACGTCTTCTGCTGTTATTTTTTGTTTCCCACTGCCTTGGCTCTGTGCTCTGTGGTGAAATACACTGCCTTTTGCTGACATGCTGTTTCTTTATTTTCTCAGTGTTGGCGTCTGTGTGTGTTCGATTGTGCGTGTGGTAAAGCGAGAGGTCAGGACCCTCGGAGCTGGAGAGGGGGAAAAAAAGAGAGCGGATTAGCGGGGGGGGGGGGGGGGGGGGAATGGCGGATTAGCGGGGGGGGGGGGAGAGAGAGATGGCGGAGGAGTTTAAAAACTGTTCAGAGTTCAAGATGTGGTGAGAAAAACATGGATTCAAATACGTCCTGGGGCGGTGGAATCATTATTTATGAACACAAGGCCCCTGATAAGTAATGGCGTTCAGCCTGCAGGCAAACCCTCGGCGCTCAGTCCACATAATGTAACATGAAGCTCATCAGCCAGAAACCGCTGGGCAGAAGAGAGAGAGAGACAGAGAGAGAGAGAGAGAGAGAGAGAGAGAGAGAGAGAGACAGAGAGGAGGGAGCTGAAGTCGGGCGACATCTCCGTTACCCAGCAGAGTCTGACCTCTGCTTTGACTTTTAATCAGACGAGCCTCTGATACGTAACAGGCTGCCGGTCTCAGGAGACAGGGAGGGAGCCGAAAGCACCGCTTCTTCACCGTGGATCTATTTACACGGGTGAGGAGTGAGGAGAATGTCATTTAATGTCTGAACACACACACACACACACACGGCAGCCTGCAGGTTCCCTGTTACAAAATAATTAACAAAATGATCCTGTGGAGGAGTAAGAACAGATTGGGAGGGGGAGGGTGGGGGGGGGACACAAAGGGAGGAAGAGCGAATACAAGAAAAGTAAGAGGAGGGAGGGAGGAGAGGAAGGTGGCGGGGGTGTCACGTTTCCTCTGTTGAGCCCACTTCCTGTCCTGATCCCAAAATGGAGACACTGTAAGAGCGACATCCCTTTGACGCCACCACCCCTCCCCGCCTCCCTCCCAAACACACACATCAGAGAAACCCAAACCAGCTCCTGTGGCATCTGACAGACGAGATGAGAGGAAAACGCAGGGAGCAGAAAAATCTATCCCCAGTGGTGTGAGAGACATGAGGAAGCATTGGTTTACAGAAGAGTAGGACATTTTGTCCTTGGCTTGCACTTTGAACGAATTTGTCAAAGAACCGCGTGTGTGTGTGTGAACTGCAGTTTATCGGTTGAATTCTGTCCCTGAGGGGATTTACTTTGGATTATTATTGAAATGTAAACACATGAGATCTGCTGACCGTCCCCTGTAATTCAATCAAACTTTACCATACTATGACCTTTTCTTTTTTAATCAAGATCCATTAACTGTTCTGAGGAAAATCAGTGAAATGTCAATTGGATTCAGCTCCAGATTCTGATCCGCACCATAATTAATGGATTCTTCTCCGACTCCAATTAAGACAATCGTCCCTGAGAGGACTAACTAAAAAAACAAACTTAAAAAAAGATCAGTTTTCCTTCCATATCCACCAAGCATCATGGTGAGGCAGTATTATTTGCATGAATCACACAACTACTACATAAATAAGACGCTTAGATATTGTGCATCCTGACACCAAAGTCCTCAAAAAACACCACCCACCAACCAGCTCTAAATGCTCAATAAACATCCTCCATCCACGACAGGGCAGGTCTCAGTTACTACAGACTCACACACTGGACACACACCTGAACTCATTTAGACTCATGAGTAAACTAACACAGGTCGATAAAAAAAACATCTGCTGAAATTATATATTTGAGAAATTAGAAATGTCAGTCTGTTGACTACAGCACACAGACCTGAGGACTATCAAGCACATCCACCAGTACAGCAGAGTGTGTGTGTGTGTGTGTGTGTGTGTGAGAGAGAGAGAACTCGGTCTCATGACTCTGGTTAAGCTGATGTTTCCCTAAGGCTGTTTTGATTGGGCCTACAGCTGAACTCTGATATTTAATAATGAGCCAAGTACTCCCTGTGTCCACACACACACACACACACACGCACACACACACAGGAACTGACCAATGCATCACACAGACCAACATAAACAACCGGTGGTTCATTAGCGGACGATCTGGCCCTGACACATCGCTGGGCCCCGGGCCGTCACGTCATTGAACCTTTTCTGTTTTGGTTCACGCTGACAGTGGAGTTAACTTGGCTTATCTGTTCTGCTGGACGTGTTTTCTGGCCCCCGCCAGCGAGGACGCTTGTTTGTTTACGGGCACAACAGATAAACACACACGGGAGGGGGGGATTGAAAAACACAATGACGCTACAGCTGCAGACGTGACCGTAAAAGAAACTACTTCAGGCTTCTATGACAATTAACACGAACATATTGAAATTAATGACTTCTCCATGTTGACGTTTGTGAACCGGCAAGAGGCAGTTTGGAGACATGAAGGTGGATGTCCCCCTCTGCTGGTCCACAGGGAGTAATGCAACCCTAATTGACTAATGTTCTCTGTCTTGTAAATGATAAAAATGTCTGAAGCCCTTCAGTGTTTGTCACATAAATATCGAGGGCATAGTAAATTGTGTTTTTTTGGCAAATACAAACAATTTATAAAGCATTGTCAAACAATACAACTCAAATTAAGCACATTCACAGAGTGTACGACCTTGGCTCTTGGGAAGCAACAAACGGCATTGAATGACAAGATAAAAGATTGGAAATATTAGCCTTGAACATAACACGGTGTTCAAAGTAAAAGCTAAATGTCGTTTTTTAATGGCGATGAATATATTGAGATGAAGTACAGAAATGTCCAGTCTGGTCTTAAGATTGAAATAGCTGAAATGCAATTTCTGAAAAGATAACTGCAGTTTTAGAATATCACTAAAATAAGCCACACCAATGCACAATTATACAGCAAATTACGTTTCATTAGTCATGATGTGATGACC
Source organism: Pseudorhombus dupliciocellatus (assembly GCA_016785235.1). Classification (NCBI taxonomy): domain Eukaryota; kingdom Metazoa; phylum Chordata; class Actinopteri; order Pleuronectiformes; family Paralichthyidae; genus Pseudorhombus; species Pseudorhombus dupliciocellatus. The sequence continues at coordinate 1,136,324 of JAFBJW010000392.1, forward strand.
ATTAAATCTTTGTTGCAGGTAACCAGAAAGGATGAAAGCTTTCAAACGTCACTCTGCACATTCATTTTTATATAAAAAGCTCAGCGAAAACTTCCAGCTCACAACTAAAAATAAGAAATAAATCGCTCAGCAGCATCCACACAGGCCAAGAAATCACATTACAACACATGGGAGGTCACATAGGACACATAGAACAGGAGTTTTAGAGATAAAGACAAGCGACACCTTGTTAGAGTTCAAGCAGAACTTCAGCAAAACGGAACCAAACAATAAAAAAAAAAAACCTCAATCAGCATCCACAAACTGCACATAAAGCTCCATGCTGACAACACATGACCAGAAACCCCAACAGAATGTTCACCTTGTTTCTCACAGAACCACATCAAAGACATTAAAGATCACCATGAAAGAGAAACAAATGTCCGGTGTTTACCTTTGATGCTTGTCCGTAATGAGCTGCCGCACTTTGCGCCACTTCGCAGGTCATGTCAACACAGGTCTGGAGCTACAACTGCATGATTTCATTCAACGCGTTCACTGCGAGATACACGCGCCACATGGCGGAAGCGAACACTTTCGCGTGACGAACGAAAGACGTGCGCGACATCGACGCCAACAAGTCTCAGGTGTAAACCAAGTTGTGGCGGGATTCACGTCGCGATTTACGGCGTCTTGTGACGTCTGACGGTGTGATATGAATGACCACGCCCACTTTCCCCACAATCACCAAAATCGACTTCAGCACCCTAAGTTCATTTTATGTATTATTTTATGCATTTTGCACAAGAGTAGATTTTTGAGGGAATAAATTCTTTAATGTGCTTTATTCATTAAGTTGATGTTAAGCTCAATGTTATGTATACAATGTGCTGTATAAATGTAAAACGATTACTATAATTATTATTATTGACACGTTTTACTTTTCTAATGTCTCAGCATTATCTGCAGACTATATGATGGGGCTGTAATAACAAAACAGATAGTGTCTTATTTCTGTCAACACCAATAACAAGTGGGGTCATTTACGTGTTCCCATTCTCTTTGCTGATAAACAACACAACGCCTGGTTTACTTCTTTCTTTGGCACACCCAAAGCATCACTTTAATACACTCATTCAAAAAAAAAAAAGGAAAAAGAAAAAGAAAAAGTACAAAAGGTAATCAGTTAATTCTTCCACATTCACTCTATCACAGAACTAGGAACCGACCTTCATCACGAGAGTCCACATGACTGTTAAGTAACATGTTGTGAAACTGTGAAGGTTTAGGAAGTTGAAGCAGTGCAGAGACATTCAGGGGGAGCGATGCCCCAGTAAAACAGACCACAGCTGTGTGTGTAAACGCGTGTCCACAACTTCAAAAGAAAAGCTTCCATTTCTGCATAACTGTCCAAACACTCATTTCCCAACAGTTATTTTTGCACAGTGCCAATGATATCTGACCATTGTGATTCAGCAGGGCAATAACAGACACATACATCAAATACATGAAAACAAAATCAAATATTGTGGAGTTTAAGACAAAGTCTACATTGCACATACAAGCAGCAGGACACTGAACTGATAATATTAATTTAAAAAGCCTTTATCAGGCTGTTGTGCATCTTGCTTATAGTGTGTTTTGTTTTTGACCTTCCACAGAGGTTATATTCCAGTATTGCCAGTATTCGTGTCACCAGGCCACTTCAGAGACATTTTGTGATAAGGGCCAAAAAACAAGTTTTCTGTTTTAGGAAACTCTGGAGTCTGAAAATGTTGGATTTTATATGTGAACTGAAAAGAAGAAAAATAATACAGATGAAGGAATCCCTGCACAGCCCAAAGTCTGCCACCGGTAAGTTGTACTCACTATGAGAAGAAAGGATTCTGCTTTGTTTTTAGGATTAAAATGAGAAAGTTCCAGCTTCTGCGAGAAGCTTTCATCTTTATCACATAAAGGCACAGCACCTCCCAACGACTCGACCCCAAAATAAAAAAAAACTGGATCAAACAACAAAGGTTGAAAATGTCAGCTCCTGTGCTTTACTCTGAGGTCGCTTATCTCATTGATAAGAGTTGTTTTTATGAACTTCTGTGCTCATGAATTTGCACTGACTGAATCAAAGTATCTGGTAGCTGCATTGTAAAGACTGTAGCTACACGTTAGGGTATGATTTTAAAACATGTCATATTATTGGTATATGCAGACTTCATGGAGACTGAGTGGTTTCTAGTTTACTTTTAAAATATTTCTCAAGCAACATCTGCAGAAAATAATTGAATGGAACCATAAAACAAATCAAGGTTTATTAAAAAAAAAAAAAAAAAACACTGTCTTGTTAAAACTGTTTGGGCTTTACAAAAGCAACAACATGGCACTGTCAGCGATTTCCTTTGCTCACCAAAAAAGTTCATGGATGCGACTGTGCGGAGAGTCTGGAGTGCAGAGTCCTGCCGAAGTTATTTGGCGTTGGCGGGCAGATAGTAGGGGTGAAACGGCCTCTCGTGGGCACAGATGCTCATGGCAGCATGTGTGTGCATCAGTAACCGTGGAAACCGTGAGGTGAAGTAGCTGATGAAGCCTTCGGGGAGCTCGCCGAGTGTCTCCTGCACCTCAGGTGGCAACTCGTGATAGTGATGTTTCTGTAACAAGCACAACTCAAGTCAAGAGCAGCGTCAGTGTGTCCCGGAGCTGCTCCTGCAAGTTAAATATCACAGAGAGAGGAGTGGACGTGCGGATGATGTTTCTGACAACAGATGCCGCAGGAATACTAATATCTAAGAAGGATCAATAGGAATCATAGACACAGAATATTAATATTGCAGGCAAAGATGTCAACTTGGGAAGAACTCATCTGACTTCTCCTGCTGCTTTCTTTGAATTTTAAAAGCACACCACAGAAAATGTCCAGAGCTTGACCAAAGACAAAAATGTGAGTACCTTATTCCTCATGGCCCTCAGCAGGTCTCGCACCAGGTTTCCTTTGTATGTCCTGAATCGCCGCAAATCTGAAACATGGGTGAGGGAATTGGTTATCCTGCTCGCTGAAGTCATTCTTCAGTTGGTGTCATGTTTGTGTTGTGTACCCGTCTGAAGAGGCCCAGAGATGTGCATCCTCCAGTTGGCTCGGACCACAGCTCTCCCTGCAGTCTCCAGTCTGACCACAATGGGACTGTCGGGCGCTTCCTTCTCTATGCGATCGCTCACGTCCTTCACACGTACACATACGACAAACAACAGGAACACAAGACTGTAAACGTCTGTTTAACAGCGGAAATGAAAGAAGAAGACAAACAATATGGAGTCATTAAACGCACCTGGAAAAAGAGCAGCTGCTTCCCTAAACTCCAGAAGAATGGATGCTTCAGGACACAGGCGGTCGACGGACGAGACTCTGGCTCAGCGCTGATCATTAGCTCAATCAGGTCCTGTGCTATGATGTTATCTGATTGGACAGAGACATAAATATTGATTTCAGAGATGCAGATGTTTGTGATAATAACTGTAGCTGAAGCTGAGATACAAAAGAAAAAGCCTGAACTCCTGAGATTTAGATTTTTGATTTGACAGAGAAGGACACACGCAGACGCCCTCACCGTGTATATCCTCCACAAAACGTGAGAGTGAATATTCTCCTGCCAGGATGTTGACCTGACGTCTCAGAGTGTCGCCAAAAGGATGCTGCCCCCTGCTGATCACGTAGTAAAACACGCAGCCGGCAGAGAACACGTCCACCGCCGCCGTCTGCAGAGAGACAGACTGCATCAGATGAACTTTATCAAAGAAACAACAGCGAGAAAAACCTTTCAGCTGAGGGACATATGTTTGGGTCATATTTATCCAAGTCAGGGGAGATTTCTCAGACTGAAAAATGGATCAATATTAAAATAAAGAATAGTAGATTGAATTGAATTCCAATAAATGATTGTCAGTTTTGCTTCTGCAGGAGTTCTGAGTGTGACCAATTACATGACCTGCATCAGTTCTGGGGCTTACGGATTAACCTCTCTGTGCTGTAATATGCATCTTACCGGTTTATTTACAGGCGTATCCCGCAGCACTTCAGGAGCTATCCACCCTTCAGTTCCTGGAATCCCCGACCGCATAGAAAAGCTGCTCCGACCGTCTGGGATCTTCTTACAGAGTCCAAAGTCAGAGATGAGCGCTCGGACTTGACCCAGCACATTGGGAACCGACAGCAGGATGTTTCTGGGCTTCAGGTCGCGGTGGACTAAAGGGAGAGATGATGGTGAGCTGGGATTTATGGGAACAGTTGTGTGTACACATTTATAAACAGTTTGTGCGTGTATCTCAGACCTATGTTGAGGGAGTGCAGGTGTGAGAGGCCACACATGGTCTGCTCCAGTAGACTTATTGGGTTCAACCCAGGAAAGCCAGACGGATCCTCCACATACTGCAGAGACACGCGTAAGAACATGTTATGTCATCAAGTAGAAACGACCACCAGAGTGATCATTTACACCGACCTGCTGCAGAGTGGCGGCGCACAGCTCGATGGCGATGTACGTGAAGAGGTGGTCTCTCTCCGTGCAGAAATATCGGATGACGTTCGGGTGAGTGTCCGACTCTCGCAGGAGCTGCACTTCTCTCTCTGCCACCTCGAAACACTCCGGCAGGATTCGCTTCACCGCCACGTGTCGTTCGTCAAACTGACCCCTGAACAGAGATCCAGACATTTTCCTCCTCTTACAGTCCATACGCATCAGCTACTGTAGCAGCACGGAGGTAAAACGTGGCATCCACACATGTGCACGCGTGACGCGTACCTGAAGACGAAGGTTCCTGCTGTGCCGTGTCCGAGGACGTCAGAGGGAGTGAAGGAGATTTTACCGACCTGCACCTCCTCGTTGCTTCCTTCTGTGAGGTCTGAAAAGAGATGAAAGAAGAGAGAGAAGTGAACCTGAAGGATGACGGACAGGGGGAAGTCATTTATAACCTGAATAAACAGTTTTCTTTGTGTCACCTGCTGCTGAGGGGTTGTGACCTGTTGAGCCATTTTTACCAGCATCTGAGGTGCTGCTGTTCCCAGTGTGAGGACTCGGTGGAGGGTGGGCCGAGGCAGGTGCAGAGTCTGGATATAGAAGAGTGTAGATAATAACTGTGTGTAAAAACAAGTTTTACGACTTTTCCCTGTATCCAATTTAATCAATTTAATCAAGAAATAAATATTGAATAGAAACGTTCAGTTAAAAAAAACACTGCATCAACACCCCCTAATACACTTTGGTGCAACCGAGAGAAACATTTTAATCATTTAACTTTCCCGCAAGCTCATTAAGTGAAGGGAGTACATGTTGTTTTATCAGTTTCCTACCACTGGAGAGGTTTGTGTCGGTGGAGAGTGTCGTGTCGGAGGAAACCAAGGTCACCGTCTGAACATTCGCCTGCATGTTGGTCTGCATGCACTGGAGACGAGACTCAAACGCCTCCTCCAGCTGCCTTTGAGCTTTCAGCTGCTGGGCTGCTCGCTGGAAAAAACACAGATCGCAGATATGGATCACAGGTTTGGAAACTTAGCCTCATTTAAAAGCCTCTGAAAACCGGAGCGGCTGATGTAGGACACACGCTGTCCCTCCACTGAGACCCGACACAAAATCACATTCGCATTAAGAAAAAAAACCCTAGGTTTTTTATTTTGATCTGCATAAAACTGTTCACACTAATAAATGTCAGTTCCTTAAATAAGACAGATTGTTTTAATGAATCTCTGAGAAAAAAAAAAAACAGAAAAACCCTTGAGCTGTAAATAACTACAATTTAATGGGCTCTTCTTTTATCCATTTGCAAAACATAAAAAGTTTACGTGACCACTGCTGCTACAAGAAGAGCTGGTACGAGGTAATTCAAACTAAATCAAATAGAATTTTCATTCTACAGCAGAGCCGGGGTCTGTGAGTAACTGGAAACTCACAACAGGGTACGTGAGCGCGAAGGCCAGCCAGCCTCCCAGCAGCAGCGTCAGAACAGCCAGCGTCAGGCGGTCCTGCGTCATGTAGACAGGCAGCGCAGCCACCGGCCTTGGAGGCTGCGTCGGCCCTGAAGCGTCCCCGTCCACCCGTCCGCTGTCACCATTAGTGTCGCTGTGGCCACCAGCAACTGTCTGGAACTGAAGGACACAGGGATGATACACAACGGGAAAGTGATGAGCGTTTTACAGTCTGCGTTTGTCTGCTTTATTTTTTTTATGTAAAGCAGTTTGCAATCTAAGTGGCTGTTAAAGGGACATTTAGAAGTTCATCATATCAGTCCTTTGCTCTCTGGCACAGCCAGAACTGGTCTGTCATGGAGACTAACGGCCTCATAAGGATAATGGCCTGATTCCAGTGATTTATGGACTCTCAGGTGTAAAGTTGGGCGTGGGACTCACATATCGTTGGTGGTAGTAGGACACAGAGGAGGCGGGGGGGCCGGGAGGTCGAGGGGGGATGACCGCCTCGCCGGAATGCTGCAGGCGGGCTGGAAAATCCCGCAGCATGGTGGTGTGGGCGACTGGAGGGAGCTCGTGATGACCTGGAACACACAGATAAAAAAATTACAGGGAGTGTAATGAGTGACGTGTTGATAAATATGATCAGGTGTGTGTGTTTACCTATTAACAGCCAGTGGTTCTTCTGGCTGTTGGTGGTCCCTGATGGATAGCGTATGTCCGTGGTCGGTGTGATTTCACACTCCCCTGGATCTCTGACTGTCACTCCAGCTGTCACAGGACCTTCAATCCGAGCTAGGGTCAAACCCTGAGGCTGCCATGGCAACCACAACAACAACTGTTTCATCATCTCTGCGAACATTATCCCGACTCCCTGTCCCTATATGTGCTATATACTGGCTGTGTGAACTCAGACGTGATAAAAATGGATTGTGGGTTTGAACTCACCACTAATGAGACTCCATGGTGGACGAGGGAGGTCGAGGCATAAAGGTGAGAGTCCAGTTTTCCAACGTAGAGAGTCGGTCTGGAGGAAACAAGAGCTGGTTCATTACGTCAGCTTTAAAAAGTTGAGCTATCAAGATTTTGTGTTTCTGTCTGTAATTTACTAAACTTTATTAAACTTAATTATAAGTAATGAGATAGGGGGTTACTCACAGTAAAACAATTATCAGTTCACAATGAAAGAATTTTATGCATTCTTTTCATGCTGTTTATCAGAGAGTCTGTGCCCTCATCTGTATCTAATGAAGCACTCACAGTAGAAAATTGCTGTGGCTCTGTGACGGTCTGTGACTTTTAATGACGGTTATTATATATAAGTAACATTCTGTACAAGTGTCACTTCAGGACTGAATTGAACAAGTGTGTGTACTGTGTGTGTGTGTGTGTGTGTGTGTGTGTGTGTGTTTAACTCTTACACAAGTTGTGTTTTTGTGCTTGACTGCTCCTTCACAAACTGATAGCTCCACTTCAATGTGGAGTGAGCGTCTCTGTGGCCGCTGGCAGAGGAGAAGGTGAGGAAGCGCAGCGTTTCCATGGCGAGGGACAGGTGGGGGGCGTGTCTCAGCGAGTCGCCAGAATACAGGTAGACCCCCACGACGGGTGAGCCGTAGTTCTGAGTCCACAGGACGTCACCTGGAAGACCGAAAAGGGAAATTAAAAAAGGACACATGTTCCACAATGCCCATCTGTGGGATATATAATCTGTCCACATAGTAAAAACCACACACCTCCCCCTACCTGACTCTCTGTCGACCGTCACAACGAGGCCATCCCCACTCGACACAAGATGAGCCATTTCTGAGGGACAGCAGACAGTTAGTGTTGGACAGGCTGCAGTCATCAACTTCTTCAAGTCGCTCTTTAAGGTTGTCACTAGCACTTCGCTCCCACTCAAATTTAGAATTCTACAAAAGTTAAAGCTCTGTAAAGCTATCTAAAACTCATTTACATAACTTCAATGTTTCTACACAAATATCTGAATTTTTAGAATATCTTGTTTGTTTTAAATGTACTACCTTCTACCTACTTCATTACAATTTTTTCTTAAAGTTCTATCATGAAACCTGACAGGCTCTGCAGTGTTGTCATCATTTCACTCCTCCAGTGAATGCACTTACTGTAGTCTTGTTTCTCATCGTAAGGAGGAGCAGAGTAATCGTTGTACGTGGCGTTCCATCGCAGCTGCTGCGTCTTTGTGTCAAACATGGTAACCACGTATTCTGGAAGACGAGCAGAGGACGGATGCATTCAAAAAAACCAGTTGTGATTGATGTGAAGACTCCAGCCGCGGGCGTGTGCACAGGTCTGTGCAGCAACATACCTGTGCGTCCTATGTAGAGCAGAGGAGAGTTGGGGCAGATGGATTCAGAGGAGGACGTAGTCAAACTGGTTTGCTTCTCACCTGTCTCAGGATCCACCACAAACCACACATCCTGCTTTTTACCTGCAGACACACACACACACACACACACACACACAAAACTAATGACAACATGGATTCTCAAATATTCATGGGTCTATCTCACAAAACATGAGCCCCACTGTGATTTACACACACACACACTTTACCGGTATAAAGGACACCATCGGAGCTCCGGCAGGGAGCTGACTGAACCAGCTCTGGGATGGTGAAAGGTAATTTCTGCAGAAAACAATAAGAACAACTGATGAGAACAGGCGCACGTGCACACACACACACGCACTGAATTCCTCACCATCAGGCCTTCCTTGTGCTTCCCACCCAGAATGTACAAACTACCATCATTGGGGTCAGGGAGAAAGCCTGGCCTGCGAAGAAAACAACGTTCCCATGAGGATGATGATCACTTGTTTGTAGTAATGTATATGACTGAAGATCTTCATCTTTACAATATTCATCTACACAACCAATGTAAAAGCTGTAGACGTCACATGATAAACGTATTTACATAGAGATGACATTGGAATTATTATGACACTGGAATTTATTTAATTATTTGTTTAACTTTTTGATTTTTAGAAATTTCCCAGACAATATTGTGATTCAAAACATATTTAGAGGAGTGATATCTTTTACAAAGTGCTTGCCTTGTGTGTTCAGTTTTTTCAATGAAAAAGTGAATTTCTGTGTGTGTGCTACTCACTCTGAGAGGTAGACGGGCACTTGGATGATCGGGTCTGAAGGAATTCAAAGAAACAATTTGATCAGAAACATTTTTAAAAAATGTGAAAACAAACACGTGTGCGAGTGTCTGTGTATTAACCTTCTCTCAGAGTCCACTTGATCTCCCCTGATTGTTTGGAGACAGCGTGCAGACTACCGTCCAGAGTCGACACGAACAAAAGCGACTCTGGGAGGGTGACCGACCGGACCCCCCTAACCTGAGGGGTCACCAGAGAGAGACAGAGACAGAGACAGAGACAGAGACAGAGGGAAACTTTAGGCCAGCTGTCTGACAGGGAGTTCAGTCACCATATCAGGTATCAAGATTTCAGGATAGCTGTGTGGGGGGGTGTGGGGGGACGTGTCAGGTCTGCCAGGGGTTGACATTCAGCCTCGCAGTCTCTGTTCCAGCAATCACAATGTGTTCCTCATTGAACAGGATATCCTTATTACCAACACTACACCCTGCATTCATTGTGTGTGTGTGGGTAATATTTACCCACAAAGGGGTGGCCACTGGTAACACTGAGCAGCGTAGCACACCATGGTACAGACACACCATTACAAACAGAGTTATAACGCATGCAGACACACACAAGTAGACAATTTTAAAAAGTGCACAGACCAGGGCCCCAGATCCTAAAATCCCACAATAGAATATGGGTTGTAACATTTTTGTGTATCTATGTGGATCTTGGCGATCAAAGTTTTTTCTCTTTTGGACATTTTTAATTTCCTTGAGCACGTCTGTCCGTTCAGCCCTGTGGTGTCTTTATCTGCACATTCTTTGTCTTCTAACCTTGTTGTGCACCTCTGTGTCGTCCCGCTGCCTGTCTTTGTAATTGTATTTGCGTTTTTGTGGCTGTCGGGTGCTTTTGTGCCATCGTGTTGCATTTCTTGATAACAGTTTTGCATCACTGAGGCCATTTTGTGTCTCATTGTGTTTATTTCACATCTTTTTGCAACTTTCAGGTTATGCTTGTTTTATAGAAGTATTGTGTGTCTCTATGGTTGTCTGTTGTGTATAAATGTGTCCTCATGTTGCGCCTGTGTATGTATTTTTAAATGTTTGGTTGTTTTGTACTACTTTTTAAAATCTTTCAGATCATTTCATTCTTTAATCCATTCTTCATCTCTTGTATTGTGCGTGTCTATGCTTGTCTATGCCTGCCACCCCCCCGCCCACACACACACACAGTATTAACTTTCTTTCTGCTAAACACTAAACGTCATATCATCGTATCATGTCAACTTCGCTCGAAATAGACTGGCAACAGCGGCGGGCCAAAGTTCCGCGTAAATAACGAGTCCCGGACAGAGTTAGCGACACAAACAGACCCACAAAGACACACACGGTCACCTGTAGCCGCTGTCCTCCCCGGGACAGGAGCAGCAGCAGAGACAGCAGAAGTCGCACCACCGCCTCCATGACCCCCAGCTCGGCGCGTCTCGGGGCTCCGAGCGACTGACACTACTCATCCGACAACAGAGGTCGAAGCCCCGCTGCGTTTCCAACGCCGCCGTCCATCAGCTACAGGCTCCGCAGCCGATGCCTTCACGTTGACAAACCCGCGCTGACAGCCACTAAACCCGCTCACGGTAGAGCCCGTGGAGCCGCTGTCTCTCCATCACAACACCGCCGCCTGTTTCCGTCTGTTTCCGTGTTTTTCCGTGTGTTTCCTTGTTGGATCAGTGACGTCGACGCACAACTGTCAGAGCCGCGATGAGGGCGGGGCTGGCCGACCGACAGGCGGGCTCGGCCAATGAGCGCAGAGGGTTGACAGGAGAGGGGGCGGGGCCGTGGAAGCGGCTGGAACACGTGGTCGGAGACAAGAGGACAGAGGACAATGTCTTTGTGTCATAGAAAGTGGTGGATGTCGTCATTGTGAGTTCACTGTGCACATTTCACTGGTGGAAGCGATATCACGGTGTTCACTTCGTCTTTTCACTTCACTCGTGCACTCACTGACACATTCATATGGAGGATCCCGTGAGACTGAGAGAACATTTTATCTTTCTCGTGACTGAGTATTCCTATATTATAAAGTAGTATTATTGTCATTATAACACGGTATCTCAGTATTATAACTCAGTATCTTATACTTATCAGCCCCCACAGCAGTCTGTATAAAAACAGGATCAACGAGACAGTACATGTAACCATCTTGTCCGCTGGTGCACTGACTCTTCTCTTAATATATACAATTAATCACTTTAGACTGCTCATGGAAATATTGATGAGAATCTTTTAATACTTTTATTACCATCAGTGTACAACGAAATGAAACATTTTGAGATGCGATGTCATTATTCTGAGAAAGTTCCTCATTTCAGTCAACAGGGTCTTGTCTGTCTTGGACACAGTGGCGGAAGTGGGCTTGTGTCGCCAACAGCAGTGGTATTGTTGACGTTAGGTAGGAACAGAAACTTCGACTGGTTCCCACCCGGCAGGTTTTAGCCTGTGCACACTGAAGTGGCTCTGCGGATGTTGACGGACTCACGTGTTGCAGTTCGCCTTTTCTAAAGTTTTTTCTGGTTTTGTCCAATCGTTGGACTCACTGCTTCTTCAGGATGTCCGCGTCTCTGCTGAGGAGAGGACTGGAGCTGCTCGGCAGTGACATCCAAGGTCGGCTCAGCCTGTAGCTCGTTAGCTAACGCTCGTTAGCATCGTGTGGGAGTTTGCTCTCGTACATGCTGCTGAAAGGAAATGAATAATACATTTTATACAGTAGAAAAACATTCTAGATGAGGGTATAATTTCATAATTTCATTGTCGTCACATTTCATGGTCCTCTGTCGTAGTTTAATATAAAAAAAAATCAGCGTTTCTGCAGGAATATTTGACCTCGTCTAACTTTCCTGTGTGTCTCCATGCTCTGTGCTCCCTGCCAGATGTCAGCAAAGGGAAGCAGAAAAAGATGAAACAGCAGACCCCCAGGTCAGCAAATGTGATGGAGCTGGTGAGCACCAGGCGGCAGGGAGTCACCAAGCAGGTGAAACTGCTACAGGGTCGGCAGGGCCCCGGCAAGAGCAAAGCCACGGTCAAAAACAAAAGGATCAAGTCTGCAGTGGGTCCGTCTGCACAGAGTCCTACACCATCATAAGCACTGCTGTGTTACAATCACATTTTTTTAAGTGTAGAAAAAAAAAAGTCTCAGTTGATATCACACTATTGACTGTGCACAGCATCTGTGTAATGAATAGCCTTGTCCCCTCCATTGTTTGTCGCAGAGGAGTTCAGGAAGAAGCAGGGGAAGAGCCACATGAAAGCAAACCTCAAGTACTTTATGGGAACTGTCTGCAAAACAACAGATTCAGACACTCTGAAGGTAAGAACGGCAACGACCATGCAGACTTGAAATACTACAGAGTAAGGTTCAGATCTTCCTATACCATATTCTCTGATTAAACATTCACATGACTTTGTACAACTACAACACTTTGCTTCTAAGTACAAATGTAACAGATCTTTACTTCACAAATCTGTATGGCTTGTATGGAGAAAGTGCACAATTTGTGGTTCTTTTTATCATTATATTTGATTAAATTTCCTTTACTTTATATCTGCTTATGCTTCTCCCCTTTTCTCCTTTATTTATTCAAATTAGTTTCTAAACTGTTCCTCCTCTGCCGTCACAGATCCTGAATCACAATCAAGGTAGACAGTCTAGGAATCACCCACAAAAACCGGCCAAGAAGCCCAAGGCAGCCGAGTCGTTGTTCACAGAGGAGGAGTTCCAGCAGTTTCAGAAGGAATACTTTGGCAGGACTGTCGAGGAGAAGAAATGAAACCTCCACAAAGACACATCAGCATGAGAAGAGACATCTGAGCAGCATTGTGTGGATCAACGTGGATATCTGGACCAGGCTATGATCTGGTACTTGGATCTACTTCACATCCATTAAAGACAGAAAGAAACTGAGGTGAAACACTTGTATTTGCTGCTGGTGTTTGAACTTCACTCGCAGGGAACATTTGATTTACCAGCATGAATTACAATGTGCTGGAATTCATCAAACGTGATCAGCTGTGGGCATTTTTTCCGGATTTTCTATTATCAAGAATTTCATTTTTAAAATTAGTTCACATTGTTATGTTCACGCAGTGGAAAACCCAACTTCTGTGTTTTGGGTGTTGCTGCCAATAATAAGGCAGTACATAGAAATAGCTGTATGTATTATATAATAAAATTTGATCTGCATCTCATTCACTTTATTTTCACAGGTCTAAAATGAAAATTTAGATTTATGTAAACAGAGAAGCATTGGAATTTCACAGAATTTCTTCAACAACTCATTGATCATTCAACTGAAAAATGTGTATTCAAACTAAATGGGACATGGAGCTGATTTTAGAAAACATTCCAAATAGCAGTTGATTTTAAGTTACTGCCAGAGGTGGAGCACTAAGGTCTCAAAGATTCTCTCACATCCACTGATTCAAGGCCTCGGCATTGAGATCTACTTCACCCAAGGAAAAGAGGCACAGATGGTGAAGGATGGCCTTGAGTCAAATTTGCTGGAGACCTGGAAGAGCTTGTGCAATTGAAGACCTTGTTCAGTAAATATATTGTCAGCTTATTTGTTTTCGTACATTTTGTAAATGTTGAAATCCACTCTCCCACATTTTGAGCTCCACCTTCAGTATTTGCTGCTCTATTTTACACCACATGATGCTCTGGCAAACAGCGTGATGAACAGTTAAATGTCATATATTTGTTCAGGTGTACTAACATAAACATAGAACAGGCGTTTGAGATGCAACCCACTAGAGGGCAGTCCAGCACTTAGATGCATGTGCTCCAGCAGGGCCTGTTCAGTTCCTCCAGTAACTGCAGTGAACTCAGAGGTTAGGCAGCGGCCTATGTGATGACACGTTAACAACTGATATATGAGAAGAACTATGAAGTGAAGGAACTGACAAAAGGGAAATAGTGTGTCAGCACACCTGAAAGTAGAATACACCCACATGATTTTAAGTTCCTCCAGAAGTTTATAAGTTTAATATGATGTAATTAAAAAGTAGGATTAAGGGTCATAATGGTGTAAAATTATGTTGTATATGTAAACTGAAACTCAGACGTGTATATTTTATTTAATATAATGTGATTGTGGTGATTCCCATGTTCACACGTGTACACTTTCACACAAGAATATTTTGTCAGTAACGTAAAAACCCGGCAACGGCTTTATGTTTACATTCTGTCTGACCTATATGTGGCGTGTGTGTCGGGAACTATTTTATCAAGTGTATGTTGTCAGCACGAGTCCAGCCAATCAAAATCAAGATTCCTGCGGAGTGATCGCAATTTGCGGGCGCTCCTTTAGCGCTATTGGCTAAAATTGCTAAACAGCGGAGGAACAAGCTCAGCGGTGCTTCGCTCTATAAAGTCCGGATGAGCGCCTCCTCACGCTGACAGCTCACTGGTTCTCTCCGCTGGTCTTACGTCTTCGGGTCTCCGTTTCCGTCTTCTCCTCCGCTCCTTGACCTCGTTTCTCCCTCCTCTTTCCTCTACGCGGACACTCTTCCCCACTAACAATGGCTATTTAAAGGCGTGCAGCGGCGAATTTTGCAGCGGCAACAACCCGGCAGTGCGGCGGCGAAGTGCACTGGCAGTTTGGCAATATGGCGTAAGTACTTCAAAGTCACAATCTCCCAGGAACAGTGGGCGCAGCTGTCGGGTGTTTTAAGAACCACAGAGACTCACGGGAAAAGGTGTTCTCGTGGAAGTTATGGGGGAAAGTAACAGCTGATCGGGGGGAACGTGGATCTGTGTTTCGGTGTCCGATTTCAGTGTCAGCTGGTGTTAGATCCAGCATCTCCGCCACCTCCTCTCTAAATGTTACATCAAGCTTCATTAGCAGCTGTTTCCGGTCACAGTCAAACAATTTAACGCAGATTATTAGACATTAATGCGGTCGTCGTTCGTTGTTTATTTGTTGTCGTGCTTTTCTACGTGGCTTGTGTTTGTGTTTTAAAACTATTGACAACGTGGCGCGGCCAAAATGGCGCGCATTCTGTTGTGAAAATGGCGGATGTCCTCACACGAAGGCGTGGTTTCCTACCAAATCATGACCAAATTAGGAAACGTGTCCCTCCGGATGAGGGCGGGGCGTTTCCCGTCAGTGGGACGGCTAAAATTAACCCCTCCCTCTCCAGAGACTGTTAAAGGTTGCGATGACGTCTGCACAAGCAAACAGGGAAGTTTGCATGAGTGATGACGTCACGGGGAATTTGTAGCTGTAACCATAAATAAAGTGGTGGATGACTCACTTATATTTACATTTCTAGACGTTACAGCTGTCCCTGCTAAACTTGATAATTAGAATATAGTATTTGATTTTAAACATTACAGAAAACTGAACTTAACAGTGAATCAGACTTAAAATGTTAGCTGATAAATACATGACATGAGGCCAAGGACATTTAGAATTCATGCACCAAGTCATGAGAAAGCACATATATAAAGTGAGTGTTGCCCCTTTTGAAAAAGAGGGCAATGAGTTCACCACACAGACATATCAGAGAGACAGCAGGCTGTGGAATTCTTGGTTTTCTGCCCAGATCTCTGCCCAGGGCTGAAAGTCAAAAGACTGAGTGCACATCCATAAGGAAGTATAAATTGTCTCCACCTTTTAACATCTTAATTCCCACAGTCAGTGGGAATAACATTAAGCACTCCTTTGTGCCGTAATCCTAATGTTATTTTCCATCTGTGTCCTTTTCTAGGTCTCGCTCATCAACCACCTTCAGCTTTGCTGCCGTCGACAGCAGTACCGAACCTCCCTTGCTAAAATCGAGATCGGACTCTCCTTTGTTATTAACCACCCATTCAAGTTTACCACTGACCAGCAGCAGCCATGACTCTTTCACAGCTGGCCTTGGAGGACGTGGGGGCCCTGTACTTAGGTTGGTGTTGGCTCATACATGTTCAGCGCACTTGTTAAACCATCCTTTATTTATTGAACACGTTTTTGTGTGTGATACTAAACAAAAGATTCCATGTGCACAGAACCCTCGTTTCTGATGGCTGACCACATGGGGCCCCTTCTGGACCAAGATGAAGAAGAAGCTCTTTCTCCCTCCTCCTCTCTAGAGGGGAAGGCACCAGCCTCGCCCCCCCTCTCTTTCTCCTCCTACGCATCCTCCCTGTCACCCTATCAGACATTATCATGCTCTCCACCCTCCTCTCCTCTCCATGTCCACCCCTCCTCGTTCCTGGGAACCAAAGTCGGAGTAGACTCCCTCCCCTGGCTGAGTGCCGATGGCCTGCTCGACACCCACATCAGAGCAGATGATGGCAAAGGTGAGGGTGACTTTAAGCATTTGAATCACTTCCAGACAAAAAGGAAATATTTTATGAATTAATTTCTCTTATAGTTTGAAGTCATATTATCTTGCTTTTTGACTAAATGGAAATCTGCTGTCAACAGATGATGCCTTTGCAGGCATGGAGTGGATGACAGAGAAAATGGACCTGAGTGAGTTTGACCTGGATTCCCTCATCGGCACCTGCTCCTCTGATGATTCTCCCACTTCTCCCGAGGATCTCCTGGCATCTCTTGACTCCCAGATGGATCTGGACCTCGACTCCGGCGTCCCTGACTCCCCTGAGAGCCTGGAGCTCTGCCTATCTTTGTCGAGTATCCCTGCCCTCCCTCTGGAGCTCCCTGTTCCTGTGGAGGCTGAGGTTAAGAAGATAGAGGTTACTCCGGATCAGGTTGTTTTGAAGTCTGAGCCCCTCTCTCCAGCTCCCTCTCCACCTCCTGCTTTCCCAGCATTCACATTCGAGCTAAGTGAAATTGACGAGCTGGACAAAGCAGCAACTGTCACTGCCACCATCATCCAGTGTCCCGGTCAAGCCACCACCCCCATAATGGAGTCCTTGCCCAACCCTGGCTCCCAGTTGTTGGCGTTTGCTAACAAAGTAGAGCCCGACCTCGTCTCTGTCGCTGAGCCATCAGTTAAATCCCCTTCTCCATCCAACGACTCTGACGGCGACTCTGGAATCGAATCACTTGGCGGTTCGCCACCTTATCTTCCCTCTTCCCCTCCCACTCCCTCCTCTCCAACCGGTTCCTCCAGGACAAAGCCCTACTCCAAGCCAGAGCCCAACGCCTCCCCCTCGGTGAAGTCCTCCAAGGTGAAGTCGGTGTCCGGCACTCCCAAGGTGGTTGAGAAGAAACTGAAGAAGATGGAGCAGAACAAGACGGCAGCCACCCGCTACCGGCAGAAGAAGCGGGTGGAACACGAGCTGTTGTCCAGCGAGTGCGAGGAACTGGAGAAGAGAAACAAAGAGTTGGAAGAGAAGGCAGAGTCCATAAGCCGGGAGATTCAGTATCTGAAAGACCTGATGGAAGAAGTTCGCAAGCGCCGAAAGAAGAGCAGCACTCCTGCCTAAATGAGGCCGAACGAGAAGATGAGATAATTGTAGCGCAGGGGGCTGGGAGTCGTCTGGTGAAGAAGCATCTGTACATGCTTGTCTCTCAGTCCCCTGTTTGATCCCCACACACGTTCCTGTCCTGCCACCAGACAGGCCGTGTTTGTCTTTGTAGACTAGCCATGCAAAAGACATGCAAAGGCGTCACTCCGTAGAATACAGTAGTGTTGTAGACTTGTGTCCTGTTGAGATTCCCTCACACACCATATGCACGACCTCCCAATACTTGGCTTCAATAAAATGTTACCCATCCATTCATAATACCCAGTGTCACCCTGTTTTCTGATCTTCTTCTGAACAGCTTCAAGTCCAGAAAGGGGCCTCGGGCCAATTTATGAATTCCTGATGTTAAACCATCAACATGTTTTATCTTTCTTTATGTATATAATTTTCTCTTCTGCTGGCTGAAAGTGGCTTTTGTTATTTAATGCTGGATAAATCCTGATCATATCTCAAGTGGCTCTGTCTGTTATTGCAGGTCTTGGATTTTGTAAGATGCATTGCTCTTTTTTTTTTCTAATAAATCTATCTGTACGCAAGTGACACGTGCGTAATGTGATTTTTTTTTTTTTTTTTCTTTTTCTTTTTCTAACAATAACATCTACTCATGCCTGCAGAGGTGATGAAGCTCATTCCTGGACATTTAACATCTCAATCTAATATCAACTGGATGAATCGCGTTCAAGTGAATGAACACAGTTTTGTTAAAACTTACATGGCAGTTGGTGTTGTTCTGAGTGCACAGTGCAGACAACTGCTATGAAGAGATCAACTGAGCAGGCATACATTTAAAAATACAGTTGATGAATCATGTTTTTCATTCTGTAAGTAATGTCTACGTAACTGAAATGCAAACTGGTCACACAGCTTGAGATGCACTGCACGAGTATGATAGTACAAGCAGTAGTGTTTGCACGTTCTTGTCTGTAGACTCAGTTTGCTGAGTCATAGAATGTACAGTACACACCCGTGATAGGCAGCTGCTTCCAGGAGGAGGGCGTGAACGCCTGTGGATCAGCTTAAGAAGAAAAACCAACATTAAACTGGCAGCTTTAGAACAACTCAAATTCTGTCTAGAAAATGTCAGTGGTTTAATCTTAAATATAATTCACACAGATCAAGGCATGAGATTTTGTTAATATTTTGAAATTTTAAATGGGGATTGGAAAAGATAAAACAGAAGAATTTTAGCTCCTTGCATAGGAGATAATAAACATGTGCTGACCTGATGATCATGACGTGTTTGTGTGAAAGAAGGAATGCCCTCATCTGCTCAACGGATCGACTTCTCAACACGGAACTTTATTCTTGACTTGTGCAGAAATAAAACAACTATTTCTCATCTGATGCAATGTCCACTTTTTGCTGTTACGGTTCAATTTCAGGCTCATAATGAAACCGTTCTCCTCAACTTTAATTCTGATGCAGGCCACTAAACAAAATAAAGGTGCTCATATCCTGCACATGCAAATACATTCCTGAGGTTTGACCTGAAAGACAAGTTCAGACCAGTCCACTGAGCTTTCAGTCAGGAGGTGAGAGAGGAGGGTGGAGAGACGCAGCGAGAACCAGCTGGGCCGCGGTTTTATTGGAAGCTCTTTCCTTTTAATTGTGAAAACAGAAAACACTCCCCACGGTCTCACAAGGAGGGTTTCACAGGTGGGCGATAGAGGAGAGAGGAGTGGGAGGGGGAGGGTGGAGGCACAGATGTCCCACTTTGTTTGTGTGTGTGTGTGCGTGTGTGTGCAGATAACTGTGCGCAGATATGTCTTGAGGAGTGAGAACATCTTGGGGACTCATCACTTTCTTAAGACGTTGACTCGGGTCTAGGGTTAGGGACCTGTAGATGTGATGGTTAAGCTTTGGGTCAGGGATGAACAGGTCTTCTCAGGTCAGGGATCATGTTTTCTTTGGGCTGTCCATCATGAATGGAAGCCTCTGTGGTGTGCAAACTTGTGTGTGACATTTTGCACTTCAGAGTTTAGTCACTGCGTCAACAGTTCTTTAGGCTGCTAGTTTTAATCTTTACAACATTAAAATGAGCGTTGATTTAAGTTTGGTTTCGTGGGGCTGAATGAAACGGACGTAGTATGAACGTGTGTGAGATGTGCTGACTAGTGTTGAGCAGCTGTGTAAATTTAGTCCTGGCAGTAAAGACACACACACACACACCTCCCTCTCAGATTCCTCAGTAGTGAGGCCTTGCCCTCCTGGGAAGACTCAGATAAGAAGCGCTGACTGAGCCGTCGAGCTGCAGCAGAGGCGATAACGCTCAACGCTCTATTATGACTTTGATATTTAGGTCACAACTGAGTTACCTGGGAGCTCAGCACTAGTTAATCCATATGATTAACACAAGTGGCCACATGCCTCATAATGGTAAAGGCAAAGTAGGGCGTGAACGTCCAACCATCCAGCATACAATTGCATGTCTGACTGTGGCGGGTGAGGAGCAGTTAGCGTGTGGCGGGAGAACATGCTTCTCATGTGTTTCGTCCCCACGTGAGACCGGTGACCTTAAGAATCCAGAGCGTGGACGAGGATCAGACTCAGAGTCCGGCCTCTGTCTGCAGAGGGACGTTGGTTTTGGTACGAAGCTTTGATGTCGATGAAGTAAAGAGTTTAGTCAAAGTGGTCTGAGCTTGATTGGCTCCTCGTGGCGGCGGGTCGTCGGTGTGGCGGCTCCGAGCGGTGCAGCTCTAATTCTGGTCTCGTCACATTCCTCCTGCGGTCCAGTCAGGATCACACCAGTTCCAATTTGCCTGCAAGCTCAGCAACAGTGTGTGTTACTGAATTGTTATCTCACAGAATTCCGCCAAGTGCAGGACCTGAGAGTGTGCGCGCGTGCAGTCATGTGTCTCAGGCCATGAGGTTTTCACGAAGCGGGACACAACGGGCGGCTTTGTCATGAGCTGAGGTAAGAGAGGAAGCTCGAGACAGAGACAAGAGGAGCTGAGGCTTCTCGTCTGCAAAGCTTCAGTTTTGTGTTGTGTAACATTTAAACAAAGCTCATAAAACTGATGAATGGTTTCTTTTATTGCTATAAATTATAGGTTATTTATAGAGATGAACACTTCCTCCGACTGTTCAGAAGTGAAATCGTGAGGCTTTACTTTGTTTTGGAAAGCTAGGCTAAGCTAACAACAGGGGAACATGGGGGTTAGGCTCTAACTCTAAATGAGCTTTCCCTCCCAAATTAAACTACTTGTTAATTTAGCTCCACATAAAACAAAAAAACAGAAGCTCAGTGATAAACACGACAAACCATTTCTTTAAAATCCCCAACCTTTGTGAACAACCCTCATGTAGGTTTAGTAGAGGTTTCCAGTCTGTGCTATGGAGGAACCCAGGTGGCCCTTCACATTTCTAGCCTCAAGCATTCCTCTCATTTCTTTACTCTCTGAAGAATCCACATTTGTTTCAACTGCTTCCTGGAACGGACCCAGTAAAACCAGTCTGACTGACAATAGTTTAAAGGGACTGGTACCCAGCCCCTGTAATGATGGGGGCGTTTAAGTTCAGGGTGCCAAGACAGGCCTCAACTACATTTCACGTTATATCACGAGACGTATTGGCATCTGCCTCACAAAGGTGGTGAAACCTAGTAAGGCCACGAGCTATAGTTAGTCTACTGTAGGTCAATGCGAGCCAAGCAGTCTGACTCACGCTGATATTGTGACCTCTGACAGGTCTATTCCTGCCTAATCTCAGCGACATACATACTTATCCTCTTTCTCATGCTGTATATATGAATGGTGCAGGAGCCACGAATGGAGACTCTGCAGGAATATTTGATTTGTCTGGTTCAAGCTACTTTTTCCAGCCGGTTCATGTAGAAAGAGCTGGATGAATAAATTAGAAGCCACAACGTGACATCAACATGCCAGAGACCAATTCAAATATGATGCATCTCATAGCCCTATAGCAGAATAACTGGATATGATTAGCTCTGAAATGTATTGTTATGGCATTGGTAAAGTTTGGTCACATGATTTGATGTTGATAGATGTGTTGTGTGTACTGATGTGATCACTTTCTTCATAATTTGCATGCCTTTGATTCATTTTTTTATGTGAATGAAATCATTTTGACCTCTTCTCACCAAAACTCTTCAGTCGAAGGTCAGAACGTGAAACTCAGGTCTCGAGAACTTTTTGATGTTGATTCCCTGAAGTCGCTGCGAATGGAAAGTTCAGACTAAACAACCTCAGCTGTGTTAGATCTTCCTGCACATGCACACTTTGTTTTGAGGAAGCAATTCACAGTTACAGTCAATACAGGTGTACCTGACGGTGAAAAAAAAAGATCAACCAAAAAAAGCTTTGTCCTTGAAGATAATTCACATGTTTAATGGATAGTGCTTACTCAATATTGAGTTTAACTCAGATTATTTTATATTTTATATTAATTAAAGGTGGTCTGATTTGTGTTTTCTCCTTTGGAAACATCTGTGAGATTAAAGAATTGAAAGAATTGAGAAAATATGAGTCAAGGACTGGGAACAGGAAAACTTCATGACTCAGTTCCTGACATTTATTAACACATCCTGAACGTACACATGATTAAAACATTTACGAGTCAACTTCAGACAAAGGAAGAGCCATGTGTTTAACCCCTGGCCTAAGAATAAAAAAAAACCCACAGGCAATTTGTGAACTTCACAAACAATTCTGATCCTTTCTTCCTTCTCCTCTGTGAACGTCTGAGTGCGTTCTGTCCTCAGACGTTTGTTTCATCAGATCCTGTGTCAGTAAATGTAGCTATTCTTGTTTTCTGTCAGTAACTGACACAGACACTACTCCTTCTGTCACAGTGAAACGGTGAAAGGGAAATTCACTTCTCCTGCTTCTAAAATCAGAATGAATGTTTTCTACTTTCTACTTGAGTCCTCTGTCCCTCGTGTCAGAGTGAATCCTCTCACTGGTGCTCAGCTGATGCTGCTGCTCTCAGATCAGAGGATCTCAGAGCAGCTGAGCTCATTACCCAGGTCACAGGCCTCAGATTAGCAGGACAGATTTGCTGCCACAAAGTGGGACGCACACCTCACTGTCTCTTCATGGGAGACCTCATGTAAACCACAGAAAGGCTTTTATTTCACTCGAAAAAGGACACAGTCTTTCGGTAATTTCATGGCATAGGAAGTGGAAACAAAGGGCAGGGGAGGAAAGGAGGAAACATGTTCACAAATGTGATCGGCTGTAGAAAGAGTGACAGAGACAACACAAACAAAGTCTAAGACGAGGCCACCTCTGCTGAAAACCTCATAATTTGATACAGACAGAATCTAATTTGGACAGGAGGTCACGAGTGAAATGGTTTTACTGGACCTTTGTGCCAAAGTTGTTCTTGAAGGTTTTGTTCAATGTCAGTGAGACCAGCAGCTTCATCAGCAGCTCAGGGGCTCCCTCTGGCGTCACGTCTCCAAACTGCAGCCTGCGATTTTTTTTTAATTTCTGTGTCTGTGTCGTTTGACCCTGTGGCCACTGTACTACCCTTCCCGTCCAGCAGGTGGGGGTAAACACTCTTGAAGCAGACAAGAAGAAGACTCATGTTGCTGTGAAGAGGAAGTGTGAGTTTCGTACTTTTATTTTTAAACATCTCAGTTTTCTGGAAAGAGGAAACACGAAGTGGACAGTTTTTATCTGTCAGCACTGGCGAATGTGCGGAACTGGAAGAAGTGGGACTGTTGTTTTTATCGCAGTTTGTGTTTCTTACACGACTTTTTATTTGTGTAGTGAAGGAGAGAATTGTTTGTTTTCACCGCCTAACTTTATGCTGTTTTCGACTCTCACTCCCAGAAGGTCAGTTCAATTCATTTTATTCAAAACTTTGAAGTTTAAGAATAAAATAATCCGGAACTCGACTTGATGTCACAAGATCACGTGCCAGACTCCAATTGAATAACAGCACATTTAACTTCCAAGTGTCATTTTTGTGTTTAAAACAACGAGGTTTCAACATTATTCAGGCTTTTTCAGAGTCATGTGTGTCAAATCTGAATTACGGCTTTCATGTGATTCATTTTAGCTGCTGTTATTCCATGCACACCTCTCAGACAACAGACTGTAACACAAGATTTTGTACTGTTCTGAAACGTCTCCCTCAATGATCTTCTCCCCTGGCTCCACAGAATGTCCTCTGCAGCGTCTCGCTACGTCCTCTGGGAGTCTGAGGGGCTGGTGGCCTACCTCAACCCACGGCCCTGGACCCCAGGCTCCGTCATCCTGCAGAGCTCGACCCCTGGCAGCGCGGGAACGAGCATCTTCCACCTGCAGGAGCCGGAGTTCTTGTCCTGGCTGCTGGGGGCCAGAGCCGTGTCGCAGCTGCTGTGTGAGAGGTTGGGGGTTCGCAGGTGTGCGCTGGTCAGCAGACCCCACAGAGACAGACCTGCCCAGGTGAGAGCTGTACTGTGCAGCCAGTGAAACCTTTTGAATGATAATTCTTTAAAAGCTTCTTTGCCAGCACTAGCATGTACTGTATCTGCATATCTGAAGTTCCCTAGTGAGGCCACAGCCAACAGATCGGCAGCTCACAGGTTTTTAAAACAAGTGAGATGTGATAGTTAGTCAACTCATTCCTGTTTTCAAGTCATTTTCATTTCCACAGATTCGTGTCCTCCCCTTACATGGTCTGGATGCACAGTGGCGCCCTCACCTGGCAGGAGAGGAGGAGCACAACGCCCAGGACCCGGGGTACTGCACGTCCAAGTCAGCCCCCAGATGGAGCGACTCAAGCCTGACGGAAATCCAAACCAAGATTCGAGCCAAACTCCCGTCTCCGAACGCACCCCCCAACCTGACTTTCCTCGGGGACGACCCGGCTCACCCAGGGCTGTTCTCGCGCATTGTGCGCGGGGAGGAGCAGCAGTGGCGTGTGTGGGAGGACGAGGGTCACGTGGCCTTTCTCACACCTTTCCCCAACTCCCCTGGGCTCACTGTGCTGGTCCCACGCCGACCTTTGACCTCGGACATATTCAGACTAGAACAAGCTGATTATGAAGGATTGGTGCTGGCGACTAAGAAGGTGTCGCGACTTCTCGAGGAGGGGCTGGGAGCCTCTGGGGTGGGGCTTATCTTCGAGGGTTTTGAGATCGACTATGCTCATGCCAAGTTGATACCATTATTTCAGCCTTCACCGCCAAGGGCAGGAAGTGACATCACTAAACCCGGAGCGCCCCAGTTTTACCCCACCTACCCTGGATACGTGAGCTCAGAGGATGGACCTGAAGCCAGCCTGGAGAGTCTGAAGGAGACACACGCCAAACTGACTCAGGTTTAAAATAATTCGCACAAAATGTAAAATACTCATTTCAGAAAATGCTTTATATGTTTATTTGATTTGTACAAACGATTTCTCCAGTGTGTGTGAAATTCAAAATATAGATTCCAGCAATAATTCTAATCTTCAGATCTTTTTAAACAATGTGAACAGAACCAGAACAATGTAGTAGTGAGTAATAAAGCTTTATGGTGGCTGGGAAACAAGTTCACTGACTGAAATGATTTATTTTCAAATTGTTATTTTACCACAGAAACTGGTTTCAACTTTGTATTAAAACTTTCAGATTTTGGAAAAACTGCCCAAATGTGAGGACAAAACAAATCTGTGTGTCTTGAACTCGTTTCAAAAGGATTAACATTAACGTATAAAACACATTTACACGTTGTTTAAATAGGATATGAATTTTGTGAAGACACATCAGCCACTGCTCAACTTTGAATGAAACTTTTCCTCAGCAGGTTTATTGCGTGAGTTCAAACCACTTGACACTGACACAGCAAAAGTCAGTTGGATACAGATGCTGTTGTGACTGTTTTGGTTTTGTTCGGCAGATTAGTAATTTATTCCTGATTGGTGAATCCATTCCTACACCTTGACATCTTGGGGACTCTGCCCGCAGCACTTGATGTATTTATGTTCCATCTTCGTGATGTAGAGGAGAGGCTCGAGGCTGCTGCTCAGGTCCATGAGGGCGAACACGCTGGTGCTGATCTGGCAGTGGTACGCCACCAACGTGTAGTACGCTACAAACGGCATGAGCGCCACAGGAGGCAGGTAGTTGACCACGATGATGCCCAGGATGATCAGCACGGTCTTAAAGGCCCTTTTCTTCACTGGGTGCATCTCCTCCTTCCCCGCCACGGAGCGGCGGAGCGCCCAGATGATGGAGATGTTGCAGAAGACCATGACGGCAAAGGCGAAGAGGATGATGCCGCTGAAGATCCCGCTGGCCTTCACCACGTCCAGGAGGCTTTTGGCGACGCCATAAGCCAGCGTGAAACCCCAGATGACCACAGAAATGCCAATGCGGATCTTGTTGTTACGGACACGAGTGAACAGCACTGGGTGGACCACTGCGATGTAGCGGTCGAAGCAAATGCACACCTGGAGAGAGGGATGGTGCTGAGCTGTTCGTTCTGTTTCTACCCGTTTCAGATTCAGGGATTCTGATTTAAAATTAACACTGACATAAAAAATAGTGCAATAAATATGAGAATAATTAGGCAGAGGAAATTCTTTAAAGCTTGCCGGGAGATAAAGTTTTCCAACTATATGATAAATTATCAGGGTTAAAATGATTAAATGTAATTATTGCTCTTATTCACTCACTCAATGATTTTGATGAGATTATATTTAACCAAAGAACAATTATGGGAAAAAAAATAAGTTGTGATGCGGATTTGATCAAATTCACAAGAAACTAACATGAGTTGTCTCTTAAATCTAAAACAGATAAACAAGCAGATAATGAGAAATTGATGTCAAACATAAAAGTTATTGCTGCTCTGAAGAATAACTCACCAAAAAGAGCGGTGCTAGGTCTTTGACGCCGTAAGTGAATCTCTGAAAGTACCAGATGTTTTCGTCCCCCAGCAGCAGGCGGTTCACCATTTCTATGGGGGTCATCAGGCAGAAGAAGGCGTCCAGGATGGCCAGGTTGAAGATGAAGGTGTCCGATGTGGAGGCGTCGCTCTTCTTTGAGGCGATCTGCCAGATGACCAGGGCGTTACAGGGGGCCCCCACGACCAGGTTCAACACCTTGACCATGAAGTAGAACACGTAGCTGTAAGGGGCCACTGAACACATGGCGTACTGGTACCATGGCGGAGGTCCACGGGCCCCTCCCGGGGTGGTGGCGTTGACGTAGATGTCGGCGGTGGGACTCAGCGTGGAGTTGAACATTGTCGGCTGATGCAGGTGGACGAGGCTGGAATGAAAAGGCAGAAGTTGTGTCTGAGCATCACCGCGAGAAAGGTCACTTCAGCTTCTCACCTCAACTGGGCGACGGTGTCCTGCAGGCCCACGGAGCTTCACCACGTGGAGACCTCCTTCATGTGGCACCAGATCACCAGGGCTGGGGCCTTTTAAACACCGGTCCACCAGAACATTAGGATCGGACCCGTGTGATGCATGACGGGGTTTTTTTATTATGTCTGATGTAAACTATCATTGGACAGTTGATGTGAAGCCATCTTCTGTGATTGGACGGCTTGGTCGGCATCACTCCCATCGAGGAGTTAAAGAGGCCACATGGGGAAATTGTAATTAATGACTTCATTGCCTCTGCCTTTGAACATATGAGAGAATGTCTTCGCCCGCAAGACGTCCGTAATTGCTAAACGGCCTCCCTGCAGGACATACGCAGACGTGGCCTCTGTACAAAGACGCCACACACAGTAGTTTTCAGAGTTACTGCCTTAGAAATACATCAGCCTCACAGTTTCCTCTGGTCCCAGGTCTGATGCTATGAGTGCTGTATGGGTTCATCCCACTGATGCAACCGTTCAGTAAACAGCTGATGCAAGGTTCGCAGACTGTTCATGAGAAATCTAATGCAAGGTCTTACCACCAGGCACGAGCTCGCAAAGTCGAGACAAACACCTGCGTTTGTTTGTGTGTCGCACTTTTCAGCACTCTGCTGGTCATCTGATTCCACTCAGACACTCAGTCCAAGCAAATCTATGACTTAATGAGGAAGCGTGCACGGCAAACATCTGACAATCAGGAATCAGGATCACTTTATCATTTAACTATTTTTAACTTTATTTTTTAACTATTTTTAACTTTATTTAAGTATAAAGTTACAGCATTTCAAACCACATAACTCCAGACTGACATTTAGTTGACTCAGAAATTCAGTAAGAAAGATACAATGTGGAAAATGAAATTAAGAAATAGGTAAAAAATAAATAAAAAATTAATATCCTGCTTTCAGCAGAAGGTAGTATGCAAATGAATAAAAAGGAAACTGGCGGTGACGACACATGGTGCAGAACAGGATGTGAGGCCGCAGCTCATGTTCAGGAATAAGTAAAATCAGGTGGTGTCACAATAAGCAGATGATGCTGTCTTTACGCAGGGGGTCTAAAAACACACAGAACTTCATATTTACATAGATCAATCCACAAACAGACAAATATCCGCAAATAGTCTCTCTCTCTGTCGGCTGTTTGTCTGCAAGCTCCTCTGCCTGGAGAACGACGTTGAAGGTAAAGTGATCATCAACATTGTTAAGAACAAAGCTGTTTTCATTTAGTGGAACTTAAAATGTTTCTTTTCGCTTAAATGCACAGGCTTGTAAAATTATAATTTGTCAAAGTAATATAGAAACAAACATTCAATATAAATGTAAGGTAATTAACAAGAATAGAAACTTCCTTTGAACCGATGCAGCGTGAGTAGTTTAAAAAGGGGCAGAAATGTGCTTCAATTAATTCTGATTTAAATCATGCAAAAGAAATCACGTCACTTTAATTATGAAAGAAAATAATTAGTATTTATACTATTCAACATACACAAGTTACCACGATTTAGTTGTTGAGAGGATAAGAAGCTTTGATCACTGGAAGCTACCAGAAGTGAGTAAGAAATGTTTCTGTTAAAAGTTCCAAAAATGTTCATACGCCCAGAATGATTGTTGGTAATACGCTGTCATACTTTCTTTCGGGGACGAGTCGTCATGGTTTTGAATAGTTTGAGTCTCAGCACTGAAGCTCTGGTGCGTGATGCTGACACTGATTTCACCTGCATGCGTCTGAAGGACAAATCAACAGGAACAAAGTCTGTTTCCATGACACTGACTGAGGTCCTGAGTCCCGAGCAGAGACGCAGAGTCAACACAGACTGTGGTTCCACCGGACAGCTCACACACCACCGCGTCATTTGAATCAATGAGCGACCGGCGCTCTCAGAAACTCAAAGATGGAAAAAAAAACATGTATAACGTGACCACACAGGATCACCTCAGAGCGATATTCACAGTAGTGATTTGCATGCGAGGCATCGGTGTGAATTTGCATCATCTGTGCATCAAGTTGAACACCTGGCACAGGGAAAATAACCTGCGGTGATTCAGCGATGGAGGAGCGGGTCAGAGGGTTGGAATCTGAGCACAGAATAGATTCAATTCCTCAAATATTAAACGCAACAAAGTGAAGAGGACAGAATGGTTTCTGAAAAGACGTCCTATATCAGTCCGACAAGAGTAGACACTGCAGTGTAGTGAAGCCACAACACCTGTCTCCTCCATGTTAACATGAGGGACATGGATGAAAAGAAAGTATATACTAGCTCAATGTTGTTCACTGGCCTCTTGTTTGTTTCGCAGATCTCCAACTGATCGACATTCACCGTAATGAAACCATGAGCAACAGCACCTCGTCAGACTGGTACGACACCATCTACGGCTTCCTGCCCATCATGATCATCGTGCCTCCGCTCGCGATCCCCGCCAACTCCCTGGTCATACACCTGCTGTTCAAACCTGGCATCTGCTGCACCTCGGAGATCTTCACGCTCCAGCTGGCGGTATTTGACTTCTTCTTCTGCGTAATTATTCTCATCGAGTACCTGCGGCTCTTGTGTTTCCCATCCCTGGAGACATCCAACTTCGTAGCTTGGAGCCTGAACCAGATGGGAGGGCCCACCCTGCTCTGCCTGTTGAGTTTGGACAGCTACGTCGCGGTCTGCCACCCGCTGGCCTTCCTCCGGCTCAAGGACCCCAGGCTGAGGCTGTCGCTGTGCTTGTAGATGGGTGGGGCCTGATTCAAGAGATTTGTGTTAGTGTAATTAGCTTTATCAGCATTGGAAAATATAATGTTCAACACAATAAACGCAGTAACCAACTATAAAAACTTCAATGTTTTTATTCAATAAACCATAAAAACATCCCAGGTTGTTTAACAAAGAGAACAAAGAGAACATGTCAGTCAGTATCTGAAAAATGGTACTGTTCAATTTAAAGAGAGAAAACTAACATTGTTAAAAAGTCAGTGAACGTCTAAATGTGTCACTGACGTTACTTTAAGGATTCCTATGAACATCAGATGTGTGTGTATTTAAAAACAGAGGCAGCTAATTGACTCTGACATTATCTTTGTTCTCTAAGTTGTTTGTATGGCTTTAAACACACAAGTGACACAGGTTAGCGTCGGCACTGGAGAGGCTGCTCAACAGCTTCCAAATCATAATTCATGGTAACACAATCCGTTTTCAATGTATAAACTTTAACGATTATACAGACGTTGAGAGGATCCTATACCCCCCCCCCCCACATGAACTCAGACATGAATATTTTCATTTTACAAATAAATAACATCTATCTCCCGTGGTTGCGTCGCTCGTTCGAAACTAAAAGTCTCACGTACAAGGAAGCAGAAAGCGCTGACATCACAGGGTCAACATGACTCCGCTCTAAGAGGTTGAGGAAAAAGAGGTTTTCAAGTATTCAAGTGCCAGCAATAAATGACTGAGCTGAAACTCACCACAAAGGAGAAAGTCGATGTTAAAGGCTGCAAATTCAACCTGTCGTTTCGAATACGGATTCAATTTAGCTTACTATTAACAAACAATGCTGAGGAACAGACGTTCAGTGCTGCCCTGTGTTTACAGGACTCATGAGAAATAATCTGCTGTGTGTGAATCTTAACTTTGGCCCTTAGAACTCGACTGACTCAAAGCACATTCACAGACATCCACACAAAATGTAAGATATATTACTTTTCTTTGCGTACAGGAGACAGACTGTTGGTCCAACATAATAGATATTTGAAGATGTTACTATGGGAAAATATGAATTTAATTTTCGGTATTTTTGCTGTTTTATAGATTTTTCCATTTATTTGTTAAAATACAGATTAATCCAAATGACAATAATTGTGTTTATCGAGTTATTCAAGTCACTGCATCACTTATGTGAGAGAAGATTTGAGGTTCATTGTTAATTGTTCAGAAATGTGTTACTGCGTTTCTGATCAAGAGTACATCCTTAATCCTTTAATTTAATTAAAAAACAAAATTGAGTGGCACGCTCTGACTGCAGGAAGATTTTGGTTTTTTCGAAATCATCACGTCATTATGTACACGTGCTCAAAGCCAAGTGAGCACTTTTCATTTAAAAAACTTTCCTTTGATTTTTTTTTCCACTACAACATTACAACGGTTTAAAGCCACAGCAAAACCTTTCAGCCGTTCAGCAACATCACGCGTATTTCAGTAGCATTAGCATGGATCGTGTTTCTCAAACGTCCTTCCTGATAAGTCTCAATGGGTCGTGGCAGTCAGCGGAGCTCACGTGGAGGCCATCTTTCCATGCACACGGAAGCGGTACAGGCACGTATATTCCACATGGCCCCAGTTACTGAGGACACGCAGCTCCACAAATCTGTAAACCTCCTCACTGGGGTTCTGGTGCCCGGAGAAAAGAGGAGAATGGAAAGAGAGGGGGAAAGATGAGTTAAATGTAAGCATATCTGCTGCACCTCGCTGAGCTCGATATTATATGTTCATCATCATCTCTCCTCCAAAATGTTTCACTTAAGTTTGGACTGAAAAATCAAACGTGCAAGTTCCCTCAGAACTTGAGTCTGACCAGGTTCAGACCTTCAGGTGATACAAACATAAGATGTGCCAGTTTGAACTCACAGGCAGCTCAAACGTCTGCGTCGACTCTCCGTTCTCATCATAGGTGAACGTTCCCAGCAGAGCTCCTTCCTCTGTGTCGTTTCTCATTCCCTGGGAGAGAAAGAGGCGACAGAGTTTAATCGGAGGACGTCTGCAGGTTCATAATGGATGACGACGAACAAGTATCGGGAGAACTCACGTAGACTTCAAAGTCTTTGGGTGCGGAGTCGATGCGGCCGGTGGGGGAGATGCAGCGCGGGAGGTGGTCCAGAGTCACGTGTGTGATCCTCACAGGGTGAGACAGAGAGATCACCAGAATCCCCTGGACGCCGTGAAACGCCCAGCACTTCCCTGGCATCAGCACTGGGTGACCCTGTGGAGGGAGGGAGGAAAAATGGAGCTGGTAAATCTTCACCTGCTGATAACGACCTGCTGAAGATTTGTGGGAAACAGAGAGATGATGTTTCATTTGACCTGGATCACCGTGCGGGGGCTTTCTGATGGATACCACAGGGGGAAGCCAAACAGGGTCACGCAGGCTGAGCGAATACGATACGTCTCCGAACACCTGGTGCTGATCACACTGGCACCTACACACACACACACACACACACACGTGGGAATGCTGAGTAATCTGTGAAGACGTATGCTTCAGAATAGTGACAGTGACATGAAGGTGTTCCTGACCTTGAGTTTCCAGGGCAAAGTCGGCCATTTTGTCAGCCATGGGACGTCCAGAGTCAGCCAGGACGTCCTGCTCCTGACACACGGTCACACACAGGACATCGTAAAACATCTAGAGCAGGTCAGCTGTCTCAGATCTAGATCTTGAGTCTGTCTCCACCTACCTTCATGCGGTCAGTGAGCCACTTCTCCATGGCCTGCAGGAGCTCTGGGGTCAGCTGGTCGTGGACGGGGGCAGGGGCCGTTTCAGGACACGGGGCTGGGGGAGGCATCAGGTTTATCGACGACAGCTGCTGAGAGAGCTACAAGAAAGAGGCGGCTACGTATGAGTCTCACGATCCAGCAGGTTGGATTTCTGCAGGCATCTCGAGCAGCTCTGTTACCTTGGCATTCTCTGCCTCCACGGCCTGGATCCTGAGGGTGAGGCCGGCAGCAGCAGCAGCAGACTGACTGTCCGCGTGATAGAGCGCCACCTTCTTGCCCAGCCTGGCGACCTCCAGCTTCAGACGCAGACGAGTGTCCGAGTCCACAGCGTCAAGTCTGGCTTTAATACCCTGCATGTCCACATCCATGCCCTCCTTCACCTGTGAGAGAAAGATGTTATTGGTCCTTCTCGGACCTGTAATACAGCCACCCAGTAAGCTCCACGGCCACGCGTCCAGTAGTTGTTGCGTCATGCTAAATACAGAGTGTTCTCTATTATCACCACTGGATGTCACTGTGCTTCATCTCAACCCTAATCTCCTCCACCTCAACCTTACCAGGTTAAGACATCACAACACCCATAGAGCAAAACGGATCCTCTCACCTGGGAGAAAAGCTGTTCCTGCTTCAGCAGCAACTCTGCCTGCAAACACACACACACAGCATCAGCAAAGGTATTAATGATTATTTATCAAAGTAAAAATAGTACTTTCAAGCTTGTCTACATGTTCTAAAAAACGTACGTAAAGTTGGAAAAAATAGAGCACTTTAAAAATGAACTGATAATCTGCTTCTTACCAAAACATGCTGCATCCTCTCTTCTACAGCGGCAGAGACGACAGCTGGATCCTGGAGGGACAGAAAAACCCAACATTTAAATCTGAGGTCGAACTCTTTTCTAACACTTATCATGTATATTTTTTGGAACGCTATGGTTTGATATGATCTCATATTAATATCCCTTACACACCAAAACACTGCCAATACTAAAATGACATGCAGGTGAGTCCTACCACCACAGATGCATGATGGATGGTACTGAATTGAGGAGGAGGGGTCTTTGCGATGCTCAGGTGGGAGATGGAAAAGGTCAACAAGAGGAAGAGGAACCACACACCTGGGGGGAAACAGGGGGCATGAGGCCTTAAGAACAGTCCAGAGAGACACGGATGCAGTTTGCAAGAAGTAAACATCAAACAACCAAAATACTTCACTCACATAGAAGAAGGAGGAGGAGGAAGAGGAGGAGGAGAAACAGGCCAGAAGCTTTCTTCATGTGACTGGTGAACAGGGTGTTTGCTGTGGGGACAAGAAAATATGTAGAATTACAGGGATTTGAATAATCTGGAGCTGAGACGTATGGAATGAGAATGAGACAGCGGTACACGTGCACACGTGAACACATGCACAACAAGTCGACTGCCAGTAACACATTGTACACATCAGTAAACACACACTTCTACAGACAGCGTACCTAAAGCTGACAGGTGTTTTACTTTGGACTGAGCTGCTTCCGTCACTGATGAGGCCAAGTCTGCAAGATAAGAAACAAGACTGTGAGATTATTGTATACTATTGCATTAAAACACATCATTAAATGTCTGTACTCACCCATCAGACTGAAGAAGGCACGGCTGATTCTTTTTCTGTACCCAGTGCTGGGAGCCCCGCTCATGCTAACAGAGCTGCTGGGGGCTACGATGGGCTTCTTGTAGATCCCCTCGGAGGACGAATAGCCCGAGCTCTCCACTCCGCTCTGACTCAGCTCCTTGTGGTCCGGCCTCTGGTGTAATCCTGGCGTGGTGGAGCTGTACTGTCCAGCATACAGGCTCCTCTCTGGAGTCACTGAGGGGCGGCGTGTGGGGGTCAGGGCGGGCCGAGGGGTGACTGTGGTGAAGGTATAGGGGTTTGTCCTCATGGCTGCCTTGGGCTGGCTGCTGGAGGGGGAAGGACTCAGGCCTGAGAGACGAGGCGGAGGAGAGAAAACAAATGATGTGTCTGAGGCTCTCGTAGTATCTTGAGAACTGCTGTCAGCTACACAACTGTGTCCTGTAAAGGGCCAGAGGAGGTGCAGTGTCACATCGGTGCTAGTAGACAGGTGAGACTTTTTTCTAAACTGTCTAAACTGTTTAATTCATGCTATTATAATTATTATCATTAGTTTTGATCTCAATATTACTCTGAAGCAAATGGGAAGTTAGGTATTTAGTTTTTACCATCACACTGGTCTACAGTGACGGGCGACTTGAGGCCGGGCGTGTGAGCATTGCTACTGGCCCTGCTGGAGGGGCGGGAGGTGGCCTTGCGGGTTCCTGCTTTCTTCTTGAAAACCCTTGGTAATGAAAACACACACAGGGAAAATGGCTTTCGTGATTTAAGATTAACATAACAGCTTGCACTTGCACACACACACACACACGTTTACATACTTGACAGGGTTTTCCCGGTAGGTTATGTTTGTCACGCTGCTTGAGTCAGACTCTTCATCTGAGTTGTAGTAGCCACCTGACAAGAGTCGAGAACTCCGACGAGACATGACTGAAAGACAGGAAAGACAAGAAGATAATTAGAGCAACACTGAGATATCAACATTTGCATGAAATACATTTAAAAATGTAAATAATGTTTCTATTGTTTTAGGTATTTGTTATTTTACATTACATTATATTTGATTTCTTATGCGTTTATCCAAAGAGACTCATCACACTGATGCCTCTTCAGGTGTTCCTTCAGGTGTCTCCTGGATTTAGTGTCAATCAAACATTTGATGTTTTAAAAACAGGGTAAGACGTCATTATTGACAGGTGAGGCGGAGATTTGTGATTAGTAGAGCAGAACTTTAATGACTGATTTTAAAAGGACTTCACAGTCATCATAGTTTAAGCAGGAGTTCAAAGTGCGCCCATTTAAAAGGGGTAATAGCAGATGATATTAGTAATACTGACAGTTTAAGTATCTGACAGATGCTCTCTTGGTAAATCTTAGCCGCCTGTAATCCAGATTAATCTACAGGTCCTGCTGCTCAAACACTCGGTGAGATCCCGTTCCTTTAATCCCAGGGATCAAAGGAACGGCACTACACTCTGTCAAATCATAGACTGGTTTAAACTGTATTCATCAGCCGCCAATCAAACTAATATTCATCAGATAGATTGCAATTTTTCAACACTAACAATGACCCCTCCATGCACATGCATGTTAGTCAAGTGTGTTCTGCAGATGATACATATGTATGAAGCATGATGAATCTCACTTAGTTTAACTTCAGGGATCTCTCAACAAGATCAAAGCCAGGATGACCCAAAACATCTTTGTTGCAAATTCCACTATGAGGAACCTTGGAGCTCTGTTTGACCAGAACATGTCCAGGACTTTACCAATAACAAGTCTCTTCCACCTGCACGATATTAGGAAAATAAACACATCTGGTCTCAGAAGGATGAGAAATGACTCCATGAATTTATTACTTCTAGACCAGAGTATTGTTATTCTTTATTAGGAAGTAGAGCATTCAGCTACCAGTCTCTTCTGGGAACCAGCTCCCACTCTGAGTTGAGGAGGCAGACACCATCTTGGCATATAAAGTTAAATCTTCAAACAGCTCCAGTTAATTCTGGATCAGGTGAGTTCTGAAACATCCTTTAGTTATGCTGCTGTAGGATAGACTGCTGGGCAAACTCCCATCATGCAATGAGCACTTCTCCACTTCTTTCTCTCTCTGCCCCACGCCAAAACTCATTTATTTATTTTAATACATGTCCACATTATGCCACTTTCCCTCCCATTGTCCCTCACACACAGAATAAATTATAAATAATATCTAAAACCCATCTGCAGCTTTTACAACAAAGGGAGATGCAGTTAGCACGCTATGATCTGTCCACAGTTCAGACATATGCTACAACACATCACATCAGATGACAAACAGTTTAGAGCAGCGTACCTTATCTGAGCCAGAATTCTTAAGGTGAAATATAATGTGGAGATAATATCAGCGGGTAACAGGCGGAGATGGAGAAGATGAGATCAGCCTGGCTCTTTATTTCCTCATAGTGTTTGTGAGAAAGTGCCCAGATTAACGTTCAGACACGCTGCCATCACAAAGGTTATGTAATGGCCGCCTTAATCTGAGCGATCCGATTGGTCACTGGTGTGTTCTCATGATGCAGATCATTAGCATAAACCACAGCTCAGGAGTTTAACTACTTGTTAACTACCAGTGGAATCCAGTCACCTAACTTGACAGTGCATCCTGTGTCCTGCTGTGACTGTGCATTAACATGTTCAACAAGTCTCAGCAGAGCTAACCCAGTGAAGGTCTGAGCTATTCTTACAATTCATTCAGCTGAAGACAGGACGATAGGAGTGCAGTAACTAAGTCACGCTGGCTGAAAATGGCGGGAGAAGAAGACAGAGGGGGGGAAGCTGTGGTTGTCTGTCGTTAACAGATAGAGACAGGAAGTCACTGTGACAGCAGATGCATAGACACGTTCTCTGAAAAGGAGTGGAGGCAGCTCACATGTGTTTCCAAGTGCTCGACATTGATAAATCAACATCAGCCTCTTATTCGTCAACTTTATCCTCCTCCACTGAGGAATGGAACAAAGTAAATGAAGAGTTTCAGCCTAAAGAATTAAAGTAAAGATAAAAATGCCGAACATAAACTGCTATTTCTGCAACAGCTGCAAACAATCCACATAAGTCATGAACATGACTGTTTTCACTATGTCACACCGGAGCAGTGATAACAGTTAAATTAGCTGCTATCTCTTTCTGCTCTAATTGAATCTCTTGTTTTTTTTGTCCCACCAGTCACCAGGCTGATACAGTTTTGCATTCTCCTGCATCTGCATATTCAAACTTGCATCCTGGAAGATTTGTGATGCAGGTCATGGTAGAATTTTCTTGTATCATTTAATAGATGATATCATAGGAAACTGGAAAAGCAGCCATTCGAAAATGTGATGAAAATACTGAAACTGAGGACAGCGAAATATTCACCCCCCCCGAGCTAACAGATTCCCAGTGCTGTCGAAATACAGCACACATTCTCCCAGAACCATACCCTGGTTGTTTCGAGCTAATCCCCCAACCAACTTAATCTAAAATTAAAATGGAATTTCAATTCTCCAAAGATCTTATTAAACCGTGTTTTGCTTCAGTTAATGTGGCGCAGCACAGCGCCTCCTGTCCCCAGGGTGTGACGGAGCCACGAATAGGCCCATGTCAAAAAGGAGGGAATATTTCCAAACTGATAGAATCAAATCTGCTCCGGGTCCTGTGGGGATCATGGGGCTGTTCATTCTGAGCAGGAAGCTCAGCGCCGAAGAAAACTCATCTGAGCCACGTGACGTTACACCCCCAGTGATTCCAGTGGAGAATGAACCATCCTCACCAACGTTCAGCATACAGAACAGCAGCAGCAGCAGAGGAGGCACGTCACATCTGGCTCGTGCCAAGCATTGTCAGTGGCCTGCCCACAGGAAGTGACGTGGAAGCAACATTGAGGGTGAAACCGTCTCATGAACATCAGCGTGCTGCCCCTGAGGTCCTAATGAGCTAGAGCGGCACGAAGTAGAGCGATTCATGGACCAAGGGCTTTTGTTCTCAAGAGTTGCCCCCACATTTTTGTGTGATCTTATTAACGAACAAATGGGGAAACAACAAAGGAACTAACGAAAACATAACCTCCACTGTAAAGTTAACGAATGTGAAATTATTTTGGGGAAGAAGGAAGAAAAAGCAGCTTTCTGTCGATGAACTAATCGTTTAATCCCCTGATTGAATATTGAGCCCAACGGCGAACTAGCAGTGATCTTGACTGGATCAGAATCTGAGGTGGCAGAGATCCGAGTGTAGTGGTGATATGTGCTCAGGGCCGGGCCGGGTGGGGCGCTCGAACTGGTTCAGTGCCCTGACCACAGACACTGGCAGCATGCGGACAAAGAGAGAGCATGGCATGGGAGGATGAGAGAAGTAACGAGAGGGAAAGAGCTTGAGCGTACAGATTCTGATAAAGACAAAGTACGGGCGGAGAGAAAGGTGGAGAAAGCCCAACAAGCCAGCGATGGAGTTTTTTTTTTTTTTTTTTTACAAATGAGTGGAAAAAGTGCAGGAATGAGAAGCTGGAAGGAAAATGAGAAGGAAGGAGAGGGCAAAGAAAGGAATGCAGAGAATTAGTCTTCATCAAACCACAGAGGACTGGCAAACGGTTTGATTCTGTGGCTAACTTTAGGACAGTGGCAGTGTAACATGACTAAGACGGAGCAGATGAGTCATCTGGCTTACACGAATTACCCCAGCTCCTTTGTGTACGAGGTGAAAAGAGAACAAGTCTGGCTGCAGTCTTTTAAACTGAGCAGCTACTTAATAAGATCGGTTTGTATCAGAGTGAACCAGATGTTTGATTTTATCTTTCCATTCCTTTACTGTAGTGAGCAGATGGAAACCTGAGTTCAGTAAACATCCTCAGAATCTACATTACTGCAATTATTGTGTTGTGGAATTTCAGTTACTTCTGCCTCAATACGTTCTTACACTTATCATCAGCTATGATCACGCGTAATCCATGCAATTTATCATCAATTTATATTCAATGTAACTCTAGAATAACTTTGATTGAACTTGTAATTGATGCACATCATATTGCACAGAGTCTCAGATGGCTTTTATATTTTATTGCATTTGCAACAGGATTGATTCCATTCATATGTTTCTATATTCCGCATATGACGCCTACGTATTATTATCCTTACACTTAATAACTGAGACCTATTTTTGTACTCTTGCTGCTGTTATATTGCAAACTTCTCCATAATCAAGAATGTTCTTATCTTAAATATAGATCCTAAATTATGTCCAAAGTTACTTTACTTTTCAAGAGACTAAATATGATTCCGGAGACGTTTTCTTCAAAAATCAAATAAAAAGCAGATGTCTTTTAACTGTTGGGTCCGACTGTGGAACAATGCAAATGCGAACTTTGAGTTCCTCCATGTTTGTTTTTTTTTAAACTCAGTCAAGCTTTAGGTGGAGGTTGCAGAAGCGATTAACTTGCATGTTCGAATCTGGAGGACACAGATCCATCTTTTCAGTCAATATGAGAAATGTTTTCATGACTGGATAAAACTCAACTACTTATATGTAAAGTTTGTTAACTAAGTAGAGTAAGTTGAGTAGAATGATGCTGACGGGTCCGTGAACGCAGCAGCAGCATCCTCCTCGTGAAGTGACCGCGAGGAAACAACAACTGGACTAAAGTGTGCTCCTCGGGTGTGTGAGGCAGATGAAGCCAGCCCAGTGTCCATTTCGAAAACATAATATGATCTCAGGGTGGGAAACTCACCTCGTCCCGTTACACTTCAACCAAAACAAGACGCCGTGTAGTTCAGGAACTGTCAGATCCTCCGGTTCCGCGCCGGGAGTCCTTTAAACAAACATGTCCGTCCAGGTCCCGAACAGAAACTGCCGCTTACTCGCCGATTAACGTCCCCCTGTCACAGCGGGGAGCCGGGGGACATGACAGTGGGTTGAGGGGCTCGAACACCCGGACGGTTGTTGTGACAGCTCCGAGGATTCATCCGCTACTGACGCTGACAGCAGGGGGAGCGGCACTTCCGGGTAGGCTTTATAGAATAAAAGCTGCTTGCGTCCTCGTTGTTGAGTTAAAAGCACATCATCAGGATGATATGCGCATATGTTTGTTCAAAAAATTACTTTCAAAATACTTTTAAATAATCTGAGTTGAAGAGTAATATCTGTTTTTAAACATGCTGTACGTGTATAGCTCAATTTATTTTGTGTTGCATTTTAATCTGAAAAATAAAATGTCACCATTACTCGAGTCATTTTATTTCCAAAATTGAGTTTCCAAGGTCTACATAAATAAAGTTGTATTGTATTATCAATTATATTTCATTTAACGAGGTTTATGTTCAAACTGTGAAAATATTGATTATTTTTTTTATGTATATTGTATATGTTATATAATTACGTATGTACTTTAATATATAACAATTACTTATGTAAGATTAGGAAGAAATATAACAATATCATTTATTTATCTTCCCTTCTTCTTATATTTAAATTTATTTACGTCTGCGAGGTCCACGTCCATAGAGATGATGTTTCACACTCACACTTAAATTGTTTCCGGTCTCGTCCTGGATCTACCAGTAAAGAAAGTTAAAGGGCGCCTCCTGGTGTTGATCGGCAGTGTGTGGAATCTGTTGGGCTGCTGTTGAGGGCTCCTGACACACAGTGGAGCCAAATAACTGTTCATCTCTGCATCAATGCAATAATAGTCACCTGCTATGAGATAACGCCTGTGGCTTCTCTTATAGATGTACATCATTATATATGCAGTAACTAGTTGAACAAGCAGTTTTTATTGGCACAGTTATGGACTGTACTGATCTGTCCTCCAAAAAATTGCACTGTTTATAAAACAATTTAATGTGATTTGATTATTTTGGGGTAAAAATGTGACAGCACCAGAAGCAGGTGATGCAAGCAGTCAAGGTGAAACATCGGGGCAGGTTTAGAAACCGTTCCCTTGATGGGTTCGTCACACACCAGAGACTGAAACCACCCAGAAAGCAGAACCAAATGCTTTTAAGGGAAACCCTCTGTGCAGCGTTTCAAGTATCTCAAAATAAACCCAATCTGACCTTATCACTGGGCAGACGTGGTCCAAGCAGAGGGAGGGAGGAGCAGGAGGGAGAGTTATTTACTCCACAGGTCATTTTTAGGGGGTGAGCAGCTCAGAAATGCGACTGGTATGTCTGGATTGTTCTGAATTTGATAAATAATTTCAGAAGGAGACTATCAGCAGCACAGACCAGGCCCCTGACCCCCGATCTGCACCAACACAATGTGTGTGTGTATTGTCCATGGACAGGAGGTTTTGTGCATGTGTGTTTACGCCTGTTGAACCCATTGTCTCTGAGTCTGTTATCATTATGCAGCAGTTTCCTCCGACTGGGGTGAGAGACAGAGAGTGTGGTGGGGGGGGGGGGGGGGGCGAGGGAGGGGGAGGGAGACACTTCATTGGGGGGGGGGGGGGGGGGGGGGGGGGGGGGGGGGGGGGGGGGGTCGAGAGAGAGAGAGTGAGACACTCAATTATCTGTTTCTCAACAATGCAGAGTTAAAGAGTTGACAAGCTCATCGCCCCTGAGGACGACTTTCATCACAACACTTTTTAAAGTGTTCTTTCATGTCAGCCATGTCCCTCCTCACTTCCACACACACACACACACGGTGGCAGACTCCCACCCCGCTTATCTGCCAAGCTGGTGCCTCAGTCACAACCAAATTACGTAAAACAAACAGCTGACATCATGGCATACACACACACACACACTCACAGTTGTGTCTGACACAGAGGACATAACAGTGACTTTCATTCGTGAAGACTCACTCTAACATTAACATTTAGTACATTCCTTACACTAACCATCACCTAAACCTGAACCTAATTGTAATCTAAACCTTAACCCAACCTTAACCCGTGTCTTTAACCTTAAGTACACACAGAGAACAACACACACACACACACGCACACACAACTACTTAGAGCTTTCCTGTTTCTGGTCTGAAGTCATTTGGTTGGAATGTGATCAAAACAGTTAAAGTGTTTGTGTGTGTGTGTGTGTGGGGGGGGGGCATTTTGACAGTAAGACATTGTAAAATATCTGATGAGACGTACACACCTACAGCAGACACCCACAGACACACTCACAACACCGACTGTATGAGTCACCAGCGATCTCTTATCAAGGTGTAGACAGCAGCACGTATTACCTCTGCACTCTGAATGTACACACTGTACTGCTGCTGTGCACATTGATTACATGATAACTTTTGTTTACACTGCAAATCCAGAGGCAGCCTTGTTGGTTTTGTTCCTGAATGAAGAAGACAGGCCTGTGAGCCGGCTCTTGGTGACACTGCAGATACCTTAACATTTCCTTTGAGCTGGGAGATGTGTCAGCAGTGTCAACAATCTGCGTTCGTGGCCTTAATTTGGCTCATCCCAGCAGTTCGATCCTCTCAGCCTGATCATGGATGTCCTTGCATGTATATGTGGCAGCCACAGTGTGAGCGTGTCGTTTGCTGCACTGTTTCCCTCCGCTCCATTTATTCTGGGTCACAGTCACTGAATATTTCATGGCTTAAGTCTGGTGAAGAGCTCAAATTGAGATGGCTAAATCTGGGAGGGGGTCCAGGCATCTATCAGCTGACCTGTGCCACCTTCAGTGAACCTGAGATACCCTTAACCTTATTCCCCACAGCTAAATACCCCACCCTGACCCAACCTCTTTCAGTTATTACTGCAGTTACACATTTCCTGAGGGAACTATCTGCCTCTTAAGCCCATCAAAGCTCCACTATGTTCACCTGCCTGTTTTTGACCTCAGGGTGCTGAACGCTGAGTGTCTTATTTTGAACTTTAAAATAGCTAAATTAAATGTGGCTTAAATCATCAGTTTAAAGAAAGCAAAATCAAATGAGTGTGATTAAAAAAAGATCCTAAAACCTGATGTTTGTAGTACACACAAGGGAACAAAACAACTCTTGACCCATTGAGTTTTTACATATAACACATACAATACAAGTGCAGTTTAAATAGCATCACAACAACAACTTTTTAAAACTAATCACACCACAGTGAACGATCAACAACACAACAGTGTAACAGTGTACCAATATTTCTGTGTACTTTTGCTCTACCCATGTCATGATTAATACTACATCCAGAAACCAGGGGGCGATCAAAACAGTGGAAGTCACACCCTGTAATGTTAACGAGTGGAACAATTAACGTTTAACAAGGGAACAAAACACGGGGACGGGAACACACAGGTGTGCACGTCCCTTACCGTAACGCTCCTCCCCTCACATCAGTCTGTGACTCACCTTGATGACATCGCTGCAGTGAGGTCAGCGTCCTGCACGGTGGACAGGCGGCGGATTAAAGCTGCGGAGCACTGCAGTCACACTGGACTCAGGGCGGCTTAATCCTGACCACGCAGGGCCGCTCCGCGTGGCTCAACAGATTACAATGTGTGCCACGCCACTGGTGATGTCATGAAGTTGAGCCCTGCACATGACCTATATGGGTCTCATCGGTCCTTCTTCTATAATGTCATGGTTACGTTAACGGTCCAGGTCTCCATAGACGCTCAACGTACACTTGATCACCTCCGAACAATTCAGTCTGTAATAACACCACTCCAGCACCAACGCCTTGTCAGGCCCCCTGGTGGAACTTAAAAGCATTGATTTGACTGCACATGAGAAAGCTAAAGAAAAAAAAAAAATGAAAACAAACTTCCCACAATCAGTTTCCCCATGAGTCAACTCATCTTGATGACTCTTTCTTCAGCAGTATAATGAAGGTGACTAAAAACAATGCCGTGTCTGCCCTTTGTGGAACACCGTGTTGTGGAGGGAATATCCATCCTGTTTATTCCA
Source organism: Pseudorhombus dupliciocellatus (assembly GCA_016785235.1). Lineage (NCBI taxonomy): Eukaryota > Metazoa > Chordata > Actinopteri > Pleuronectiformes > Paralichthyidae > Pseudorhombus > Pseudorhombus dupliciocellatus. The sequence goes on from JAFBJW010000392.1 coordinate 1,180,104, forward strand.
TCCAGCACATTCCGAAAATGACACAGGTCGCACTCCGTCATCTTCCTTGCAGGAAAACAGACTGAGGTGGAAATGCCCCTCAGCTTTCACATGAAAGTCATGCGAGGCGTTCTCTGGAAAAATACTATAAAAAGAAAGAAAGCAGCTGCCAGCAGGGAACTTTATCAGCGAGTGAATTTATTTGGTCGATCAGGGAAACCCCAACAACTCTGTCGTCTGTGAGGGCGACCGACTGGACAGGAAAAGTGAAGCATTGGTCTTTTCACCACAAGAATGCCTGTTTTTATTTTCAACAGCAGCAAGAGCGAAAGCCTGTTTGTGCTTATTTAAAGAGAAAATCACTGAAGCTGATCATTAGGCTGCAGGGTGGCGCACGGAAACGAGAACATTTGCATGTAGCACATTCACCTCCTGCAGGGAAACCTTGGAGGAGTTCGTTGCACGTCTGAGAGCTAGTTACTGTCTACACACACACACACACACAGAGGCATGGTTTGGTGATGGCCATTTTATCTTATCTTTGTGTCGATCTCTGTTTTTGTGCGTGCGTGTTTGTTTGTCTTCAGGATTGCAGATATTTTGGTCGGCCCTCACTTGCTCTCACACCTTCAACCTTCATCTTAAACTTAGTTTTAAGTTGAGCGGCCAGTGGTCAGTGGTTAGTCTTTGGTTATGTGTTGGGAACAGAGATGTAGCTGCGGTGGATGAGGTTAAGGTTGGGGAGCGGCATTATGTCAGAGTTACCAAACAACAACTCCAGTATACAACCATGGAGCAGTGTGTGTGTGTCTGGTACAGGGGTAAGTCCTTGTGATAGACTGTCACTCATTAACCGAAGCCTTCTTGGAGTCTCGCCAGTGGGGAATTCTTTCTCTGTGACCTCACAGGTAGTGGACAGAGAGAGGGAGGGACAGGGGAAAGGTTCCTTAAAAGGACAAATTGTGTTGTTTTGTTGGTTTCGGTCGTCAAACATCAACTCATCACTTCCTCAGATTGTCCTGTGGATGAGTCGACCGGCACCGGAGTCTCAGTGAGAAGAATGAAGCTCCTCACTGATTTATTTCTCCTGCGTGAGTCAGAGAAGGTGCTGTTCTCAAGTTTCTTTCACAATATACGGCACAGTTCTCATAAAATACACAAAATAATCTTTATCGTTCTTTATCATCTTTATTGACAACTTAATGTGTTTTTTATCGGCTCTAGCTCTGATGAGCAGCCGGGTGTACGTGCCAATTTCTTCTCCTTCTCCATTTTGTCAGTCTAGACGCTGACGACGTTCCTTTTCCGGTGCAGTGCTATGACGTGCACCGGACTTCTTCTTCAGCGTTGAGTAAAAGATGCAACGCCGTCACCGTTCTCTAAGGTGTTAAATAACAAACAAACACGGGTCCTATCGCGTTTCAAATCTGCTCCGTACACCTGAGAAGACGTTGTTCTGCTGACGAGTAACAGAAGCCACGAATGTTTCTTGTTTTAAATTGAGACGTCGACACATTTGCTGCAACGTAGTGGGTGCTGCCAAATTCATGTTTTTGATGTAATTTATAAAACATTTTTGACGTGTAGTGTGTTGCTCTGTGTTTATTCTGATCAAATTAACAGTATGAGTGAGAACTGTCGCTTTCAGACAGCTGCTGTGAACGTTGAACTTATCACTGTTAACCCGTGAATCACCGCAGACAACAAGACCGATTGAGCCTATAAATAGTACGAGGGCTGTAAAGTGTGTAACGATGGATACGACCACATCACTGGAAGTACACACAGACACAGGACAGTGGGTCGTAAATGTTCCGACAACACGAAGGGAAAATGTGTGTGTGCGTAATTAATTTGATCAGACAATCTGACTAAGAGACCGTTTCTCTTTTATGACAGCGATGACCCATTCCTCACCTCTGTCTGATAAAACAATGGTTTCAAAGTGCAGCACTGGAGCTGCTGCAGGATTCGGCGCCTTGCTCACTGGCACCTTCGTCACGTGAGATGCGTGTTTACCGTTCACACTTTCACATACCTTTTCTTTGCATGTGTGGGGGATTGTTTGTGGGCACCGGAGCGTTCACAGATTCACCAAATGAAGCATCCTCACCTGGTGGGAGCTGCAGACACCACAAACCTTCTCCTCCTCGCCTCCTCGGGGAGTCTCCCTCTGAGCTCACGTCTGGAGCTCTGCCCGCAGCCTGTCTGAACCCGAATAACCCGGCAACGCTCTTTGTTTTTCCTCGCTTGACGGTATACGACGGCAGCATTTCCGCAGTAACATCACTGTTTAATATTCATTAGGTCTGTGAGCATTTAGCCCAGGGGGAGCGTTCGCTTTGACGCAGGTTCAACTTTATTAAAGCGTTTTCTGACACCAGTGAAGGGTTCCAACGTAAAGATGGATGATCTGACAGCTTTGTTGTGAGTGAACCAAAAGCGTTGGCTGCAGTTTAGATCATTAACCTGGCCTCCTCCATGTTAGCAGGTTGGACAGAGGCCTGACGTTATTGCTCAGGGTTACTACACCATGCATGATATGAAACACAAGCATTATCTGAAATGTTAATGGAGAAAAGATAAGAAAGTGGCAGATGCATGCGTGACTGTGTGGAAACCTTGGGTCAGAATGTCTAATGTAGGACTGAAGCCTAAAACCAGTATCCACCCAGAGAGCCTCACGCAGGTCTTATCAATGGGGCCATTGATACATGAAAGGCCGGGACGGGTGGAGCGAGTGTGTGAGAGAGCACGAGTGTGCGAGTGTGTTAGAGTGAGTGAGTGTCTGAGTGTTCCAGGGGGCAGAGATTTACGAGAACAAATCCGCCAGACGTGGAGTGTGAAGCAAACTTCAGACAGCCATGTTTGTCCAGATCGCGACCTGCGGACAGCAGACTTTAACGTCTCGCTTTTCACTTCCAGCCGTGTGGTGTCATTCATTCACAATGCATCTTCAAATGTTCGTGTTCTCTATCTCTTTCTTTGCATTGACCCACTCAAGCAAACTGAAAATGGACGTGTATAGATGCAGCTTCACACACGTGGCTGGGATTCATCTCAGCATAACAAGAAGTAAGCTGTCAGAGCTTTATCTCTAACTATTCATAAATTGGATATGAACAATGGCTCCCCATGGTTTTCCTCCTCCCCCTGGCCCGTTGCTCACCTCCTCATATCTGTCTCATCTGGTTTCCCTTCACTCGCTGTTTGTCTGCGCTCAGTCTTCCACAGTGCACTGGTGTTGGAGCAGCTGTCTGTGTTTTGATTTTCACTTGTTGGTCTGTGTTTTAGTGCTACCTGAACTGTGGCTGACACTCAGCGCGTTCATCCGGTGAGACACACACACACACACACACTGAACATTAGCCTGTAGCAACAACAAACAACATCAAATGACATTTACATATCATACTGATGATATAAAAATATCTTTCCACCTTTCTTTCTGTCTATGACTTAACGCGCCTTCAAGAAGTATGCCCATTCATTGTAAGGGTATATACAATTAGGATCAAATATTAGTTGCTGTTAGGATAATACATATTTATTGGTTCAAATGAATGAATGTTATAAATAGTAATATAAGATAACATCTAAGATCTCTGCTCTCTTCAAAACTTAAGTACCTCCTCCATGTTAGTGAATGGGAGATGGACTGATTCGAAAAAAATCAAGTTACGAGTCAAATCATTTTTTTCTTAAAGGCCGGCGGCAATTTCATTTTTTTTAGCACTTTTCATACACAGAGAAAACAAATAAAAATAACATTAAGCGAAAACACTTTAAAAATAAATTTCAAGCAAAATACAACATTGAATAAGATTAAAATAAAAGATATAGAAAATGTGATTGCAAAGTTTGATTTTCACTCAGTTGAATCTAGAGTCTTTATCACTGCTGATCCAGAGAGGCGTGGATGGTGTCATGGAGGCAGAAGTCAGGGATTAGGCAGAGTGACGGATTTCCAGACGTGTCGATATTCATCCTCTGGAGGAGAAAAAAGAAGCGTTGGAGATTATCCTGGTAGTTGCGTAATCTCGGTGTGTGCGTGTGTCCATGAGTGTGTGTGTGCCATGGGGAGCAGACAGCCCAATTAGTCACTCAGTCAGTCGAGTCCTGGGGCGGTGAGCAGACACACACACGTCACATCAGGCGAGCAGCTGCAGAGCTGTGCACACAACTTTACGTTGAAGAACACGGCCGGTGATGAAAGAGCTGCGGTGTCACTTTTTCAACTGTGGTGTAATGGGTATCTTGGATTTTCCCTTTTGCTCCACCTTCCTCTCTCCTTGTCCCCCTTTTTCTTTGATCTCACTCCCTTCTTCGATCTTTCCCCTGCTCCTTCTGTCTCTTCCTGTCCCTCCCTCCACCATTCAACGCTGACTGTGGGTATCTACCCCTCTTCATTCTGTCATTCACTGGATCTTCCTCTTTCCTCCTTCCCTTCCTTCCTCTATTCTCCAATCTTTCCTCCGTTCTTGCATCTCCCTCCTCCCTCCATCCACAGTCCCAAAACCAGCCATGTTTCTTAACCTCCTTAATCTAATTTCAGCAGCTAGACCCATGATGTCATTCTTTTTCTCCATCTGTTTTCCCAGCATCCCTCCACCCTTCTCTTTTTTACTTGTTCATTAACTTCTCCAGGGATTAGGTGGTGATGTCAGTGCACTTGATTCTCTCTCTTCCATTGTCTCAGAGCTGTAAATCCCCTTGATCTGTATCGGCTAGTCTGAATTGTCTTTTCCATAATGAAAACTATGACAGGAGAGAAGTGTGTGTGTGTGTCTGTGTGTGTGTGTGTAACAGTAGTCATTAAACACTCAACAAAAGGGGACAAGTGAGTCAACAAGGGATGTTGTTGAGGTCGCCTGTTGGTCATTTTTTAAATGAAATGTTCAAGGTTCAAGTGGAGTGTAAACATCATCAGAGTTAAAGACTATAAATATTGTAAACTCCTCAACATTGCACCTCCCCCAACAGATCGATCTTATAGACACATGTGAGGTCACCGTGATATTGAACTTTGACCTTTGACAACCAGAATTGAATCAGTTCAGTTCAACAGAACTTTATTTATTTATTTATTTATTTATTTATTCATTTATTATTTACCACACAGAAACCCCCTCTAGAGCTGTGTTCTTAACACAGTGACCTTTGACCTTTTGACAACCAATTTCAAATCAGCTCATCCATGAGTGAACATCGTGCCAAGTCTGAGAATTGCTCTCCAGGCATTCTCCAGATACCCTGTTCAGAAGAATGAACAGATGGATGGATGGATGGCCGATCTGAAACTACAATAAGGAGGAATAAAAGTTAAACATTTTAAAATGTATAGTACAGAAAAACATGCGGCTTTGTGTTAATTTGACACACGCACGTAGCTGCTTGATCTACGTGCGCTCGTATGAAGATCAGGTTTGCCATTATTATCGGATTCAGGAGATTAGCACACACCTGCATGGCAGTACATTAGAGAGATTGGTGTGTGTGTGTGTGTGTGTGCATTTAAATCTGTGTATCTGTGTGCATCACACACTAAACCATCTTGAAAGGAAATGAGATGAAAAAGCTTTGGCCATTTGAACCTCTTTAGCGTTCAGCTTCCTGTTCCTACTGCCCTGCTGCAGATCATGAGGGGCACTGCAGCTTTAACTCCCTCGTATGATCCGCCATGTGCACAAACACATTATCACTCCTGACACGCCCCTCCACTCCTCCAGGATTGACATCTGTATAAGTGTGTATACATATCTGGCAGGAGTACACACACACACACACACACACACGGGAGCATCAATATCAAAGAATGTAATGAGCGTGCAGGAAGTCCAGTAAATCAGATAGTGTTTGTGGTGGAAACCCGATGCCCTTATTACCTTATCACTAGCTGTAGGAACAGGTTGGCTCGTCCCTGTGCGTGCGTGTTGCCTGGTTAGACTTTAAGAGAAGGTGCATTCCAGAAATACTTTGAGCTCACAGTCATTTTCTCCTGCAGTCTCTCTCTCTCTCTCTCTCTCTCTTTCTCTTTCCTCTTACATCTTTCATTAACCCCCTCACCTGCCTACGCCTCTGACCCATTTCTCATCCTCCCCCTTTTTTTCTGGGAACAGTGAGTCTCCTGAACCTGCCGCGCTGCCCACACATTTTACATTTCACAGTTTACAGTTCTTGATAACAATCATTAGAACATTCCTCTTCATCAGTGGATGTTTTTCTTGATATTGATCGACCACAAACACAATATGAAGAAAGTGATGAGCTGTGATCCACCGCTGGGCTTCATGAGACCACAGTGACTCAGCTCAGTCTGGGGTCAAACATGACTCCAGACACATCCACCGACCATGCGTCAAGTCCTGAAGGATAAATCCAAAAACAGGTCACAACTCTTCATAAACAAACCAATGTTTCAAAATTAAGTTGTCAGTTCTTCAGCTGAATACAGTGCACTACCGTGAAGGTTCTATGAAGGTCTGGAATTATTTTTAAAAAGTTGATTTTGACCTTTCTCTCACATTATATACATTTACCAAACCAAGCATCCTCACCTGAGAAATCTTTATTGGTCATGAACTGTAAAAAACAAAGGTAAATAAATGGTAGTCACTGTTTTCTTTTTTTTTCTTCTTTCAGTCTCGAAACCCTGTTTGCTCTGGATGATGAAAACAAACTGTGGAAAGCAAACAGCTCGTCTGCGTCTGTTCACACACAGAAATGATTTCCAGTGTAAAATGACTGATGCATAGACAACCCACTCACCAGCTTCTCAAAACTCAAGTGTTTGCTCAGTCAGTGAGCTGCATTCAGGACAAGCACCCCGACTATGTGGGGTCAGACTGTGTGTGAATGGATGAATGTGTCCTGAAGCTGACGCACTTCCTCTCCTCCACGCATCCATACAGACTTTTCTTAGCCACTCGGTAAAAAAAACCCACAACTGTGCAAATTTACACAGAAAAACCACCGGAACTTCCCCACAGGGTACATTTAGGGAAGTGGCTCTCCGTCGAGTGCGTGTGATATGTGCGTGTGCGCCTGACGTACGTGCCGTCTGAGCCCCGGCTGTGTGCACACGCACGCTCACGCCATCTTGGGCTTTTTCTGTGCCATTGATGAAGCTTTGTTCCAAAATTAAGAGCTCGAGCCCTCGTCGGTTTTTGGTGTGTTTGCCCTTGTGCTGGGAAAGTAACCTCGACTGGAAAGAGCTGTGGTCGTGCTTCACTGAAAGTCGTTCATCTCAGAAAAGGTTAACGAGTTGAGGGATGGGAGACGCAGGTGCACGGAGGCTGAATTCAGATCTCTGGCTCTGCAGCCCCGACGCTGCAAGAGGATGAAGAAGAAACTCGATGGCAGCAGATTCCTCAGGACTGTCGTCTGTTCACTGCACCACATTCTCTTTCACCACATGCCTAAATTAACATTGACTCTAGCTCTTTGGTTAAGACACAAATATATTCTAAATATAAATGACTGCAATGCACCTTTGCACAAGTGCTGTCTGTCAGCACCAAGTTTAATGTGCGGTCATTTTTCAAGTGTGGTTGAAAAACTGTTTGTCTCATCATATAACTATGATCTACAGCCATTGGTTTTGCTTGTTTGTCTGTCAGCAGGATTGTGTCATTAAAAACAGAATTTAACTTAAAGGAAAGATGCATTGTGGGTCAGGGGAGAAGCCAAAAAATGGGTGTGGGTCCTAATCAGGGGGCAGATTTGAGATTTCTATTTTAACATTTTGAGATGGAAGACTGGAGACCAAGATTCACCAATCTCCCTGGGAATAATTCAAAAGAGACGTCCTCTATAGGGAAGTGATATTTATGAGTGTGTGCAACAGCTTGAGTGAATTCATGGGAGTGTTGGGCCTTGGCCGAGGTTTGCTCTCTGCTGAGCGTTGTTAATTCTCTTATAAAAGGAGGAGCTGTCTATAAATTCACAAAATATAATTTGTTGTCATCGCGTCCATCACCCTCGCCACATCCTGGTTCAGGGAAAGTTTCAAACCAGAGCGGAGCATTTGCCCCTGGGGGCAGCAGAGCTGTGGAGGGACGGGGTGAAGGAGGTGCTTCCCCATCTCAAGGCCGTCATTTGTTTTTACAACGGAAAATCCTGTCAAAGCTTCACAGCTCCAATTTTCAAACAACTTAGGCCAACGCTGCTCTGCACTGCAATGAAAGTCTCATTCATTTCTGTATGCTTCTCATAACCGATCCCTTGAACATCCTCTCCAGGCCTCATTGAATTATTGTAATTATACTCCAATGTCTCGTTTCCGCTTTTGTCCATATGCAAGTTAATTCCCCGGACTCTCTATTCCATTACATTCAGTTATTTTTCCTGGAATTGTGATATCAAATTAAAAGTTTGAATTAAGGTTAAAAAAAATGTGTATGAGTTCATCATTTGATTGAATTGATCTTAACATGTATTGAAAAACATAAAATAAATGTAAAAAATATGTATCAACCACCAAATATTATATTAAGAAACATTTTTAAATGGCAATTTTTTAAAACTTTTTAAATACTCAACACTCTGAACCCATCACCGTAGTGGGGCTACAGTATATGTGTGCTGCGTTCAGTGACCTGAGAGGAATACAGGATGGCTTTGTTTGTCTGTTTTTTTAATATTTCCTTCTTGAATGTATGAATCCAACTGTCCTATTCTCCGGCCCCAGCTATGAGATCAAGTCAGTAACTCAGTGAACATGTTAAGAAAGTGCATGAAGGGGCTTTTTGATGTGTGACACTGAGACCTTACAGAAGACATATGGAACACACTCGTGGCCTGGAAGGGAAAGGATCACAGGGCGGTGAACAATGTGAGGATTGAGAGTGGCTGAGAAGGGGGGAGGAAGAGGAAGAAAAAAGAGAGTGAGGAAGAGGAGGAGTGTGCATGGCTTCCAACCCCAGAGGGCAAACCTCAAGAAGCTTCAGAGGACTTTTTCTTTTCGGAAGGTGCAGGAAGGCAAACCTCCAACAGCGATACAAGTGGAAATTCCCACTAATTTGACAAGCCACTGCTCAGATCAAAGCGTGTGTTTGTGTGTGTGTGTGTGTGTGTGTGTGTGTGTGTGTGTGTGTGTGTGTGTGTGTGTGTGAGGACAGTCTTACACCTGTGAACACCTCCAGTACTTGTGGTGGAATTGGAAATCTAACACTGTAATGATATGAGCTGTTTATGTTCCGGTTGATATTAAACCTGCTGTAACAGGCTCTGGTCCTGAATTCAGAGTAAAACCTTTGGACAGTAGTGCAAATTTATGGTGTGTTTCATTCATTTTTTTCAAACGGGGGAACTCTTGATCTGCAGTCAAATGCTCTGCTAGCATTACCCCCAAATGTTCATAGGAAAATAAGCCTTACCTCTAAGATACATATTAGTGGTGGTTTGGGGTATTTTATGACAGACAGTAGGTACAATCCTATGAAACCAAAGTGATTCCACTTTGATCCAAAAATGTTATTTGAATTCAGGAAAACAAGCAATTTTTTGTGACATATGCTGGATCCAGCCGACAAGTTTTGTGAAAATGCTCAGATTGGGTTATCCTGCTCGGACACTCACCCAGAGGGGGCACCCAGAGTTGAACTGGGGACCTCTTGATCTGCAGTCAAATGCTCTACCACTGAGCTATACCCCCTATATTCGCACCGCTGTCAGTAATCCGTCACATCTCATAGACAACAAAGTGATCATTCTCGGATTCTTTCTGTCTCTGTAAAGTTTTTCTGATCCAAGTACAACAACAGTGAAGCGTCCCCTCATTAACCAGTGTCAGGGTTGTTAATGCCACGCAGTCACTCCCACATGTAAACACAGCGACATGAGAGCGGCACGTTCCCCCTGCAGCTCCTCGTGCTGCTCTGTTTATGTCAGTGGGTTCGAGCTGTGACAGGGTTACCGGCACGGTATCTGTGTTGGTGAACTGCCGGCCGTTATTGATTCCTCACACACGAACGCCAACAACAGAGTGGTCATAGTGGCGCTCCAGTTAGAGGGACACACGTTCATTCATGAATGTGTGTCAGCACCGATCCCAACACAGATGACAGCATGAGGGGGTATAGCTCAGTGGTAGAGCATTTGACTGCAGATCAAGAGGTCCCCAGTTCAACTCTGGGTGCCCCCTGTGGCTTAATCCCTATTGGGACAGAAAACATGCTCACCTTGTTATTCATTCAACCAGCTGAGATGAGTCATAGGGGAACTGATTCTGGATGAGTTGTATTTTACTTTGGTTTCGCTAGAGTTTAACTACTGTTTGTTTGAAAATATCATAAACCTCATGAGGCTGAGACACGTAAGGCCTTTTCTTTTTAGGAGGCTGTTGGTCGTTATGGTTTGGCATCACAGGTTGTACCTTCCTTTATGTCTGGGGGTATAGCTCAGTGGTAGAGCATTTGACTGCAGATCAAGAGGTCCCCAGTTCAAGTCTGGGTGCCCCCTCTCATTCTTTACTTTAGGTCTCTATTAAATCACAGCTTGCAGACAGACATGTGTTATTGAGGAGAACATGGATAACAAAACCAATGGTACACAAGCCATCCTCACTTTTATATCCATCAAACCAGGTGGGATGCATCCTAAGACTTACAGTGAGGACCTATGTGAGGAGTGTTGACAAGTTAAGAACAACACTGATGTTTTTAAAAAGAATAATGCTTTGAGTGCATTGCGGTCTTGTAGTCTTGTTTCTGGCCTGTTTCTCCACTTAGGTTCAACAAAAGTCGCTCTGTAGATTTTGACGTCAGCACAGATCAGAGCTGTGACTGTCAGGGGGTATAGCTCAGTGGTAGAGCATTTGACTGCAGATCGAGAGGTCCCCAGTTCAAATCTGGGTGCCCCCTATCTTTCTCATTATAGCAGGTTTATCATCCAGACTTTGTGTGAGCTGGGATTTTGCTTCCTGTGTGGATGTGGAGATGCACCACATCACCAGCTCCTGCTCAGCTGCTCCTGTGTTCATAAAGCTTCCTCTCAGCTTTTCACGCTGACGGAGGCCGGTGACAGCCTCGTTCCACAGCTGCTCCATGCTCGCTGCCTCATTGTGCTGTTTGTATATTTAGCTGCTCTCTTCCACTTCCTCTGCTGTTGACGCTGGGAAAGCACACAACAGTACAGCCGCCATTCCGCCCTCTCGGCAACCCCCCCCCCCCTTCCTCCCTCATGCCTCGCCTCCCTCATTTTCTCACTGTCTCTTCAAAGCGCTTGTTGAGAAAGAAACTCTGAGGTGATTCACAGAACCCCAAACAATGCAGAGAGGCGGCTTCCCGCGTCACCCTTAAATTTTTGATTGACCCCAGTTCAAACACAATATGAGGCTGAAAATGGAATCCGGCTCTGTAATGTCTAAATTGAGAGCAGGGAGGGAAACACCAGCAGATATTAGTCACACTCATGAGTTGGCAGCGTTTTATGACTTGAACTTAAGTGCTCAGACTTCCACAGTGATTATTCCATTGTGTACTTCAGGGAACTGTTAAACTCATTTTCCAAAGGATCACATGAGCTGTTGGATCTCACTGCCTGTATCACCCCCCCCCCCCCCCCCCCCCCCCCCCCCCCCCC